>OX438799.1:26389146-26989146 GCA_949316475.1 Hypomecis punctinalis | reverse complement strand
GAATTGTAGAATCTTCGTTTTATTTAAATTAACTTTTAAATTTTTTGAATCTAGATTTAGAACTAGTTTTTCTAACGTTAGTTTTACCTCGTTTTTACCACTTAATTTAATTTGAGGTATATAAACTGTAGCATCATCTGCGAACATGATACAGTGATGTTCTGTTTCTGAAGGCAAGCTGTTTATATAAATTAAGAAAAGCAAAGGGCCTAAAATGCTCCCTTGCGGAACACCTAGAGATATGTTTTGAAGATCGGATTGTATTTTTTAATGGTTTTGGCGGTCATAAAAATATATATTTGTACATTGTTTCCTGTTTTTTAAATAACTTTTTTAGTAAGTATAATACCTCAGCTTCCTTTGCTCTCCTATTAGTGTGCTGTGTAACAATCGAAAGCTTTTGAAAGATCTAGTAGTATTGCTACACCTTTTATTTTGTGGTTTGTTTCTTCCCACACCTGCTTAAAGCATTTAAATATTGCAGAAGTAGTATTTTTTCCTTTTGGAAACCAACCTGATTTATATTTAAAATATCGTTGGTTTCCGAAAAAACATCAGTCTAGTGTAAATAGCCTTTTCGAAATGAAAGGAAGAATGGCTATAGGTCTATAGTTCCCCATATCGTTTGTGGGCCCTTTTTATGTAAAGGTCTTAAGATGGAATTTTAAGATCACTGGGGAAGCATCCAGTTTCTATTGACAAAATTATAATTATGAGCTAAAGGTTCCGCTATGTGATTTATTGTACTTTTTATTGCTTGCATATTGTCGTGACCTACACTTTGTTTATTTTTTAGTTGGTGTACAATATTTTTGATTTCTCCTATGCTAACTAGATTCATAAATATGCTGTTATTAGTTTTTTGTATCGAAGGTTTTGGGTTTGAATATCTGCTATTATTATTGTTTGAATTTCTGAAATATTCACTAAAGCTTTTAACAATTTCTATATGGTATTTGATTTCTTTATTTTAAGATTTTTGTTTATAAGTTTATCTGCTCCTATATATTTTAAATAAGCTATACAGACCTACACTTTGCTTATTTTTACAATAGCTATATAGACCTACACTTTGTTTATTTTTTAGTTGGTGTACAATATTTTTGATTTCTCCTATGCTAACTAGATTCATAAATATGCTGTTATTAGTTTTTTGTATCGAAGGTTTTGGGTTTGAATATCTGCTATTATTATTGTTTGAATTTCTGAAATATTCACTAAAGCTTTTAACAATTTCTATATGGTATTTGATTTCTTTATTTTAAGATTTTTGTTTATAAGTTTATCTGCTCCTATATATTTTAAATAAGCTATTATAGACAAATATACGTTTGAAATACTTTTAACTGCGAACATGATATTCTGAATCTCAGTAACCTAATAATATGTAGGATCTTTAAAAAATAACCTCAGACCAAGTATATTATTTGGTTTAAGAAAATAACAAGGGCTATTCTATAATAAGGTCAGATTAAAACCAAAAACATAATATACAGGGTTATTTCTAATCAATTAGCATCCTTCTAGGGGCTTATTCTGTACATCAAAACTAACAACTTTTGTTCTACGACTTTCGTCAAAACTCAAGAAAAAATCAGCTGTTCCATACATTTTGTCGCGGTTGAACGATATTTTTCTATGGAACAACAATTTTTTTTTGATTTTTGACCAAAGTCGTAGAACAAAAGTTGTTAGTTTTGTGATGCAAATTGATTAGAAATAACCCTGTATACTTATACTCATTATACGTTTTATTTATAACAGATAAGTCATGTCAATTTATTTAACCTTACAGTACAGTTCTTAATTATATATACCTACACACTGAGCGAAAACGTTTTACCGAAATTTCCCTAAAATTATTTGAGTAGAACCACGGAGCAGTGAAGGCAGTTAAAAGTAAGTTTGTAATAGTCAACCACGGAACCTCTACATCCTAATGTAAAGCCGTTCCACATGCATCACCGTTGAGGCACCGGGCCGACCGCCTTACTCAAAACTATCACTATTGCGATTACTATTGCTATTGCAATTCGCAAGCAATCGTAATAGCTTATCGGTACCGCCTACCATAGAAGTAATAGTTTTGGTGAGAATTGCTTATAGCTTTCACAGATAACCTGTGTTTTTGTAATCTGTGCTCTGACACATTCTGCGTTTAGTTTCCGCTAATTACAATTGATTTGCAGAATGTTTGTTTATTTCTTATTTACTCAATAATATAATTAAAAAAATATTAAGGATAAGAAAATAACATTTCAAATGAATTTCTTGGTAAGTAATATCTTTTTCTATAATATAACTTATAATCAAAGTATTATACATGCGAATGGGATTTTTTTTAAATTCCATGGCATATTCGCATAAACGAAACGCATTGACATTTTTCACATTTTGACTTTGATTGAAACGTCAAATAAAACTCTTTCGGAGGGAAAACTTTGTTGAAGTTGAAGAACATTCACACGTTTTTGATATCATAAATTGTGTAAGTGATTATAATAAGATCATTTTCCGAATCGAATGTAGGTATATCTACAGTGAACAGCAACCTACATTTTTATTTGTGAGCTATTTCAGAATGCCGGCGCAACGGAGAATCAGTGAAGCCCAGTTAGAGGAGCTATTGGCTTGGATGGAGCTGCATCCAAAGCAGGCAAAGAACTGCCAGCTGAACTGTGCCCAGGCAAAAACTGCGTCCCACAAGCTGTGGGAAGAGCTAGCCTCACGGCTAAATGCCTTGGGCAGCGGCGCTTCCAAAACGTGGAAGGAGTGGCGACAGGTAAGTCATGTCTCCATTAGGCGCTTCGCCCACTGCATTTAGTTGTTACGCAAAAGGGATAAACATATAAGCCTTGACTTAATCATTGAGTGGTGCACCTAGTCCTGTGATTGAATGTAGCATGTGTTTTTTTGTGTTCGAAACCTTCAATTTTTGTTTTCTGCGCTTTGGTATATACATTTATGCACAGGCTTAACTAACGCTTTATTCATTGCTGTCTAGTACTGGAACGACCTTAAATGTAAGGTGCGGAGGAAGGGGTCTCTAATCCTCCAACACGGCTGTGGGACTGGTGGAGGACCTCCTAGTGGCAACATTTTGACTCCAATTGAAGAGCGGGTTCTAAGCCTTATTGGTGTCCAAAATGTTGTTGGAATTGAGTCTGTTCGGCATGAGGTGGATGTATGTTTCAATTATTTTATTTATTCATTTAATATACTTATTTTTTCTTTCAATTGACAACATTTCAAATATTTTACGTATTTGTTTTTATTTTTTTTCTGAAAGAATATGGAAAATTAAGAAACACGTATTTTTTATTTTTTCGATATTACTCATATTTTGCGCAAAATTAATTTTTGAAAAAGAGCTTATTCCAAAAGGTCGTAAATGCAAAATTCTGGATTCATAAAGAGTAATGCTGTAGCCACTTTCTAAAAAAAAAATAGGCGCATGCTTTGCTGTCACTGTCAGTAGTGTCAGTGACAATCAAAACATTCATGAATTCACAACTAAATAACTTCCACGAAAATAACAAATTCAATCATAAATTACTACGCTATATCTTTAGCCTTTATATTGTAATAATAACTAATTAATCAGTCATCTATCTTCATCGGCTAGGCATAGAATCTAAGGCCATAGATTGGAATTTCTAGGGCACAATGGATTCTCGGCGACTAGATCCTATAACTGCGTGTTTTGTGCGTTTTCTCGCATATATTGCAGTAGCATCATGTAGTCTACTTTAGGTAGATTACGGCTGTCGGCCATTGTGTAGCCGTCCGAAACTTTCATTTTGTTAACGTAAGTAATCAGGAGAGATCAAATAAAAACTTCCAAGAGAACACCAAACAATTTTAGGACGTAAATTATGAATTTAATGATAAGATTTATGTCGAGTCGAGCATACGTATACTTGCGTATAACCTTGCTAAGCCTTGCTTGACACAATAACGAAACAAAACGTAACCGAAAGTCAGTGTCAACTGTCATTTTATATTGCTAGTGTTTTTTTTTATCAAAGGCAACTGAACATGAATTATGAATCCGTAAACGGCTTGACGGATGGTTTTTATTTAATAACTTTGTAGTTACTGCACCAATAATTTTGGAAAAATAAGCATAATCATCAGCATCGCAATATCTCGAAATGGTTTTGGAATTTCATAGCCTTGTGAAATATGAAAACTTGTCAATTGCACGCATGATTACAAGCAAACCATTTCCATATTTCATTATATTACAACCATTTGGTTATACAGAATTGTTTATATCACTAATGGTGTGCAGATGTGAGAATGATATCTATATTTCAAACTGTGTTTGGACATAGGCTTACCTTACCTTTGGGTTAGCATATAGGCTACTTTTTATAGTGGATTGACTTGAGTAACACTGCACACAAAATGTAATATATATATAATATTAATTTAATTTGTATACTTTCAGATGGGATTGGATGAACCAGTGGTAGAACCTCCTGTAGTGGAGGAGCCTTATAAAGCTCAGCCACTGCAAACATCTCTGGAGGTCTACCCAGAAATACCTCTATTAATTGAACCGTCCACCTCACAAAATGTACATTCTCCATCCTTGTAAGTGCAACTAATTTAATTTGGGATGTATGTATGTTTAGTGAAAGTGGAAAGTAGAACCTTTCCACTTTCTGTTGTCCCATTTAAAATTATTTTTAACTAAAATGTCTTAAGCTATTTTAATCTAATCGGTTCAGCCATGTGAACATGAAGGTGTAACAAATGTGCATTGTGAATTGTGATGATATAAGGTGGAACAATATAAAAATCTCAATTTGATTTCAGCAAAGAGAAAACACACTGCGGCTGCAAAAACTGAGGAGTTTTCTCCATTGGAGAAAAACAGACGTATGGGTAAGCGTCAAGTTTTTTATTTTATTTTCCTTTACTAAATACTAGGTTAAAGCTAGTTTTATCATAATATAAGGGAAATGTTCAACAAAAATTTAAATACTAGAAAACTTTTGACTTTATTAAAGATAATGAATTTGATAATATTCTAACATTAAACAAATTGCTATTTCAGGTCCACCACAGTGGGCGCTGGACTTGGAGGAGAGGCGGCTGGCCTTAGATGTAGAGCGGCTAGAAGAAGACCGTCATTTTCATCGCTCACTTTTAGAGCAGCAGCAGAAGTTCCAAACAGAACTACTCTCTGCTTTAAAAGAACTCGTCCAAGCAGCCTCTGGGATTAGTAATAGAAGGGCAGATGCCCAGCAGTGATCAGTGCCATAGCGGTAGCTATGAGTGTGAAAGTGGTTGTATATATTCTATTATTTCTTGATGTTTTTATCAGTCAATGTAGTCTCTTTATGCACTAATAATCTATATATATAAATATCTATATTTCAAACTGTGTTAGATAGATAGATACTGCTTGTGTTTAATTTTTCTGTTTTATGTGAGAAATGGCGCGAATGTTGTTGCTGGTTGAAGCTGAAGAAAAAAAGCTGAAAAAGATGCTGACTCTAGAGACAGCTGCGATTGAAGTCAACCATTGAAGTCATAGGTTAGTAGAGTAGAATTTATCTTAGTATTGTTATGTAAAAATCTTAGTAAAAGTAGTTAATAATAAAGCAGCTACATTACATTCATAATCTATATAATAACTATCCTACTAAGTCGCCCTAGTATAGTATAGTTTCATAATTTTATAGGACGGTGATCTATCCAGCCAGTGGAGCCAAAGCCAGGAGCGGAGCCAGGAGCCAGGAGCCAGGAGCGGGCCGGGAGCCAGGAACGGAGCCGGGAGCCAGGACCGGAGCTGGGAGCCAGGGACGGAACCGGGAGCCAGAAGCTCATAGGTTAGTAAAGTAGAATGTATTTTAGTATTGTTATGTAAAAATCTTAGTAAAAGTAGTTACTTAATACTAGGTAGAACCTAGTTTTGTCATAATATAAGGGAAATGTTCAACAAAAATTTAAATACTAGAAAACTTTTAACTTTATTAAAGATAATGAATTAGAATTTGATAATATTCTAACATTAAACAAATTGCTATTACAGGTCCACCACAGTGGGCGCTGGACTTGGAGGAGAGGCGGCTGGCCTTAGATGCAGAGCAGCTAGAAGAAGACCGTCGTTTTCATCGCTCACTTTTAGAAGAAGCAGCAGAAGTTCCAAACAGAACTACTCTCTGCTTTAAAAGAACTCGTCCAAGCAGCCTCTGGGATTAGTAATAGAAGGGCAGACGCCTAGCAGTGATCAGTTATGATATTTAATTATCTGTATTCTAGTGTGAAAGTGGTTGTATATATTTTATTATTTCTTGATGTTTTATCAGTCAATGTAGTCTCTTATACATTGTTAGATTATAAGATTATATCTAGCAACACCACAGAAATAGGGATTCATACTAGAGGTTAAATGTTGAGAGAAACCTGTGAGGCCTTAGGACGCTAAGTAATAGGTATTTTGAATGTACATACTCGACGATTGATTATGTTACTCCATCCTCAGATCAAGTAAAAAGGCATTCCGTCACTAATGTTATTCTGTAGAATACATATGACTTGTAATAATGATGGTACTGTACTTGTTAATCTGTATAAAATGTAACCTGTTAAAGTTTCAGGTTGCCTACTGTGTTAAAATGTATGTTGAAGGTAACAAAATAAATGCTGTAACTAATGACTTATATCTGTGTTTACAATTGTGTTTTTCCTAAAGAATTTAGTAAGTCTAGCCTCCTAAAACATCATCATAACCTAGGTTATCTTTGGAGTGTTGGGTTCTAGTCATAGATTTAATCTCTAAACTAACAGGGATCAGTAGACTGTCGCTCAGTATCATTTAATCTACTACCACTCTATCATAAAGGAAATTACTAGGCTTGGAGTAGGTACTCTTCTCAGATTTCACCTCATGAGAGAGATCACTACTGTAGCTGGGTCATCATAGAGGGAATTGCCAGGATATACATGTACCACCCTAATACTCCTGTTCTAACAACATACATCTCTTGGGATTTGTTTTATTTCAAATACCTCTAATACACAGATCAAACATTTTTTTATTATATAGAATTTAACATTATAGAACTTGCAGCTATAGGAAAGGTGCATAATAACAATTAATACCTTAAAACCTAGAATATCTATGTATTGGAAATGTAATTTAGTTATATAAAGTTACAAAGATCATTGATTTTATATAAATTCTTTAATTTCAACTAATTTATAGATTAAATAAATAAACAGCTTATGGAAAGGTTTTCCAGAGTTATTATTCAGGCAACTTATTTACATCTGAATCAAAAATCATATATTGTAAAAACTGTACGGGAGTTTTGAGCATTGGGCAGTCGGGAGGTTTTGTCAGAAGATCTTTTCTAACTTTGCAACTGATAACAATACCAAAACTATTCTGTTCTGTAATTACTAGGTACCAAATAATATGTGTGCTTAATATATTTGAAATAAAATTTTCATTTTGATAAAAAATAACAGTTTTATCACCGTTTATGTATAAAAGTGCCCAAAGCTCCCCTCCCCTTTTTTTTTTTTTTTTTTTTTGACCCAGGAAAATCCTTTATGGATACCACCAAACCTGGGGAGGCCGGTGGTTATGTGGGAGTCTCCACCGCTAGTCGGTGGCATACCCACTAAAAACCTGGGGTGTTTCCGCCACTGCGCCATTATGTCGGGGCTACGGGCACGCTTCCGCACTCCTCCTCGGCCCCGACAACTCCCCTAACACCCCTACAGTAGGTCTTACATAGTTAGTGGCGGTATCAACAGTTTTGTTCTGATGAAACATAAAACAAAAATTATATATTTCCGGCTTCTGGCTCCCGGCTCCGCTCCTGGCTCCCGGCTCCGTTCCTGGCTCCCGGCCCGCTCCTGGCTCCTGGCTCCGCTCCTGGCTTTGGCTCCACTGGCTGGATAGATCACCGTCCTATAAAATTATGAAACTATACTATACTAGGGCGACTTAGTAGAATAGTTATTATATACAAACTAGTTTTTACCCGCGGCTTCGCCCGCATACGCAATATATCATTATAATTTATAGCCTATGTGTTATTCTGATATATAAACTATATTATTGCAAAGTTTCAACTCAATCCGTTCAGTAGTTTTTGCATGAAAATTTGGAAAGTAACAAACATCCATACATCCATCCTCACAAACTTTCGCGTTTATAATATTATTAGGATTAGGATATACATTATGAATGTAATGTAGCTGCTTTATGTACATAACAATACTAAGATACATTCTACTTTACTAACCTATGACTTCAATGGTTGCGCATGTGAGCATTCCATAGCCTGTCTACAAGTTGTTGCCTCACTGCGCATGGACGTCTTTGGTCGACTGTGGCCAGAGAATGCTCTGGCTGACGTTCGCGGTCAAGGCGCATAGCCTCCTCGTCGATCTCCATGTGCGGCTCGCAAATGAGGTTGTGAAGTACCACACATGCATTTACAATGTTCCCTGCCTTCTTAGGGGTATAGTGCAGTGTCCGATGGGCCAATAGGCACCGAAAACGTGACTTCAAAACACCAAAACATCTTTCTACAACATTCCTTGTGCTGATTTGTTTGTTAGTATAATGCTCTTCTGCACTTCCTGCTTGAGCATTACGAATGGGCGTCATCATCCATGGTCTTTGTGCATAACCAGAATCACCTGTAATAATTTAACATTTTTAAAATACTTGTTGTTGTTAGGTTAGAGGACTCCTGTCTGTAACCAGTGATAGCTAGTATAAGTATGTAAAATACAAAAAAATACAATACAAAATGTTTTATTTACCAAAAGATTACAGATATACCAAAATACTAGTGGACCCTGCACTAGGATGACCTGTATCGTACGGTGCGGCTAATAAAATTATAACAAAACATGTCATAGACATTAGGTATATATATGAGTTTATTAATACTGAATTTGTCAGGTTCCACACTTACCCAAAAACCAGTAGGTTTCGCCCATCTCATGGAGTCTTTGTATCCCAGATTTCACCGGACAACAATTCCATACATGGGAGTCATGACTTGATCCACCATATGATGAATCAACATGTAAGATGCGTAAATTAGCATCACATATCTGTAAATTGAATACATTAATTTAATTTACTATCTCTGTCACTGTAAAGACCTATTCGGCCAATGTATTATGTATTTTTCTTACCATTAGCACATTCAGTGAGTGGTACATCTTCCTGTTGAAATATCCTTCTTCATGTTCACTAGGCCGAATGATAGAAATATGGGTACCATCAATACAGCCTAGAACACCAGGAAATCCAAATTGGTCATTGAACCTAGAACAAGTCAGAGCTTTTGTTAGAAAATAAATGAAAAACTGAATCGAGGTAATTAATACATACATTATAACAATTATTTACCTTCTTGCAACTTCACGACGTTCAGCTGAAGTTTTTGGGAAAGTGACATACTTCCTCCAGATCTGAGGATGATTCAATGCCTCTGTTACTTCCGCAAGACAATCAGACATAGATGTCTGTGACAATCCTAAGCTGAAGTCATTGCCTACACATTTTTGGTAGCTGCCACTAGCATAAAATTGTAATGCCGCCAATACCTGTAAAACAGTACAGTGGGTAAATGTTTGTTATTATCACTATTTAACACATCATGTAAGTTGCACTGAATTCATAAACACCTTGATCTCCGGCCTAATAGCCGTTGTTCTCTGTGAAGAATGCAAAAGAGGAATTACGTCATCACTAAGTTGCAGAAAATTGTTCTTCGTAAGGCGAAAATTCTCGATAAACGTCTTCTCCGGCAGCAGCATGGGCTCGCTTTCTTCTCGCAGCTGTCTCCTCCGTAGAGTCAGCATCTTTCTCAGCCTTTCTTCTTCAGCTTCAACCAGCAACAACATTCGCGCCATTTCTCACATAAAACAGAAAAATTAAACACAAGCTGTAATCTATTACATGTGCTGTTGAATTAATGAATACTGAATTACATAAATAACGTCACAAAATTAATAATAGCCAAGTTAAAATCCAAAAAATACCAAAGCCTTTATGAAAACAGTTGGTTCGTGGTGACTGCTTTCATTGAGTAGCGATAGCTGTCAACGAAAGCAATTCCGCCATCTTGAATAATTAGGCGGTCCCAAATCGAGCTGTCAATAGTACATTTTTGTAAAGTTGTTCATTCAACGACTGCTTTCGCAATCCGCGCAAAGCTATTGATAGCTGACATCACATAGGCGGTGCCAAATGATTAAAATGACGTCATAAACTATTGCTATTGCGATTGCTATTGATTCGGCGGTAGATCCGCGGATGCTGGTCGCGTCCACATCGGGACGTCTAAAGTTATTAACTCGCGCGGACGCGAATCGATGGCTGAACTGAATTTTCATAGAAAGGTGTTAACAGGCGTGTTCGGAACTTTCACGTCCCGAGTGTTAGGTGGTGTAAGCGAGTAAATAATTACTGAAGTGGTAGAAAATGTTTGAATTTAGAACGGAAGAGAACAAATTAATAATTTACGTTATTAGTCAACAAGACAATGGGGAAAGAAAACTAACGTTTTAAGTCATTAGAAGCTGTAGCTAAGTTATAAGTAGTTTCAGTTTCAGTTTATTTGTTACGACAAATGTGTGTCACAGACACACTTTTGAATAGTCCAAAACAAATTACAATTACTCAATGTTTACAAATTACTTACGTTAAATCATAATTCATTTCATTTTATTTTTGTACATTCTTAAAACCAAGTTGATTTCAGTCAAATAAACATTAAACACAATTAACAACCACATTACACTAAATATTTTAAATAAGTAAATACAAAAAAAAAGACTAAACACAACAAGGTGCCACTTTATGAGTGATGAAAACCTACCAAACCAAATGCCCAATTGCCCATCCACTTTGGTAGATTTTCCTCAGTCAATAATAAAAGAAAGATAATGTCAAATTGTAACAAACAATAAAATAAAAGATGGTAAAATTAAATTAACTTAAATAAAATGTAAGTTAAGCAACGCTCAGTCGGTACATGGTCAGTCTTCGACCGCGGCTGGCATTTACACAGAGCGCTACCTTGGGTCGGATGACACGTTAAATTGTAGGCACCGGTTGTTTTAACCGTTTAGCCATGGCCTTCAAGTGGCTTAAAAACTCTGACACCTGAACCACCCGGCCTAGTCGGCCTATACCTACGAACTTTCTTTTCTTGTAGTGGGACCACCATGGTACATTATAGGATTACTTAAGAGTAAGCCTTCAGATACTTGTAGGTATTGTATTATAATTGATTTTATGTAGTAAAAAGGTTAAGTACATACTATGTAAATTGTATGCACTTGTCTGTAAAAATACAAGCTCGGTGTATTTTGTGCAAGGTTAATTTGAGTTTATACTATTTCGCTTTAGTTTAGACCAGCTAGAAATATTTTGCTCTAAAAACAGTTCAAGTCTGTGAAATGTGTCTGCCCGAGTTCTCTTAAACACAATTTGCATATTTTGACTGTAAGGTAAATAAGTAGCCTTATTCACTCCAGTCTGCATCGTGGCTTTACATTAAGCTCGATGTGCTTAAAAGGGTACCTAGCTTGAATAATATAAATCATTAACTTTAACTCGGACAAAGCATTCTCTCACTTATTTGAGTTATTGCGTTCATTTTAATAATTTTGATTTGATTTGAGAATTGATTCCATTGTGAAAGTATCTTTTAGCTTACTACAAAGCAAACTTATAATCCCAGTATATTTGAATGAGTATGAGTATTAAGCTCTTTGGTGTTTTACTAAAAATACGCCAAAATAAAAAAAAAATGCATTTAAAAAAATAGACACTAATTTACTCATTACTGTTTTATTTTTAGGGTTCCGTACCTCAAACAGAAAAAAACGGAACCCTCATAGGATCACTTTGTTGTTCGTCTGTCCGTCTGTGTGTATGTAAAGACTCTTTATCTCGGGAACGCGTAAAGATATCGAGTTGAAATTTAAACTATATACGTAAACCTATGAATTCTTGCAGTTATGTAAAAGAAAAGCTTCTCAGTTACCGTATACAAAAGTTAGAGCCGTTTATATCGTAAAAAATAGCATATTTCAACGCGCACATAAATTAAAACCTACAGGGTACTTCCCGTTGACATAGAACTATGAAATTTGGCGAAGAGCATTGTCTCAGAGTACACATATAGAAATAAATCTGAAAACTGTACATTTTTATTTAAATCACGTAAAAATAGGGCCCCAAAATTCACAAAATATGGGTTAACAATTCAGTGAGTAAATCATATCATGTAAGGTATCATATAAAATAACTTTATTAGCACATGCTAAAACAGGTTTTTAATTATTTTAACAATATGTTTGTACGGAACCCTCGATGTGCGAGCCTGACTAGCACTTGTCCGGTTTTTTTTTGTACAAGCATACGCGAATTGTTCGTGACGTCACCTGCTAGTTTAGAACACCAGCGCCGGCTGCCTACAGCCGGCACTATGCTGAGGTGGGACCGACTTGTGGCGAAAGTAAAGCGCAAGTAGGTAGGTATAGTTGTATTTTTTTTCTTTTTTCACACTTTTATTTAACTTACAATGGATGTACCTATGTATGTATGAAAGTTCGGGTGGAATCTAGCAAGTTAAATTTGAATAACTTCCCGGTGTACATATATCGCGTGACAATGCAATAATACGGTACCATGAAGCTGATCTGATGATGGAGTCGGAAGGTGGTCATAGGAACTCCTGTACTACAAGATATAAGATAGACCCGTCGTGTTTCAGTTCTTGTCTTGGCTAGCACTCTACTGCTACATGATATCCATGATCGTAAAAGCTTGTATTTTCAAATAGTCATATTTTTTATAATAATTTATCCTAATTTAGTTCTAATCTTATATATATTTTTTGTATGTTGTTTTTAAACTTTCGCGATTTGAACACATTATTATTTTATACTACGGGACTAATCGCGCACTAAGATTACGAGATAAATAAATACCTCCTCATCCCGACGTTTCGGCCGAGTTGCATCGACCGTGGTCACGGGTAGACTCAACTCGATGCAACTCGGCCGAAACGTCGGGATGAGGAGGTATTTATTGATCTCGTAATTTTAGTGCGCGATTAGTCCCGTAGTATAAAATAATAATATTTTTTTGTATTTTCTGTTTTTCCTATGTTTTTGTTTTCTGAATATCTGTTGTCTTGCTAGAAATACTTCTAACATGACCCGAGTTAAAGTTAGTTCTACAATCCATTCGTCGGGTCGTTCCGGTCGCTTCACCAGCTACTTTGTTGTAAACCTGAGCATTACGGGCATTACCGGCATTTGCATCTCGGGACTCAGACTGGGACTCCGGGACTTGAGACTCGAATACTGCGACTGATATACGGGACTTTGTGGGTGGGGGATGAAGTTGTAACGATTGCTAGACTACAGCATGTAAAATTCTACGACGGTTAGATTAAACATTTATTGGATGCATGATGTCCGCCTCTTGAGCTAGAGATGTTTGTATCTGTTTTTCTTTATCATCCTCATTGTTAGATTATTTTTTCCCATATGTGCATATGTGTACTCCCTCTTTGGCTAATTATTATTATCCATGTCCTGCCAAGCTCATCCAGGCTCATCGATTTCTCCTGTTTGCAAAAATTCACTTTATCTTACAAGTGATCGTGATAAAACGTGAAACTCATTGCTATTACACTTAGGTGATAGGGACTTTTCAGTTTTAACAACTAGGGCAAAAGTGTAACACAGGACTGCTGGCACGTTAGCCGTCCGCGCTCGCTCCAAAAGAAGCATTTTTCACAAGTTTCACGAGTTTGAAAGTAGGAAAGTATGAAATCCTTCGAATTACCGCGGCTCCGCGGGTGCGCTAGGAATCTCCCGCGACTTTGCTGATGTTCCTTACTGTTGCGAGTTCGCAACCAGCGGGCCGACCGCCTTACTCAAAACTATCACTATTGCGATTACTATTGCTATTGCAATTCGCAAGCAATCGTAATAGCTTATCGGTACCGCCTACCATAGAAGTAATAGTTTTGGTGAGAATTGCTTATAGCTTTCACAGATAACCTGTGTTTTTGTAATCTGTGCTCTGACACATTCTGCGTTTAGTTTCCGCTAATTACAATTGATTTGCAGAATGTTTGTTTATTTCTTATTTACTCAATAATATAATTAAAAAAATATTAAGGATAAGAAAATAACATTTCAAATGAATTTCTTGGTAAGTAATATCTTTTTCTATAATATAACTTATAATCAAAGTATTATACATGCGAATGGGATTTTTTTTAAATTCCATGGCATATTCGCATAAACGAAACGCATTGACATTTTTCACATTTTGACTTTGATTGAAACGTCAAATAAAACTCTTTCGGAGGGAAAACTTTGTTGAAGTTGAAGAACATTCACACGTTTTTGATATCATAAATTGTGTAAGTGATTATAATAAGATCATTTTCCGAATCGAATGTAGGTATATCTACAGTGAACAGCAACCTACATTTTTATTTGTGAGCTATTTCAGAATGCCGGCGCAACGGAGAATCAGTGAAGCCCAGTTAGAGGAGCTATTGGCTTGGATGGAGCTGCATCCAAAGCAGGCAAAGAACTGCCAGCTGAACTGTGCCCAGGCAAAAACTGCGTCCCACAAGCTGTGGGAAGAGCTAGCCTCACGGCTAAATGCCTTGGGCAGCGGCGCTTCCAAAACGTGGAAGGAGTGGCGACAGGTAAGTCATGTCTCCATTAGGCGCTTCGCCCACTGCATTTAGTTGTTACGCAAAAGGGATAAACATATAAGCCTTGACTTAATCATTGAGTGGTGCACCTAGTCCTGTGATTGAATGTAGCATGTGTTTTTTTGTGTTCGAAACCTTCAATTTTTGTTTTCTGCGCTTTGGTATATACATTTATGCACAGGCTTAACTAACGCTTTATTCATTGCTGTCTAGTACTGGAACGACCTTAAATGTAAGGTGCGGAGGAAGGGGTCTCTAATCCTCCAACACGGCTGTGGGACTGGTGGAGGACCTCCTAGTGGCAACATTTTGACTCCAATTGAAGAGCGGGTTCTAAGCCTTATTGGTGTCCAAAATGTTGTTGGAATTGAGTCTGTTCGGCATGAGGTGGATGTATGTTTCAATTATTTTATTTATTCATTTAATATACTTATTTTTTCTTTCAATTGCACGCATGATTACAAGCAAACCATTTCCATATTTCATTATATTACAACCATTTGGTTATACAGAATTGTTTATATCACTAATGGTGTGCAGATGTGAGAATGATATCTATATTTCAAACTGTGTTTGGACATAGGCTTACCTTACCTTTGGGTTAGCATATAGGCTACTTTTTATAGTGGATTGACTTGAGTAACACTGCACACAAAATGTAATATATATATAATATTAATTTAATTTGTATACTTTCAGATGGGATTGGATGAACCAGTGGTAGAACCTCCTGTAGTGGAGGAGCCTTATAAAGCTCAGCCACTGCAAACATCTCTGGAGGTCTACCCAGAAATACCTCTATTAATTGAACCGTCCACCTCACAAAATGTACATTCTCCATATCCTTGTAAGTGCAACTAATTTAATTTGGGATGTATGTATGTTTAGTGAAAGTGGAAAGTAGAACCTTTCCACTTTCTGTTGTCCCATTTAAAATTATTTTTAACTAAAATGTCTTAAGCTATTTTAATCTAATCGGTTCAGCCATGTGAACATGAAGGTGTAACAAATGTGCATTGTGAATTGTGATGATATAAGGTGGAACAATATAAAAATCTCAATTTGATTTCAGCAAAGAGAAAACACACTGCGGCTGCAAAAACTGAGGAGTTTTCTCCATTGGAGAAAAACAGACGTATGGGTAAGCGTCAAGTTTTTTATTTTATTTTCCTTTACTAAATACTAGGTTAAAGCTAGTTTTATCATAATATAAGGGAAATGTTCAACAAAAATTTAAATACTAGAAAACTTTTGACTTTATTAAAGATAATGAATTTGATAATATTCTAACATTAAACAAATTGCTATTTCAGGTCCACCACAGTGGGCGCTGGACTTGGAGGAGAGGCGGCTGGCCTTAGATGTAGAGCGGCTAGAAGAAGACCCTCATTTTCATCGCTCACTTTTATAGCAGCAGCAGAAGTTCCAAACAGAACTACTCTCTGCTTTAAAAGAACTCGTCCAAGCAGCCTCTGGGATTAGTAATAGAAGGGCAGATGCCCAGCAGTGATCAGTGCCATAGCGGTAGCTATGAGTGTGAAAGTGGTTGTATATATTCTATTATTTCTTGATGTTTTTATCAGTCAATGTAGTCTCTTTATGCACTAATAATCTATATATATAAATATCTATATTTCAAACTGTGTTAGATAGATAGATACTGCTTGTGTTTAATTTTTCTGTTTTATGTGAGAAATGGCGCGAATGTTGTTGCTGGTTGAAGCTGAAGAAAAAAAGCTGAAAAAGATGCTGACTCTAGAGACAGCTGCGATTGAAGTCAACCATTGAAGTCATAGGTTAGTAGAGTAGAATTTATCTTAGTATTGTTATGTAAAAATCTTAGTAAAAGTAGTTAATAATAAAGCAGCTACATTACATTCATAATGTATATAATAACTATCCTACTAAGTCGCCCTAGTATAGTATAGTTTCATAATTTTATAGGACGGTGATCTATCCAGCCAGTGGAGCCAAAGCCAGGAGCGGAGCCAGGAGCCAGGAGCGGAGCCAGGAGCCAGGAGCGGGCCGGGAGCCAGGAACGGAGCCGGGAGCCAGGACCGGAGCTGGGAGCCAGGGACGGAACCGGGAGCCAGAAGCTCATAGGTTAGTAAAGTAGAATGTATTTTAGTATTGTTATGTAAAAATCTTAGTAAAAGTAGTTACTTAATACTAGGTAGAACCTAGTTTTGTCATAATATAAGGGAAATGTTCAACAAAAATTTAAATACTAGAAAACTTTTAACTTTATTAAAGATAATGAATTAGAATTTGATAATATTCTAACATTAAACAAATTGCTATTACAGGTCCACCACAGTGGGCGCTGGACTTGGAGGAGAGGCGGCTGGCCTTAGATGCAGAGCAGCTAGAAGAAGACCGTCGTTTTCATCGCTCACTTTTAGAAGCAGCAGCAGAAGTTCCAAACAGAACTACTCTCTGCTTTAAAAGAACTCGTCCAAGCAGCCTCTGGGATTAGTAATAGAAGGGCAGACGCCTAGCAGTGATCAGTTATGATATTTAATTATCTGTATTCTAGTGTGAAAGTGGTTGTATATATTTTATTATTTCTTGATGTTTTATCAGTCAATGTAGTCTCTTATACATTGTTAGATTATAAGATTATATCTAGCAACACCACAGAAATAGGGATTCATACTAGAGGTTAAATGTTGAGAGAAACCTGTGAGGCCTTAGGACGCTAAGTAATAGGTATTTTGAATGTACATACTCGACGATTGATTATGTTACTCCATCCTCAGATCAAGTAAAAAGGCATTCCGTCACTAATGTTATTCTGTAGAATACATATGACTTGTAATAATGATGGTACTGTACTTGTTAATCTGTATAAAATGTAACCTGTTAAAGTTTCAGGTTGCCTACTGTGTTAAAATGTATGTTGAAGGTAACAAAATAAATGCTGTAACTAATGACTTATGTGTTTACAATTGTGTTTTTCCTAAAGAATTTAGTAAGTCTAGCCTCCTAAAACATCATCATAACCTAGGTTATCTTTGGAGTGTTGGGTTCTAGTCATAGATTTAATCTCTAAACTAACAGGGATCAGTAGACTGTCGCTCAGTATCATTTAATCTACTACCACTCTATCATAAAGGAAATTACTAGGCTTGGAGTAGGTACTCTTCTCAGATTTCACCTCATGAGAGAGATCACTACTGTAGCTGGGTCATCATAGAGGGAATTGCCAGGATATACATGTACCACCCTAATACTCCTGTTCTAACAACATACATCTCTTGGGATTTGTTTTATTTCAAATACCTCTAATACACAGATCAAACATTTTTTTATTATATAGAATTTAACATTATAGAACTTGCAGCTATAGGAAAGGTGCATAATAACAATTAATACCTTAAAACCTAGAATATCTATGTATTGGAAATGTAATTTAGTTATATAAAGTTACAAAGATCATTGATTTTATATAAATTCTTTAATTTCAACTAATTTATAGATTAAATAAATAAACAGCTTATGGAAAGGTTTTCCAGAGTTATTATTCAGGCAACTTATTTACATCTGAATCAAAAATCATATATTGTAAAAACTGTACGGGAGTTTTGAGCATTGGGCAGTCGGGAGGTTTTGTCAGAAGATCTTTTCTAACTTTGCAACTGATAACAATACCAAAACTATTCTGTTCTGTAATTACTAGGTACCAAATAATATGTGTGCTTAATATATTTGAAATAAAATTTTCATTTTGATAAAAAATAACAGTTTTATCACCGTTTATGTATAAAAGTGCCCAAAGCTCCCCTCCCCTTTTTTTTTTTTTTTTTTTTGACCCAGGAAAATCCTTTATGGATACCACCAAACCTGGGGAGGCCGGTGGTTATGTGGGAGTCTCCACCGCTAGTCGGTGGCATACCCACTAAAAACCTGGGGTGTTTCCGCCACTGCGCCATTATGTCGGGGCTACGGGCACGCTTCCGCACTCCTCCTCGGCCCCGACAACTCCCCTAACACCCCTACAGTAGGTCTTACATAGTTAGTGGCGGTATCAACAGTTTTGTTCTGATGGAACATAAAACAAAAATTATATATTTCCGGCTTCTGGCTCCCGGCTCCGCTCCTGGCTCCCGGCTCCGTTCCTGGCTCCCGGCCCGCTCCTGGCTCCTGGCTCCGCTCCTGGCTTTGGCTCCACTGGCTGGATAGATCACCGTCCTATAAAATTATGAAACTATACTATACTAGGGCGACTTAGTAGAATAGTTATTATATACAAACTAGTTTTTACCCGCGGCTTCGCCCGCATACGCAATATATCATTATAATTTATAGCCTATGTGTTATTCTGATATATAAACTATATTATTGCAAAGTTTCAACTCAATCCGTTCAGTAGTTTTTGCATGAAAATTTGGAAAGTAACAAACATCCATACATCCATCCTCACAAACTTTCGCGTTTATAATATTATTAGGATTAGGATATACATTATGAATGTAATGTAGCTGCTTTATGTACATAACAATACTAAGATACATTCTACTTTACTAACCTATGACTTCAATGGTTGCGCATGTGAGCATTCCATAGCCTGTCTACAAGTTGTTGCCTCACTGCGCATGGACGTCTTTGGTCGACTGTGGCCAGAGAATGCTCTGGCTGACGTTCGCGGTCAAGGCGCATAGCCTCCTCGTCGATCTCCATGTGCGGCTCGCAAATGAGGTTGTGAAGTACCACACATGCATTTACAATGTTCCCTGCCTTCTTAGGGGTATAGTGCAGTGTCCGATGGGCCAATAGGCACCGAAAACGTGACTTCAAAACACCAAAACATCTTTCTACAACATTCCTTGTGCTGATTTGTTTGTTAGTATAATGCTCTTCTGCACTTCCTGCTTGAGCATTACGAATGGGCGTCATCATCCATGGTCTTTGTGCATAACCAGAATCACCTGTAATAATTTAACATTTTTAAAATACTTGTTGTTGTTAGGTTAGAGGACTCCTGTCTGTAACCAGTGATAGCTAGTATAAGTATGTAAAATACAAAAAAATACAATACAAAATGTTTTATTTACCAAAAGATTACAGATATACCAAAATACTAGTGGACCCTGCACTAGGATGACCTGTATCGCAGGGCCCGACTCAGGGACGCTTACATTTCTAATACTTTGAGTTTTACGTACGGTGCGGCTAATAAAATTATAACAAAACATGTCATAGACATTAGGTATATATATGAGTTTATTAATACTGAATTTGTCAGGTTCCACACTTACCCAAAAACCAGTAGGTTTCGCCCATCTCATGGAGTCTTTGTATCCCAGATTTCACCGGACAACAATTCCATACATGGGAGTCATGACTTGATCCACCATATGATGAATCAACATGTAAGATGCGTAAATTAGCATCACATATCTGTAAATTGAATACATTAATTTAATTTACTATCTCTGTCACTGTAAAGACCTATTCGGCCAATGTATTATGTATTTTTCTTACCATTAGCACATTCAGTGAGTGGTACATCTTCCTGTTGAAATATCCTTCTTCATGTTCACTAGGCCGAATGATAGAAATATGGGTACCATCAATACAGCCTAGAACACCAGGAAATCCAAATTGGTCATTGAACCTAGAACAAGTCAGAGCTTTTGTTAGAAAATAAATGAAAAACTGAATCGAGGTAATTAATACATACATTATAACAATTATTTACCTTCTTGCAACTTCACGACGTTCAGCTGAAGTTTTTGGGAAAGTGACATACTTCCTCCAGATCTGAGGATGATTCAATGCCTCTGTTACTTCCGCAAGACAATCAGACATAGATGTCTGTGACAATCCTAAGCTGAAGTCATTGCCTACACATTTTTGGTAGCTGCCACTAGCATAAAATTGTAATGCCGCCAATACCTGTAAAACAGTACAGTGGGTAAATGTTTGTTATTATCACTATTTAACACATCATGTAAGTTGCACTGAATTCATAAACACCTTGATCTCCGGCCTAATAGCCGTTGTTCTCTGTGAAGAATGCAAAAGAGGAATTACGTCATCACTAAGTTGCAGAAAATTGTTCTTCGTAAGGCGAAAATTCTCGATAAACGTCTTCTCCGGCAGCAGCATGGGCTCGCTTTCTTCTCGCAGCTGTCTCCTCCGTAGAGTCAGCATCTTTCTCAGCCTTTCTTCTTCAGCTTCAACCAGCAACAACATTCGCGCCATTTCTCACATAAAACAGAAAAATTAAACACAAGCTGTAATCTATTACATGTGCTGTTGAATTAATGAATACTGAATTACATAAATAACGTCACAAAATTAATAATAGCCAAGTTAAAATCCAAAAAATACCAAAGCCTTTATGAAAACACTTGGTTCGTGGTGACTGCTTTCATTGAGTAGCGATAGCTGTCAACGAAAGCAATTCCGCCATCTTGAATAATTAGGCGGTCCCAAATCGAGCTGTCAATAGTACATTTTTGTAAAGTTGTTCATTCAACGACTGCTTTCGCAATCCGCGCAAAGCTATTGATAGCTGACATCACATAGGCGGTGCCAAATGATTAAAATGACGTCATAAACTATTGCTATTGCGATTGCTATTGATTCGGCGGTAGATCCGCTGGTGTCGCGCCGGGAATATTGGCATAAATTGGCATAAATGAAAATAGATGGCTGTTGGAGCTGATCTGATAATTACACGAGTGCGTGTGGGTGTAGTGGAGGTGGACGGAACACGGAAGGATACAGTATCGGTAGTAAACATATTTAATATTAGCATACGGTCATCGAAAAACTATATCTCATTATGTATTAGACTCAGGAATCAGGGATGAGGAGATACGTAGAAGAACCAAAGTTACCAACATAGTCCAGCGGATTGGCAAGTTGAAGTGGCAATGGCAGGGCACATAGCGCGGAGGACTGATGACCGATGGGGTCGAAAAGTTCTCCAATGAAGACTACGCACCGGCAAGCGCAGCGTAGAACGTCCACCCACAAGGTGGACGGATGACCTCATTAAGACCGCAGGAACGCTGGATGCAAGCCGCTACCAACCGGTCTTATTAGAGATATTGGGGAGGCCTATGTCCAGCAGTAGACATAGGCCTCCCCGATATATATGGATGGATGAATGGATTATTGGAATAATGACCTTTTTATCGAACGAAGATTTGTGACCGTAGTCCATTTGTTTTGTGATTTCACTGAATTGAGAAAAAAAATTTGCAAGTCACATAGTGCTTACCACACAAGCAACTAAGGTTTTTCACATTTGTGAAACCTTTTAAACCTAAAAAATAAATACTAAATTACAAGACAGATAGACGATAGTTATTTTAATGGCAAAAAGTGTGGTATTATGAGAGTTTATCTATGGATAAGAGAATAGTTGTTCACTATTAGTGAGCACTCGCCGGCGGTGGCCGCGTGACGTCACCAGCCTCCAGTGATGGCTACAGTTGGATTCAAACCGTTGTATTATTCAACAACTCTGTCTCTGCCAACTCTCGGCTTACACCGTCTTTTACAGCCACTCTATATACGCTACAGACTACATTCAACCCTAAACGGAAATGTACAAAGTTCCATTTGAAAAGTAAGATAGGTTTTACTCAAAACCAAATTTAAAACGGCAGTTTTCAGATATTGGCACACTTTTGCCTTAAAAGCTTAGGTTTTGAATGTTAGTTGTATAGCAACTGAGCAACGAAACCTGATTCGCTTTGTTCGGTGAAGCATTACTTTAAGCAAGTCGGAAAAAGCTTCACTACCTGACACTTGAGCACATATTCAGGTAAATAATTGTCTTTACATCGATTCATTAATATACCTAGGAGAACAAGTTTGTAGTACTTGTTTAGAGATTGCCATTAATAACTGACATATGTAGAAAACAATGATTTCCTTACTCGAACTCAAGATACGAGGGTTCAAGGAACTTAAGATATATATATTATACTTATATGAAGTAAACTTTAAAATATTTGAAACATTGCTTTTACTAACGACTTCAAAATAAATAACAAATTAAAATAATAATTTTTCGCAAAAAATGGTAAAACCGACTTCCATCGTGTACAAAATTCGTATAGTTCGCTCGTGATGTAAACAATTTTTACGTTATTGTCTATTTTTCGAAAATGGCTTGGCCAATTTCAATAAAATATAAATAAGACCACATCCCGAGTAGGTAGTAATACCCTTTCGAATTAAAATATATTTTTTGATTCGGTTCACAATTGGCGAAAATATCGATGAGCCTCCGCCTTTTGGAAGTCGGTTAAAAACAAATTCAAAATACACGATAAAATCAATCCCAAAGTTATCCTTGTCCTTTCCACCCCGATAGCAGGAACAACTCTAACTCCCGTCCAAGAGAGCTTAGCGAAGACAGCGGTGGACAGTTTCGATATCTCAAATATTCATAGTCCATATTTTGTCGACTTCCGAATCTCGTAAGTCGATCGAGTTGGGTTGTTGGCACAATGAGTTTAACTTTCGGCGCCGAGCGGGAAGATGAAACATAAATGAGTTGCGAACTCGATTCGCACTCGCGATCACCCATAGACATATAATTTTTAAGTATATCATGAAATATCTTGAAATTAGGGCGTACGGTTGAGTGGACTCGATATGGCCGCCATTACATAGTTAACCTAACAATCATTGTCATGCATCATGCAATTATGCATTATAGAAATGTGATTTCCGCACTTCTTTGTGTAAAAAGTTACGAAGTCAATTAATATACTTAGTAAAAATTACAAATCGACCATAGAAAACATATTATTATGGAGAAGTGAATGCAGCATAATGTCACATTTATTATTTCAGCCTGCGTTGTCGTACTGTTGGGCAAAGGCCTCCTTTCCCTCCTTACAAACTGTGCGGTCTAGTGGCGGCCCAGTGCTTGTCGTGAAAGTTCAGTTCGTCGCGCCACCTGCGTCTGAGTCGGCACAAAGGTCGTTTGGATTTTGGGACCCAGTCGATGTACTTTGTCAGACTATTTGAAAAAAATAAATATACATACATACAAAAAATGTCAAATTACATAAATTAAAAATCTTTGGACGCCTCCTCTTTTACTTAGGTCATTGCGATCACTCCCCGCGCCGCGCCGCCAGCATTAACACTTTGACAACTTTGACAAATACCACCTACGGATGCGGGGACAGCCGGTGACACACTGGGACGGATATTGGGGCTTGGGCCAAATTAGGGATCTCCATCGTTATTATAAACAAATATTGGAGGCATACATTTTATATGTGATGTTTTAGGTAAACGCTGAAACCATGCGAGCCGAAACGAGCGAAAACCAGCGACAATAATGGTTTGAAATGTAAATTCTTAAAATAATAACAAGTGACATATACCTAATTTTTAACTTTTTCAAAGTTAAAACGGATTGCTCAATATCTAACTACTTAAAATCGAAATCAGGATCTAGATACATCAAATAAATTGGTAATAGAAACCGTGGTGGATATGGCCGAACCACCCTTCGTGGGTAGGCCTACGTCCTGCAGTCGACTATTAAAAAGGCTGATACAATACCAAGCGGCATAGTTGGGTTGTGAAAATAAATTACACATGCAGAAAAATAACTACATAGACTGAATTATAGCAAAAAATTGCAATAAAATTGCATCAATTTTCAAAGTAAAGCGAAGGAAAATACCGTTTATGCCAAAATTGCTCTCTACGCCCCGGAATCAGGCACAGTTTATACCATTAGGCGCGGTTTACAAGTAGCACACAGTTCAAATAGCTCACATAGCCAAAGGTATTTTATGCTAGAGCTTAGTATGCCTTTGCCCCGCGCAAATTCGAATGTATCCCGCAATATTATGCAAATTTGTCGGCAGTAAAAAATACATAATGCTCGGTGTCGAGAGAAATTGGCAAATGGATGACGCGACGACGAAATACTTTTATTACGCGCTTCATCTTCAACGGTGATGTATGAGGCAGCGATAATGGCGTACGGGACGTAACGAGGAACAACATGTGGGCTGGGAATTAGGTGTTATGTGACAACTGGCATTTATAACTGAGCGCCGCCGATTCTCGGATGACACATTAAATTATAGGTGCCGGTTGTAACCCGGGTAGTTACGTCATAGCGTGCTGTGCTGTCTGCTTGTTTACTAAAAAAAAATATAACTAGCCCGTCAAATAGATTATTATCAAAAAAATATTAGACACGTATTTTTTCTTTTCTTAATATAACAAAAAATGATGTAGACATAGGCCGTAAAGTTCCGCGTGACTTCAATAACTTACTACAAATGTACCGGCTAGTGACGTCACGAGCCCCCACTCTCAAACTTTGACAAGGTTTATCTTTGTCATTAATTGTTTGACTGACAAAAGAAAAAATACGTGTCCAATATGTTTTAGTAATCTAACTGACGGGTTATATTTATGATAATGGTTTATACCCAGTAAACATGTACTTATAAATTTAAACTGGCCACTCACAAAAACCTTAATACATAAAATGCAACCAAAAAATAGAGTGATTATATATAATAACGAAAGATATTGTGAACTCTAAGATACTCGTTTCCACATCAGTACCCATGCCATGTTTACTGTCAAAGGCTAAAAATACTAGTTTTGTTATCTTAGAGTCCGTTGATAAGCAAACTTGGTAGAGTTGTTTATAGTAACTTTATTGCATCAGAATTACTCCATTTGTGAAATCTGTTTAATCCGTATTCATTTCAGATAGCTATATCTCTATAGACCGTTAATAACACGGACAGTAACAGATGTAACAGTTATGTTATGTTCGGTAAACAGCAATCTTTAGAATCAGTAGTTAGTACCTACTATAATTCTGCGTGCGTGGGTTATAGTATGGACTTTTTGGTCAATATGTGTTGAGACAAGCTTAATGCAATATAAAAAATGAAATAATTAAATGTTCTAGACAATAAACTATCTTGTAACAGCATGGGTAAAATTGGCAAGTGTGAGTCAAATTCGCGCATGAAGGGTTTCGTACCGTATGGCATGAGAGCCTCCTTAGCCCCATTTCAAGAGTTTACATGTTTCCGTAATTAATATAGAGAAAAAAAACCGGACAAGTGTGAGTCAGGCTCGCACATCGATGGTTCCGTACAAGCACATTGTTAAAATAATTAAATTTATTAAATTGTCGAAATATGCGGTTTTTTACGACATAAACGACTCTAACTTTTTTAAACGACAACTGAGAAGTTTGTCTTTTCGACAACAGCAAGAATTCATCAATATACGTATACAGTTTAAATTTCAACTCGATATCTTTACGCGTTCTCGAGATAAAGAGTCTTGACATACACACAGACGGACAACAAAGTGATCCTTTAAGGGTTCCGTTTTTCCTTTTGAGGTACGGAACCCTAAAAAAGGCATAAAACACTGTTTTATGTGAACGTAAGGGTACATTTTTTTATTTTTTTTATTTGTTGTTTTTGCGGCAACATAAACATCATCACAGACATCTGTGAAAATTCCGCTGTCTAGCTCTCTGAGATATAGCCTGGTGACAGACAGACAGACGGATGGACGTACGGACAACGAAGTTTTGGTAATGGGGTCCCGTTTCTACTCCTTGGGCTCGGAATCCTAAAAAGTCAGCTTATCAAAATTCAGAACTAGACTGAAATTGAATGAACCAACGTTTCAAGCCTTGAGCCCACGCTCCACATGTTTTACATTTATAATCTGATCACGAAACATTAATCTTGATTAATTTTTCCTCGCGAGAGGCTTACGCCAAAGTTGCTAGAAGCCACCGAAATCAATTTGGCAAGTTGGCAACATTGATTGACAGCTCCAAGTTTGCAACTTCGGATAGATAAATTTTTAATTAGAGCTATAAAGCTCCGGAGTCACGGATAAAGGGCGCTTATCGCAAACAATATTGAAAGTTTTCTTGGAAAAATCAAAATTGATAGACGTTGGAGCTGATTTTTGAAAGATTAGCAATTAAAGTTTGTTAAGTTTTCCATTGATTGTTTGTATAATTGAAAAAGTGTTAGAAGGGTTGTATTTTTGGAATCCTTTTATAACTTTATAGTTCGCTTAATTTAAAGTTAGTAAAATAGGGGTGTGATGAAATATTGAAGTTTAATTGAAGAAAACTTATATTTCGTAGCAAAGCAATCTGTCTTGTTTGAGAATTAATCCGCGCTAATCCTAGGAGACAGGTAATTACACAGGATTAGCCGATACTGTATCAAACGCTTAGCGCCGTTATTATCTACTTGATCTATTTCACAGACATCAGCTATTCTATCTATATATGTATACATAACCCAACATTGTAATATTTGTTATTATAATTTATTATTATTAAATACAGATACCTATTTTAATCGAATTGACATAACATACTGATTCTATTTTTTAAGTCGAGATTTAAAACAACGAGGTTTACTCCAAAATACCCAGAGTCAAATTTACCTACAAGGTAGTTTATTTTACTGACATACCTACCGCAAAATGGTTAAGATGCAGAATGTCAAATGAGTCGTAGAAGGCTCAATTATATCAATGTGAGAATTTCGGCATTCGTAAAATTGGACATTCATCCAATTGGGCCTTCTATTCCAGTTATGTAAATAAATGCTAGATTTACGTTTTCATGACATAGTAAGCCCGATTACAGAGGCGACAGCGTAGCTATATTAGCTAAATAGCATAGTTATGTTTCTTTTTCATTTTAGGCATTCGATAGAGAGAACGCTTTTTACGTTGCTAATTAATTTACGCTGGCGCCTCCGTAATCGGGCTTACTGTCTCTTTAAAATATTTTAACTACCTTTCTCAATACATCGATGGTGCAATTTCTGTCCTTGATCCATCAAAACCTCTCCACCATGACACTCTCATAAAAGTCAGTCAGTTAACACCGAGGCTCGTAATTCCCGCCATAAATGGCGCTTTATTATCGGCGTGAGTCAGCGCCCAAAGTAAAAAGTTCGAAGGTTCAAGTCACGAACAATCAATTCCTGTTCCCATCAAAATTACCGGGAGCCACATTGTTCCATATTTTTGCAAGAATTATCTCCTCGGGGACTTGAGCACGTCCTTTGTTATCATATTTTATCTGTAGGCACCCTGGAGCCCTGATAAATCGGCTGCGAGTGCCGCGGGACTCCCCGGACCGACTTTATGAAATACCACTTGTTTTCGACGCTGTTTGCTGAGAGTTATACAAAGTTTGCAGGCTTTTTAAGTTGTTTTAGTATTTGTATTTAGTAAGTTGGAGAGTTCCAGCCGCTGATTCAATTGTAATTGTTATGTTGAATCTAGTTTTGTAAGATAAACTAACTTTAGCAATGAGTTGGCTGAAACAATCACATTTTCAACCTGAGGGTAGTCATGCTTGAGGGAATTCTAGAAATTACCCGATAAAACATTTTACGCTTTGCACGATACATAATAATATCTTTCTTCAGTTGTTGTTGAAAATTGAGCACACATTTTAGGTATATATTTCAGCTAGAAAACGAGCGCGCCAACCAATAAATAGCCTCATCGAATTCTAGTTTTAATAGTTTTGTTCATCGAATTGAGTATCCATTGCAGTCTGCATTCAATTATATCATAATTGATTCTCGATATAAGAAACCACACTGTAATTGATTCACAGTTCAACGGACAAAACAATTAAAACAGCGCTAGAGAAACCTGTGATGCCATATTTAACACAAACAATAGATAATGCTGAAATATAGAGCATAGAAGAGAACAATCGCCGTTCGATGGCACCTCGTTGTATTGTGGCCAAATGAGTGCAGTTAATTTATGGAGCGATGAATGGCCCAGTCTCCGGAGAGAGAGAGAGAGGGGCAAGAATGAAGGTGGGGAGAGGAGCGGGGATCATCAATCAGAAGTTCAGGAGCATTCAGCGAGCGTTTGCGAGTTCGCAGCCGACTGCGGTCGCCCGGGAGACGGAGTTCATGGCATTACAAACATTACAATTTGGATTTCTGTATTTATTACGCGATATTACTGATAAGTTGATATATTTTTTTTTATTCTGTGCTGTAACTTTTGAGTGATCTGAGAGGTAGTTTTTAGAAGAAAAAGTAAGCTTTAAGTGAGATAAGAGCACTCTATCTATTACGGACTCTCAGCTTCAAAATTCAGAGATATTATACTTCATAAAAATCATTTAACTGACTAATTTGTGGTCTTAACTATATTATGTAAATAACTGGGCCCTTTAAAGCAATCGTAGAAAACAATATCATTATGGTACTGTACTGTACCAGCCTTTTTAATAGTCCACTGCAGGACGTAGGCCTACCCACGTCCTGCATGTTTTCCTTCACCGGTGTGATGTGGTGTGAAATTCCGTACATAAATTCCAAGGAACTCATTGGTACGGGACCGGGGATTTGAACCAACGACCTCACGATTGTAAGGCGGGTGTCATTACCTCTTGACCACCACGGCCACCATTATCGTAGGTATTTGTAAAATTACAATTTTTGGCTCAAAATTATTTTAATTTAATGAACTGTGCTATGCCCCAGGATTGCGTTAGATGCAAGCCGATACCAACCGGTGATATTGTAGATCCATAGGGGAGGTCTATGTCTAGCAGTAGACGTCCTATGGCTGATGGATGGATGGTATTGTGTTATGAGGTAAATAGAAGAATAACTATCCACGTCATCATATATTATGAGAACTAATATGACGCTTATGTATACTTATGTATTTGATTATCAGTGTTTAACCTAATTGGTTACTACTACAAATGCTTACTTAGATTGTCTTCACAAATAACATAATAAGTGATTGCTACCGATTGATTTGATACACTTATTATGAGAAGTAATACCATAGCAATCAGAAGTCGATCCATCACAAGCCACGCCGGATGATTAGTCGACGTTTACATAATAATGTTTGTGATGTCATGGATAGATGCGATAGAATTAATGTCGGTTTATTTCCGATTACCTATTACCTAGTACTAACTATGTTTTGTGTTAACATTTGATGGCAAATGAAAATGATAAGAGTTATATACGCGTGATGCCAATTGCGTAAGTAAGTATGTGTAGTGTAGTTTTTAAGCCGCCTGGAGGCCTGGACATGGCTAGACGGTTAAGACAACCGGGCCTCCTATTTAAAGTGACATTCGAGCAAGAGTATAAATTGTGTGATTTTTACCTACTAATTAAAACTTAGTAAAAGTAAGATCTCTAGTACTTACTTCCATTCAGGTAAAATTTTGCAATTCATGGATTATGCGTAGGTACTTAGCATGCGTGTTTTACGCGAGTTTGGCAATGGACAAAAATGACGCCCACACGCAAATAAACAACTCGCATGATTGTTTAACTGATTTATTGTCTAAACGATATTTTTTCCCTAAAGTATAAAAAAGCTATTGAATAATACCAAAGCTGACCTTACATAGTTGTTTTTTCTGTTAAGTATTATGTCAAAAAACTGAATACTAGAAATATATTATAATTTGTGCTAAATTATAATATTTTTAAAAATTCTGCGATTTATGCCTACCAGAAATATCACAAATAAATTAATTAGGTTTAAGAATATGGGAAGTAGAAAAGATATAATTTACTTACGAGTATATCTCTAGGTTTAAAAATAAATAAAATTCATTCAGGAAAAAGTGGTCTTTATTAAAACCTTTCATGCGATGATATTATCATCAAAGTTCACAGATAAATTCACGACAATCGCTACTACGAGTATATACAAAATAACTACAGTAGAAACTAGTTATAGTACTATCTATATACAGATTTATATTCTTAAATGTTGTGTTTTTATTTGATTCTTCAAAATCCTTGAGGACTATGTTATTACAATGTTGATTATTAATTTAATTTGATGGAGCGTCACTAAAATTGCGCCGTTTAAATATTTAAATACATGAAAAATATATGACATAAAATCTCATAAATTGCATTTTTGGTAAGAAAGAAACCGAACATCGCATACTACAATACACAAAATAGAGGTATATAAATATTTTAATTATATTATTGCATTACAATTATATTTTTTTAAAACATTTCATTCAATACAGTGTTTCAGAACAGATGATATATGTACCTTACAAATGCAAAATTTTCATAAAATTAGACGATTCAAATTTAGTCTAGTCTATACATCTTACAATTATAATGACCAATGTAACGTAAAATTTAAAAATGTCCAATATAAACGAATTTTTGAGATTTATCAAAAATCTACAGATTGTAGCAAAGTAAAGGTAAATATTATTTACATCGGCAATAAATAAAATATAAACATTACTCTACTTTTACAGAACTTTTATTTCTCACTAAAATAACTTAATAGTAAATTATGATATAAGTGCGGTAAGTTGAAAATTACAGCCGAGGCGATATTGCTAGCCCGAGCCGTAGGCCAGGGTTATAAGGAAGCAGAGGCTGTAATTTTCAAAGCGCACGTATGTCATACGACGTTTTATAACATATTTGCGAGGAAATTAATAAAACTCTGACTTTCTTAAACGAATAAATCTTTAATTACTTGTTAAAGCAGTTATAGAAATTTGAACTATTTTTAAAAGTGATTGTTTCGTTGCCAGAATATTGACCACTTTTCTGACATAAAAACTCTTTGCAAAGATTTTAAAAAGTATGGTTCATTTTTAGACGGAGCATCTTAAAAAACCGTGCATGTTACTTTATTAAAAAAAAAACTTGTGCGTTTTACATTACAATAACGCACAAGTGCGTAATGAAATACATTACGACATTAAAATTGGTTTAAGATGAAATACGTTCCAAATTTCGTGATTCGTCGTTTCGAATTTTCAAAACTTAACCTTTATAAACGATTCATAAATGAAATATTTTTATGTAATTAGAATATTCACAAAATATTCTAGTAAATGTCGGGAGCAGAAACACAATTGAACAAATTCGTCTCGATAGAAAAAAATCATGAAGTTCCCAAAAAAACGCTCATTTTAACGTTCCCGTGGGTGAAATGAGTCAACTTTATTCAGTAACGAGTAAAGACATGGTTACAAAAATAAATGCACGTTATCTCAACAAGCATACAAAAAAAATCCTGGAATTAGTTTTCACCAAAAATGTACCAGTTTCGAAAAAATCTAATTTAAAATCAATATTCACTATGATTGGAAGCGCGCACGCTGAGAAACCAGGCATTACCATGACGCCCGACCCCCGCCAGTCTGCCGCAGCGCGTTGTCGAGAGCAGACGTGTACAACTTTTTCGGAATCTCCAGTACATCCTGTCGTAAGACTTTTGGGTCAATCGCCAAGTCGCCTTAATTACAGCCAGTTTACGAGCAATTATGTTATTAAGTATTTTTAATATGAATGTATTAATCATACCGCAACAAAGTTATAGGAGGCTGAAAATGGCTTGCATGGCTCCAATGGCTGTAGCTTTTTGCTCGACTTGTGTTGGTTTTCTGTCAGTAGTAGATACCATTGATTAGTTCCATTGATGGTGGTGCTGTGCCGCGCACCCAGATGGTGCTGAAGAAGGCCACTAATGTAGCATTCATTTTAAAATATTCAACAAACAACCTGAATTCCTCATTTCAAATCTTTATACATTGTTATTTTATTAGTGCGCAATATTCTCGTAACAATATGTAACATAATTTAATTACGTAATGAATATTGGTCGGAGGTAGTACGAGAAGGAAACGTCAGTCAGTATACACATACGATACACATAGTTATACAAACTACTTCATTAATTATTTACAATATATACATACTTGACGATAGATTAGTTTAACAATTTATTCATCTTAACACGCAATGCTTGACTGTAAAATATTTTTATAGATTTGTTTAGAAATTGATTTCGTATTTCACAATGGTCTCAATTTTAAAGGTTTTTTAACAGCGTGTAAAGAATTTTTAAAATATTGCTCTCGATCACAATTGAAAACGAAAACTAGGTTAAATGAAACCTTTACAATTAAACCACAACTAACTTATAATCGACAAGGTTTCAATAAAAGAAATTAAAAAATATGCAATGAGAGCAATGTCAAACAAAATCTTCAAAATTTTTTTGAATAATTGCTATATATAAATATCTTAAAATAATTATATTACTTCCAAATGTTGTAGTAGCCGATATGCTTTGCTACACCAGCAACGTGATTCTGTATGAAAACGTTACGATCACGAAGTTACATTTTCTTTTTCAAGAATTCGCGTGTTTATAACTTAATCTCGGTTTTATTTAATTTATCAAACAATTGACGAAATAAACATTATTTCAAAGGGAATTCGCAAAGTAAAAAAAATAATTGGTCTTTGGTGCGATTAAAGCACTGTTCAATTTGCTTTATCGGGTTTGTCTCACGAGTTACGACTAGAAGATAACTCATCCGTGTCTTTATAAAGAACTACTCCAATCCAGTAATTAACGTTAACAGCTTAACTATTTTAAAGTGTATTATTGTGTTACAAAAAACGAATTTGTTTCGAATTTGAAAAAAATACAACTCTCGTTTCAAATCATACAAGGTCGGATGCAAATTGTATCAGCAGCTAAACTGTTAGTCAAAATTTCGGTTAAAGTCAGTTACTACACAATTTTTGTCAGTCAAAGTAATCCGGAATTCGCAGCGTCGCGTCGTATCGTAACTAATGTAGTTTTAGATTTGAATTGATGCCAGTTACCGTCTGTAGTAAATCCCACGGTTCAAATGGGTACTATCAAATTAGGTAGTTTGTATGTCGAGCCAACAGCATTGCGTTCATTTTAAACTTTCTACGGCAATAGAGAGGTTTATTTTTTTATTTTAATCTGCAGAGCTTGACAGTTTTTTTTGGTAGATATCACTGTAAATAATGTATTTGATTAAGTTTTGCATTCATCAAATATTTGATGTTTATTCAAATTGAGAAGTAATTAAAATATGCAGCAAAATATATTATTCTTTTATTAATAATGTCTACTAGCATACCAGCTAGTACTGCCAGCTACTATATTGGTTTGATGGCATATGTGCAGCGGGCGTAGGGCAAGCCTTGCACGAATGCACTGTATAAATAATCTCGTTAGCTCCGTGCACCACTGCAAACCTGCGACTTGGGGATAGCAACCTCAATTTACTCCGAGAATATCGATACCTATACCAAAGAGTAACACATATTATTACGTATTCCGAGATATATCTAAATATAACTACATACAACTTCTGGCTTTGACTGCTTTTGACTCACGTGATGATTTCCGAACAAACCGCTTCGAAGTGGTTTACTTGAATTCAGATTGACTGTTCATCAAGTCATAGACATCATAAACTGCACTTGCCGTTCCGTGGTAGCTGTTTTATAGCAGCAATTTTTTGAATTATTTCATTATTTAACTTTATCGAAAGCGTCATTCGTTTATAGTGATCAATTTAATAAAAACATATACCTAATATTACCAGATTAAAAAGCCCTTTATTGTATATTTATTATACACAGTTTTTATTAATAAAGAATTATTTTAATTTCGTTTCCCTGTTTTTACTCGTATCTAACGTAAATATTATCTTTTCAGACACCATAAACTGAACTGTGTTATTTGATTTGATAAAATTTAAGTTAATTTGGTAGTAATGTATGTTGTATAAGGATACAAATGTTCAATTCACTTGATAAGTATATAGAGTCATTACAATTATTATTAACAGTTTTTCGAGTATTCTTACTATGATGTAATTAAAAATAGTCATATACAAAATATTAATTACAGTTTGTTACCTACCCAGTTCCGTACTTTACAAATACGCACTTTCACTGAAATTCACAATAGTTTATACATAAGTTAGTTTAATTAACACCATTATTTACAAGTCACTATAAAACATTACTGTACGTATAGTGGATACAGGAAACCAATACTTACATTATAATTATTCACAAGTTCATATTCACTTTTAGAGAATCAACATTGCTCAAGTCAGCCAGTTATATCCAGCTTAGAGTGGTTATTTTCGACAACGACCGATCTACTCCAGTCGAAGACCGCTAAGTCTTCTGCATTCCAATTTCAAATCACTCGATCTCAATCAAGTCCAGTTATAACCAGTTTTCACCGGCTATTTCCCACGAGAGCCAGTTTGATCTGGTTCAGTAGTCATCGTCTAGACAGAGATCTCCTGGATCTGCACGCGTTTCTTCGGGGGCGCGGTAGCGGTGGCGGTGGCGGCCGGCCTCTCTTTTAGCTCTGATTCGCAGCTGCGCTGTGGGAATCGATCGGTATGTTAATTTGGGAAATTTTCCGTGCACACAGCTTGAGCAAAGCCTCCTCAATATTGAAAGCAAATAGAAATAAAGCCGCGATACGTTTCAGGATAATTTATCTTTAGGGGAGCTTTTACAAGTTTCAGCAGTCCGTGGGACACCTCACATCCACTTATGAAACAAGTGTAAAGTAGGACGTGAACGCCTTACGGCTCATAATTATGATGTTGGGTTCAAGTAAAAAAAAAATTAAATATGTAAATAAGTTTTAATTATTTTGCTACCTACAGCAAAACATTGGCTCATTCGTTTAGGAGATACAATGCTACAGACAAACATACAGATACACAGAGGAATACATAAAGCACCCCTCTTTGTTGGTGGGGAGTTAATCAATAAGGCAACAAACCAACAAAATGAACAAGTAAGGTCGTTGTACCAGGCGGACAGGAGTGTTGGAAAGATATTGTTACCTTGAGGGTGCTCTTCCGGGGCGAGGGCGCTGCGGCCGGCTCGCGGTTTAGAGACGCCACGCCTGAGTGGCTGCTGCGGCTTCCTGTATGGACAGACATATTTGGTCAAACGTGCTGTCAATAAGATACGTAAAATCAAAGAGGCTTGAGTTCGACTTTCACCCAGAGCAATCGTTTGTGATGAACATAACTGTTTGCTCTGTGGCTGGGTGTTATTAGTTGTTATCTATACAGGGTTATTTCTAATTAATTAGCATCCTCTTAGGGATTCTGAACATCAAAACTAACTTTTCTTCAGCGAGTTTTGTAAAAAGTCAAAAAAAAATTGTTATTCCATAGAAAAATATCGTTCACCCGCGACAAAATGTATGGAACATCTGATTTTTTGCAGAACAAAAGTTGTTAGTTTTGATGTACAGAATAAGTCCCTAAAAGGATGCTAATTGATTAAAAATAACCCTGTATATGTATGTAATAAGTAAGTAAGTTCGTAAAGCACTAAGTATTTTAGTCAGGGCCGCCTTAATAATAATAATAATATTCTTCGTCTTTTTGATCTTATTTTCTGAAAATTTTATATTTTTTGGTTTTTCGATCGTTTTTCTGCAACATTTCCATACAAAAGCAATGGCCAAATTATTTTCCATTACATTTAGATATTTTCTGCAATAAAACTTACACAAAATATGAAGAAAAGTAAAAATTCAATATTTGACGATATATGTCAACATGACGTTCAAAATATCGGACTACAGAATAAATGTTAACAAGATCAAAGACGAAATTAACAGCGGATTCGAAAGGCGCACGACCACCACCATCGCCCGCCTCGTCGTCAGCTCCGAGCGCATCGTCGGGTGATGAGTTCCACACCACCCGCGAGACGAGCGGCTCGTCGAGCGACACGAGCGGGCCACGGACGCCGCCGCCGCCACGACCACCAGTGCGACGACGAGGCCGTCCACCGCTGCCGGCACGCTTGGGGCCTGTGGGGCATCCTGCCCCGCCATCAGCTCCCGCTACCGGTGGCATAGTGCGTCGCATGCGATGGACTCAACCCATTAATGAGAATTGCATGCGCGCGTACTTTGGGGCTACAGAGGGGGGAACCAACATGACAGCGTACTGTGCCAGAATGCTGCCTTTGTTTCAGGCCCTTGAACCGACCGTGGCCGTGACTGCCCAACGACTATCGGACCAAGTGCGGGCTATCCACCGGTGCAAACTGCTGGATCAGTCCGTCATTGATCGGCTCCGCCTGGAGGCGCTGCCTGCTCGCCCCACTGCTTCTTCGACGCAGGACCCGCCCGTACTTGTCGCGTCGTCAGCCCCGACAATGGCTTTAGTGCCGATGTCGGCGGCGACACTTGCGACATCACCGGCTGGTCCTGCGGTCGACGAGGCAGATGACGCGAATATGAGCGTATCTAGCCAGGTGAGTGAGCAACTGAGGAGGGCTTTGGAAGACGCAATTTCCCAGTATCGATTCGCACCCGACTCTAGGCCGCGACTGCCACGTTTTCCCACCCATAGGGGTAACTTGGCGCTTATGGGAGCCCTGAACCCTTTGCTAGTCCCGTATTTACGGGCAAGCGAAGGCTTAGTCGATACCCACTCGATCTTGTACTGCGGCGCCATCGCGGCGTGTCGCGTTGCACGTGTTAAGTTTCCGGACACTAACCGTGCACCGCGACCCGCCGGGGGTGTGCCCGCGTGGCAAATGCGGATCCAGCGGCGTATCGACTCGTTCAGGACTCTCATAGCAAAGCTAATCTGTTTCAGCCGGGGGAATAACCGCCCCCGAGTCATGCGTTTCGTGACACAGGCCTTTGCGGGGACTGGTATCAGACCCCAGCACTATTTGGCCAGTGTCACGGAACGCATAGACTATCTGAAACAGAAAGTCTATGCGTGGGCAAACCGCATTCGTCGCTACAGAGAGCGTGTGGACCGATATTGGCTAAATCGCCTCTTCCAAAGTGACCAAAGGAAAGTGTACCGAGGCTGGGAGAAAACCGACCAACGTGTGAGCGACGGGCAGTTGCCGGATGCTAGCGCCATGAATGACTTTTGGCGCGGCATCTGGTCGGTGCCCGTCGAACACACGGAGGGTGACTGGATGCGTGTGGTTGAGCGGGAATGCGAGACTATCGAACCTATGGGATCTGTTTTAATAGATCCCGTAGACGTTAGTTGTGCGATCCGTACGGCTCAGAACTGGAAAAGTCCTGGGCCGGACGGGCTGCACAACTTTTGGATAAAATGGTTTCGATGCTCGCATGACCGCTTAGCCACACAATTCCAGGAAGCCCTTGAGGTTGGTTCTCTACCTAGCTTTTTCACCACCGGTGTCACCTTCCTGCTCCATAAGTCCGGTAGTACCACGGAAGCAAAGAACTATCGACCCATTACGTGCTTGCCTACCATCTACAAGCTCCTCACATCCATTCTGAGCATCAAAATTAACGCGCACGTCTTTGCGCAAAACGTTTTGGCTTTCGCTCAGAATGGATGTAGGGTTGGGTCCCGTGGTACTAAGGAGCTCCTCCTCATAGACATGACCATAAGCCAGCAAGTCCGGCGGAACAAGGGAGCCCTCTCTGCCGCCTGGATTGACTATAAGAAGGCCTATGACTCAGTGCCTCATTCGTGGCTCGAGAGGATTTTAGAGTTGTATAAAATCGATACAACTCTAAAATCATTCTTAGTGTCATGCATGGGGCAATGGGCCACAGTCCTTCGTCAACCAGGTGGTGGAGACGGCTCCGTTGGCCCGCAAGACTTGATAAGGATTGAGCGGGGAATATTCCAGGGTGACAGTCTGAGTCCATTGTGGTTCTGCCTGGCCCTGAATCCTCTCAGCACTTTGCTGAGGAATTCAGAGCTAGGCTATCGGCTTCGCAGACAGGGTGAAGTTATCTCTCACCTGCTGTACATGGATGATCTAAAGCTGTTTGCACCGAAATACCAAGACCTGGTGGAGCTGCTAAAAACCACTGAAGTTTTTAGCAGGGCCATCAGAATGGAGTTCGGTGTAGATAAGTGTGCGGTCATGCATGTACAGCGAGGGAAACTTGTGGATTCTCCGAATCTACAACTTTCCGAGACGATGACTATCAGGTCTCTCTCCGAAGCCGAGACCTACAAGTACCTCGGTATGTCAGAGTCGTTGGGTATATCGGCAGTGGACATCAAGAAATCGGTGAAGGAGCGCTTTTTTTGTCGCCTGACAAAAGTACTTAACAGTCTTTTGTCCGGCGGCAACAAGGTGCGTGCCTTCAATGGTTGGGTGATGCCGCTGCTGATGTACTCCTTTGGCATACTGAGGTGGACTCAGACTGAGCTGGACGCCCTGGATAGGAGGGTCCGTCAACTGCTCACTTTGCATCGCATGCTACATCCGCGCTCGTCTGTCATGAGACTGTACATTCCGCGGAAGTGTGGTAGCCGAGGCTTTATAAATGCCAAAGACCTCCACAACCGCGAAGTATACAGTCTCCGGGACTATTTCCGAAACAGCGGGCGTGGAATGCATTGCGATGTGGTGGCAGTTGACAGAGGCCTCACCCCGCTCTCCCTGGCGAAGGAGAACTGGCGCAGGCCATCGGTGCTCAGCACCGATGATCGCAAGGCGGTATGGAAAAGCAAGGAGCTGCACGGGCGGTTCTATCGGGCCCTAACAGGACCCGATGTGGACCTGCTCGCGTCGGTGGCCTGGCTGCGCTTCGGTGACCTCTTTGGGGAAACCGAAGGTTTTGCCTGTGCAATTGCGGACAAAGTTGTCTTGACGAACAACTACCGGAAGTATATCCTGAAGGACGGTACGGTCGACATTTGTCGGGCATGCCACCGTCCCGGAGAGTCACTCAGGCACATTACTTCCGGTTGTTCTCATCTTGCCAACGGCGAGTACTTGCACAGGCATAACCAAGTAGCCAGGATTATCCATCAGCAACTTGCTCTTCGATACGGCCTTGTCGAGTCTGAGGTGCCGTACTATAAGTACGCACCGGCGCCAGTTCTCGAAAATGGTCGTGCGTTGCTCTATTGGGACCGCTCTATCATCACGGACAGGACTATTGTCGCCAATAGGCCTGATATCGTGGTGATCGATCGGTCCCAACGCCGGGCAGTGCTCGTCGACGTCACCATTCCACATGACGAGGACCTCGTGAAGGCCGAGAAGGACAGGCTCAGCAAGTACCTTGACTTGGCTCACGAGGTTACTGCCATGTGGGATGTGGACTCGACGATCATTGTCCCGATAGTCGTTTCGGTAAACGGCTTAATAGCGAAGAGTCTCGACCACCACCTTAAGAGGCTCTCGCTAGACGGTTGGGTCAAGGGTCAGATACAGAAGGCGGTCGTTCTGGACACGGCGCGCATTGTCAGAAGGTTCCTCTCTCTGTAGGCCCAACCACCGGTAGCTTGAGCCCCGCCCCGCTGCCGGCGGCACTCTAGGTTTAGGTTTTTTTATAGTATTTTGTTCTTTTATATAAATATTGTAAAAAAACTTAGATTTAAGATAATAAATAAATATGTGTATAATAATATTATTTGTAGTATATAAGTCTGTGGCAGTCACATCACAAGCTATGCTTAGTTTGGGCAAAGAAGATATAATAATACTACGTTTGGGGTCAAAGACCGTGTGTAAGATGTCTCTTAATATATAATAACAGCTGACACGACAGCTCAGACTGGGCCATGGCGATGGACGATGGCTGGATAATGCGCCTCGTTACCGACAGCCGGCTGCGCCCGTGCCAAGTGTCCCACATTACGCCCTGGGGGCTTCTAACACGAGACGCTAGAAAGTAATTGCTTCAAGCTGTAATTAACGTTATCCGTAGCTGTTCGATTGTAATGTATTCTTTGCTATGGCTCAGCAGTTCTGGCTCTATGATGTCGTTTGTTTTAGAAACACCCACTCTACGAAAATAAGTTTGTAAGGAAGTTTTGTTGTTCGTTTATTGCTGCCAAAATCTTTTGCCAAGTCTCCAGTGAAAAGTTACGAAATTCTAGCCATAGGTACATCTTTACTACCTCAAGCCATGTGATCAAAACAGTATTGTACGTATCAAATTTGATTGATACATGACATGGACAATATTGGGCATGCAAAAAATATTTAGCTTGTTTTGTAACTCAATCAAACAATTTAAGTAATCGGCAAAAATATTGATTACTGAATTGGACTGATACCAACGTTATCCATATTTTTTACGTAGGTATGTTCCACAGAAATCACTTTAATCCGTCTCTCAGTTTATCACGTAAAAAACATTCATGTCATAGAGACGTTTCAGCAAAATGGCGTGCACTGAAACTCCTAGTGTTATTACGATTCCGAGGTGCCTCCACTGGAATGTGCTTGTGAAAACATGCTCATTTTATTGTTATTGTTCTCGCGAATGCTACGTTTTTCCTTTATTGAAAAAGTTTAAAATGTTGCGACATATTATTTGAATTCTACGGATTATAAATAGCTGTAGTGGAACAAAGAAGTTTAGCGAAACGAACACGAAAAATGATATTAGTTTTAGCAACTTTACAGACACTCCCATATGGGCTAAAACGACAAGTTTTCTTAACATAAATATTGCTCACTTCATTAAAACTTCTTTAGTATAAATATTGCTCATTAGTAAAGATTTGTTTTTTAGTAAATAGCTTTTTCACTATTAAGTATTCGCAGGATTTCTTGGAAACAGTTGCTAGAAAACTACTAAAAATCCGAGCTAAACGCCTTATCGCTTCTATAAGCGAGCATGTAAACCTCCAGCACGAGAGGGAGATAATGAACAAATTGCACCAGTACATTACGCAAGCACGGAGCAAAGTGGTGAGGTCAGCGCTCATTGTATGGACACTACACCATTGATTCAAAAGATGTTTTCGGGTCGCGAAGGAAAGTTACGAAAACGTGCAAGCAAAATGTAGCGTGACGCCTGATAGAGTACTGACGCTATGCCTGTGTACTAGTCCATTGCTAAATGTTCAACAACCATTGATCACTAATAATACTTATTGGTTTACTGATTATAGCATAGCTTACTAATAATTTTATTTATAACTATGGTGCTGTAAAGAAAACTTTTCATGTTAAGAATTTAAGATATAATGGTTAGAATGAGGGTGAATTAATAGAGTTCAAGATTATTTTATAGCTTGTTTCAGCTAAATTTCTGCGATGTCGAATCAATACACTGTGCGAAGACCTGGCTAAGGAAATTTGCTCTCTTTGGCTAAGCAGGGCGCGTTGCTGCCGTAATTGCTAAGTAAGACTCCGCTCGAGAGCGGCTCCGATTACTCTTTTATAGCGAGGCAGGTACTCTACACATTGTGGTTAAAAAGTATTTACCGTTTCATCGTAATAGAGTTTTTTTCCCATTTGCTGTACTGTACTGCACCGACGTTTTTAATAGTCATCTGCTGAACATACGCCTATCTACAAAAGGCAATCGAGTCAAATCCAACACCCTGGTCAGTCTTATTTATTCGAATATGCTTTCTTTCTTTTTTTCTTAGTTATGATAGGTATGATGTATAACAAAAAGTTGTCAATTATTATTGCGATTGTGTTATGTTTGCAAACCATAAGCTTTTATTATAACACACACACAATTTACGACAGCAAAATATACCCAATTTTAGATACCTCAGTTTTCGCAGCATTAGTTACCAAATCAATTTCTCTCAAGTAGGTTGCTAGAGCGATGATAATAACAATAGATATACGTATGTACATATACTCGTCCGTACACTGGAGATGAAATAGCAGCTAATCGAATGAAGCGTGATGGATAGCCCTCGCCTTCGGAGCAGCACGCATGCCCGCCCGCCCACCGGGGCGTGAAGCCGATTGTGCGAGCTGCCCACTAGATTACTGCACTGGGTTCAGAGAAGCTAGCCCCTACTCGGGGGTGTTTTCCTCAATTGTAACAGATTTTAAGACACTTTATTGACCCATTTTTCATGGAAATTTATGAACACGCGGCCTTAAAAAAGGAACAAAAAGCCTTGATTCTACCTTGTCTCGAGTCTTGATGCTATTTATTTCGTATGTATTGTAATGTTGCGGGTAATGTTATAGGTCGGGTGACAAGCCATGGTAATAAGTAATATTCAGGTAAGGGATGTACTGCACCGACGTTTTTAATAGTCATCTGCTGAACATACGCCTATCTACAAAAGGCAATCGAGTCATATCCAACACCCTGGTCAGTCTTATTTATTCGAATATGTTTTCTTGCTTTTTTTCTTAGTTATGATGGGTATGATGTATAACAAAAAGTTGTCAATTATTATTGCGATTGTGTTCTGTTTGCTAACCATAAGCTTATAAGATTTAAGTTTAAACCACCTGACATCCTCAGACATAACTTGATTGAAAAGACCGGGACAATATCGTGTCAGCTTTGGGTGCGTTCATATGTGATTTCCATTCCAACCTTGATCACCCATACATACAAAGGTTGATTGTGCTCACTTACATGCGTGAATCCTATCTAGGAACTTAGGTTTAGGTCAACCGAGTTACGCCATGAATGCTGGAATTCAGCCACTTAAATTATTACAAAAAAGCACGAATCTACTAATATCTACGCTGATCATGAATAGAATACAAATACTAGATTGCTTAATTTGAAAATATTTTCAGATTTTTTGTAGTTTGGAAGATTTAGTTGGGGACTGGCCAGCGCCGGACTAAAGCCTAAGCCACGGTAATTAGACCTTACGAGGAGCTGTGAGGAAACGAGATTTTTATCCTTCAGGTAATTTGGAGTGTGGAGGTAATTCTGTTCAATTTTCGGGTAAGCTTAATTACGTTATGATCAATATATATAGCTAGATAAACGCTAAATAATAAGAATATAATTTGAAAATGGGACACTTTGTGTCTTTTCATGTTTCATAAAACACAACAAGATTATAAAAATTGCCGTCTAGCAATAGTTAAAGCTACATTTTGTGCAAAAAGTACTTGAATAGCGAGATACAATGACATGATAATAATCATTGATTACTTATATAATTTTGAGCTGAACTATAGCTGTAGTGGTCTAGTGGTATTGACACTCGCCTTGCAATCGTGAGGTCGTAGGTTCAAATGCCGTTCCCGTACCAATGAATTCCTCGGAATTTATGTACGGAATTTCACACCACTGGCTTTTCGTTCAAGAAAAATATCGTGAGGCAACCTGCATACGTTTGTAGTATAAATTCAATGGCGTATTTGAATCCACCAACCTGTATTGGGCCAGCGTGGTGGATATGGCCCAATCACCCTTTGTTGTAGGCCTACGTCCTGCAGTGGACTAATATAAAGGCTGATACAGTACAGTATTAGATACAAGTTTTTGCCATAAAAAGTAGAACATAATCATGGTTACAATATCATGGTTGAATTGTACTTTTCAAAAATTTCTAAAATTATAAATAAAAGTTTCTCCAGCTGGAGCTGTAAGAGGCCAATGGGTATCGTGCGAGCGCGGGTATAACCAGCAGGCGTTGGATAGGAAAAACGAGGGCCCATTCCTTACGTACAGCTCCCACAATTTTGAGATAGTACGTATGAAAGCCCAGAACAGACAAGAATCGCTAAGCACTGTATTAGCTCTCTGCACCGACGTGGGGACGTAGGTTATGAAGGAGTGTGACGTTCGTACCGTCCCTCCTCGGGCGCGCGTGGTGCCGCCGCCGGCCGCGCTGCAGGTAGATCCCGGCGAAGACTAACACATTGAGCGCCAGCAGGAAGCAGCCCGCGCCTACCGTCACGCCCAGCGCCACCGTGTAACTGCAAAACACAATACAACGTCAACACCCTATCAACACGCGTAATTCATCTCAGCCGTATGTTCTCTGTTGAACTGATTTATATGATCTTTTATACTATTTAAGCTACTGGAGGAGTTATGCCAGGCTGCGAGTTAAGAGTTGGGTGGAGGGAGGAATGTACAAAACACGACATACGGGGACGTTAGGTAGAGAAAAAAACAGCTATTTATTCCAAAGAAAAAGTTCTAACATCAACAAAATGTATGGAGCAGCTGACTTTTTTCTACGTGATTTCGAAGTTGGCCTCGTAGTAAACGTTGGTCATAGCGTCGTGCACTACCTAGGTACTATATTATTATCCCAGAGCATCGCTAATGCGTTCGCAGTCACCTTGTATTAAACATATTATTATATTATATAATACCTAATACAATTTAATACAAACGGCGCTGGGAACAACCATAAATCGGGTCTAGACTCGTGGTAGATGCCATTTCAAATGATGAGATTCACTGAAATGTCAAATATCTACAACGAATAAAACATCTGAATGAGATGAACTATTTTATATGCAAAAAGATTTTGCAAAAAGCTTAATAGAAAGGTCTGAGGAAGTTTGACCGTAATATATTTTATCTTTATAGCCGTATATTTCGCAGGCTGGCGGCTGACAGAGCCTCGTGGTCATCATACTCTGATAAACGACGCGAGGCTCTTAGCCTAGTTGGGGCTAAGACTGAATTATTGGAGCGTTATGTCTTCACCAGCAAGGAATAGAATTCATTGACATAATTTATGTAATGCTCGTGCTTGCTTCCTGCTGAATAGTTATTATTCAATAAAATTAACGCATATATGAATATCTTCCAATGCTTGAAATTGTATTTTTTTCGACAGGTCATAATTTATCATTTTTACTAGGTACTATTAATGTTTGATCAGGATTTTTTAAGTATGATAATTGCTGTATTTATTTTATTTTTTAGATAGTAGACCTCAATTGGTAAGGTGTTCCTCAGCAACCACCAAACTTAATCAACGTTTGGCGTGGTCAGTATTTGGATAGGTGATCACGGGTGGCATTTACAATAGAGCGCTATTGTGACTTGGATGACTCGTTGTGTGGTGGGTCGCGGTTACTAATGCATAATATTGTATGCCCAAGTGGGTAGCTGTTGATAATCTGAAATCTCGACCACCATGAATAACACACAGCTGAAAATTAATGTTCTTAATTTCTAACTGTTTAGCCATGTCACGAACCTCGAGGCGGCTTGAAGACTCTGACGCCAGGGCTAGCTACCCGACCTTTACTTTTACCGAACGACATCAAAAAAGTAATTTTCAATTTGATTACATAGTTAAAGTCTTTAGAAAACGGTGTTTTTTGTAAAAATTTAACAATAATCTAAAATAATTATTTTTTTTTGCAAAAATAATGGCGAACCGACTTTCGAATCATTATTGTAAACATTTTTTCCACTATTGATGATTTTTCAAAAATAGAAAAAAACTGAAAGAAAACTAAAAAACATTTTTTTCAATAAGTTCACAACTGAGGAAAATATCGATGAACAAACACAAAAAAAAATACATACCTACAGACGAACATTAAACCTCCTCCTTTTTGGAAGTCGATTAAACAGTAAGTACACATCGATTCCATTGAACTATTCGAATTTTCTACCACCTACGTAGATCATCATGTTTGAAGTTGGTTGTGCCATTTAGCTAAATATAAAAATATATATATATCACCAATACTACACCAATCATACACAAGAAATGATCGCCGTAGATGAAATGCCTGCATGAGAGTTATCACCATATTTATGTTTGTCTCACAAACAACATCCCAGAATTGAGTGTTATAAATGGTCAACATAAATAATTAGCTATTCAAACAGGGGAAACATTTATGAATTCCTGCGCTCACGCCTTTAAAAATGGCGTTCATTAGGCGGCACGCAAAGTCCGGTTAATTCGGGGAAAGTTGGCGCCATCCATTACGGTTATCAGGTCGGATAGAAAAAAGCTCCCGAGAGAAATGGCGGCATTAAGACATTATTCGGGCCGAGACAAAGGCACCGGCGAAGGTAAACAAGTAGGTAAACACATTAGTGAGATTACGCCGCGGAGAAACGTGGCCATCCGTCTTCGTGAGTTGTGATGATGGAGGCCCGCGATCAACTGCTGCCACGTACTCGGGGAATTTTGACATTACGCGTAATACTCCCAAATGTAGCACTTGTACTGCTTTACTAGCGTATAACGTAATGTACTCTGTTAAGTTCTATCTTGAAGACCGTGTGACATTCCAGAAGTGTCATCAACATTCTTTATAATCCATTTAGGCTGTTGCGTCTCCGCCGCAATATAACTGTGGCTAAAATTGATAAAATGAATGACAAGTCAGATAAATATCAGGTTCAAAGCAAATATGGGGAAAGCGTCTAAGAAGTTACCCGAATCCGATAGAGAAAAAATAATAGATATGGTATTAAACAATTGTTGTTATCCGTGCTTGTAAAGTCAGGCTGGTCTTAGCTTCAAATAATATTATGAGCGTCTCAAATAGCCCTTACTAGATGGACTTTATCTAACTTAATGGCGTTTGTGAATAGATACGAGGCTATAATTATAGTCGTTGCGCACTAGCATTTTAATTATATCAGCTGCACAAGGAGGGGGGATTTACCCAGCTTCTAGTTAATTTCACAGATGCCTATACTGCAAGACATTGCCAAAAGTATGAGGTTAGACGCTTCAAAACTTCGACAAGAATCTAAGAAATCAACTATACAGGTAATAGCTCAAACTCCTTATCCAATCAGAAGTTAGCTCCCCAACTTCAAATAAACAAACAAGAACCCCAAACCAAACCCAGTTTGCTTTTACTTCCAAAGCAATTCTAAAAGCACGAAAAAGCAGTCACTTTCGAATCAGGAATTTATTCAAGAGGTTCTAGAAGCGCATTGTTCCGCAGAACTACCAACAAATGCAACACAAAGGCTCCGAGTAGTAAAACTAAAACTTCTGCTGCCGTCACAAGTTTTAAGCCCCAAATAAAAACCAAGCTCGCAAGCAGCGCTAGTTTCTAGAGCAAAAGGTCTTAATGACTCAGTCCGGGATTACCTAAGTTATGAGAAAGAGAGTAGTATCAGTTTGAAAAGCTGATACTTTGAGTCGGCCGGGAAAGTTTCCTAAACACGTTTTATGTTGGTACCTCTTAGACATGTACTTTGGTTTTGGTCTGGTGTTTTCTTTTGCATTTTCAATTTTTTATCAATTTATTTAAGTGTTTTCAACTAGTTTCTAAAAAGAAAAAATCATAACATATACTTTTATGTTAAAATCGGTTATCAATGCTAGACTAGCATATTTTAAGCAGTATCACGGTAATGGCTGAAAGATTATCCAACAGATTACTATCAAAACTGTTGAGAACTTACTTTCCTCCAGCTAGGCTCTGTAATATCTTACCTGTTGTTTTTATAATGTTATTTGTTTAAAATGGGCGTATTTTTTTAAATAACGGTTTTCTAACACCTTCTTCAATCTATTTCTTTCTTATTCCTAATGTAATATCTGTATTAGCACGTCTGCAGTCTGCGCGGGCCCGTGCAGCGCAGCGGCCGTATTGTGTACGCATGCTGACATTTGGCTCGATTTTTTCTCTTCCTCGCGCCAGTTACTCACGTCACTAGAGCGTGCAGGAGGAAAAGCGAAGCCAAATGCCAAAACGCATCGACAATACGAACGCGGGCTGGTCCGTCGCCCGACCATTACGGTCGCGTCGCTGGATGTTGTCCTTATTTCAAACTAAGTGACGCATTTAGGTGCCCGGGATGTAACACGGGACAATGGCCCGCACCCTGGGAACGTATTTTTAGAAAAGGTTGCAAAGGACCAAGAAACGACGAGGAGAAGGTCGTTTTTCATTTCGCAGAGCGCTAGACATTTCTAGCCCATGTCGGACACCCAAGTAAACAGTTTTCTAGATTTTCCTAGGGATCCCAATATTGAAACAATATCGTGTACACCTACCACTACTAAACTAGAAGGTTCCTTTTTCAATTTTTTATACGAATTAGAACAAAGTTAAAATAAGTTATTAAGTGCGTGTCGAGACACGCGTATGATAGGCTTCCGTAGATGGTGACGATGACTATAATGATGATAAAAACCAAGTTTAATTATGTTATTAATTTTTTTATTTTTTTTATTTTTTTTTTATATATTTTTATTTATTATTAATGACAATACTACACTACTACTACATAGAAAGCAATTGTTATTACATGGTTGACTGCTATAAAAATATGATTGGCTAAAAGGATGCTTGTGAGGTCTGAGCTATGTGCAAGTTTAGAAATTTCGATTTCCCTTTAGATTCAAAAAGTTATCATTCCACATTGCTCAAAATAGTTTTAAAAGAAAGTTTTTATTATTATTATATACTAAGGGACAAATTGCGCACTTAAATAACGAAATAAATAAATATCTCATCATTCCGACGTTTCGACCGAGTTGCATCGACCGTGGTCACGGATAGACTCCACGGTCGATGCAACTCGGCCGAAACGTTGGAATGATGAAATATTTATTTATCTCGTAATTTTAGTGCGCGATTAGTCCCGTAGTATATAATAATAATGTGTTCAAATCGCGAAAGTTTAAAAACAACAGTTTTTATTATTGTCTTTAAACCCAGGAAAGTTTTAAGATCTTTTACACTTTAGAAATGAAGGGGTCCCCCCTTAATCCCTTAAGTCCCTTAATAGGGGGGCCCTTAATTTATATTTTTAACTTTGGCGACTTATATCTCCTAAATGGTACACGTGGCCAAAAATGCTCAGTTAAACCTAACATATATTTTAAAATGGGTTGGGTGGGGCGGGGTTGAAAAAAAATTATCTTCACCACTTTACATGTTTGGGAGCTATCCCTTAAATACACTATTTTAAAAATGTCACTTGTTGTATATTGAGATCTATACTAAAACTATCAAAATATTAATTTTTTCATGCAATTTGGTTCATAAAATTAAATGTGGTAGAAGAATTTGTAATACTAAGACAGACGGACGGATGCTCAGATGAACAGATGGACAGACGGACGAAGACAACGAAGTTATAAGGGTTCCTTGTTTTACTACGGAACCCTAAAAATCGTGACCTTTTTTGTATACGGGAATTGAAGACATTGCCTCCAAAGGATCGAAAAAAGGTTATCCAACTGTCTTTCCAGATATTTTGTATCTCTCTTCTGATAACATTAATCATAAATAGTTTAATCTCGAATTACACTCAATTTGATTTTAAAGTTTATGAACAATTGTATATCAGAAATTGAGAATTATAAAAAAATCTGCCAAGTGTGAGGTGAACTTACGCAAGAAGGGTTCCGTACTATATGGGAACCCTCTTAGCTTCATTTCAAGCCATACATACATACATACCTGTGAAAATTTAAGGTATCAAGCTATCACAGTTTATGAGATGTAGCCTGGTGACAGATTGACGTAGGTAATAAGGTCCCGTAGTTACTGTTCGGGTACGGAACCCTAAAAAACTACGATAAGTTTATTGTTATAAAACAGTTTTTACTAATCATATTTTTGCTGTAATTCATGCAACAGAAAATAATCAAAAACAACAAGAGTCATAAGAAATTAGGTATAGGTACACTAAAATGAAAAATAAGTAAGTTATTACAGATGAAATCAAATGAAAATAGACCGTAAATAGAAGAAATTAAAGAAAATTAAGGCAATAAGAAACTGCAATTAAAAGGTTCTTGGTAGCAATCGACCTGCCAATCGTTGCCACGAATCTCTGGCCAGTAGTCGGCCACCAGCTCGACTTGCTTCATCAGCTCTGTTGCTTCGGATTGCAGCGGCACTCTCTCACTCATGATGGAGGGACGATCACAGAACTGGCTCTCCATATCACACATAGTCATCAAAAAGTATGGCCCCATTATTTTTATTAACCTTTTGTAGAGCGGACGTGGTTCAACTTGACAGTCACATGTAACGTTCTTAGCTTCTTGGATATCCTCTTCCGTAGAAACGACAAAAAACACATATTTGTTATTGCTTGTAGTTACGTAGACAGGTTTTTCGGTAGCACCACAGGTACAAGTTTCATCTTCAGTTTTATTGAATTGTATTTCCATGTAAGGACAAATCTCTCTAGGGTTATTGGCGTTGCGCGACAATCCCGCGATGTAAATAAGCTGTATCGACATGCGGTCTTCAAACACACACTTAGTCACGGCGATAGCCGATACTAATACAATAAAGAATTTCAACATGTTTGCAGAGTTTTGATCGCTGTGTTGATAGAGGAACACCGACTGGGAGACTGGATGCTGTGACAGATCGGACGCAATTTATACCAATCTGTGATCGTGATTATTAAGGAAAATGTTCTAAAAAATAAATCTCTTCATAAAAATATTACCTAATATTTTTGATGGTAAAAATATCATCTCAGTACCTACCTAATATACCATCACATTTAGAAAATAACACAGCGATAAAATTAGGGATAAAAACACGTTGTTACCAAAATTTGAATTAAAAATAATTTCTCTTATCTACTTATAAATATAATGAGCTAGTACCCATCAAAAATACATTTGCAAAACTACGCAAAGTAGTCAGCGGTAAAATAATGTAAAACTATGTGTTATAGCGAAGGAACTCAGTTTTAGTTAATAAAAAAAACCTGCTATTACTAGGTTCGTCGTCTGATTCTATATCCAACACGTGGTTATCGGTAGCTTACTCACAACTTCTCAAAAGTGACTTTAATAAATCAATATGAACAATTTCTACTGTACCAATCCTGATAAAATTCAATGAAACCTTTTTTACACCTGAACTTTTAGATATCAGTTCGCGGCGTTGAAAAATAACAGTACACAGGTAACCAACAACCTACTTGTGGGCGAATGTTATTTACACACTTTATACTACTCACTACGACTATGTCCCGCTTTCGACGAAAGAATCCCGCTGTTTTCACTCAAAAAGTTCCAAAATCCCGACTTGGCAAAAAAAAACTGGCAACGCTGATGTGGAGACATTGTCTCCAACAAATCGAACAAAGGTCTTCGAACTATCCTTTTGTAGATGCCATTCATCAGAAACTTTTAACTCTCTTCTAAAATCATCAAAGCTTAACTCAATGACACTCAATTCGATCTAAAAGTTTATGAACTATTGCATATCAATATAATAATAATAACTTGGATAGTTTCATGTTACAAAACAGTTTTTATTAAGTAAATTTACTGAAAATCAATCAGAAAATACATAAGAAAAAACATATGTAGTTATATATACATAACAGAGTTATTACAAAGAAAATCAAATCAAAAGAAATCGGAATTACATTAAAAAAAATCATAAAATTAAGGCGAAAAGAAACTCCATTTAAAAGATTCTTGGTAGCAAACGATACGCCAGTCATGGCGACGAATATCTGGCCAGTAGTCGGCCACCAGCGCGACTTGCTTCACCAGTTCTGTTGCCTCGGACCGCTGCGGCACTCTCTCAGCCGCGATGAAGGGAAGTGTACAGAACGACCTCTTTATAGAACACAATGCCAACAGAAAGTAAGAATCTACTACTTTTATCAACAATTTGATGACTTTTTTTTCCATTAGACAGTCACATGTAACGTTCTTAGCTTTTTGGATATCTTCTTCCGTAGTAACCTCAAAAAATATATATTTAATGTTTCTGTTTTTTTCTAAGTAGACAGGTTTTTTAACAATATCATTCGTCATTTTAGAATCACAGACACAGAATTTATCTTCAACTTTCGTAAATTTTATTTGATTGTTTGGACAAATTTTCTTAGGACCGTAGATGGAGCGCGACAACTTCGCGATTAAGATAAAGTTTGGTTTCGACATGCGGTCTTCAATATCACACTTGGTCACGGCGATAGTCGATATTAATAGCAGAATTAAGAATCTCAACATTTTTGCAGAGTTTCGATCGCAGTATTGAGAGAGGAACACCGACTGGGAGACTGGATGCTGTGACAGATTAGACGCAATTTATAGCAATCTGTATCCTTTATTAATAAGGAAAATGTTCTAAAAAATAAATTACTTCATAATTACATATCTACTAATATTTTGTGCGATAGAAAAGTTATTATCTCTGAGTAGGTACCTAACATATAATCACATTTAAACCACACATTGTTACCAAAATTAGAATTCAATACCTACCCTTACTTACATACTTATAATATAATAAGTCAGTACCTACTTTGAATTAGATTTTTAAACCTATGCAAAGTATTTAGCGGTAGAATAAGGAAAAACAATATTTTATTGATAAGGAGCTCAGTGTTGTTAGATAAAAAAAAATCCTACCTACTAGTATAAGCAGAAGCCGTGAAGCCGTGGTGGCTTAGAGGTAGTGACACCCGCCTTACAATCGTGAGGTCGTGGGTTCAAATCCCGGTCCCGTACCAATGAGTTCTTTGGAATTTATGTACGGAATTTCACACCACTGGCTTTTCGGTGAAGGAAAACATTGTGAGGCAACCAGCATATGTCCGTAGAAGAAATTCGATGGCGTATGTGAATCCACCAACCCGCACCGGGCTAGCGTGGTGGATATGGCCCAATCACCCTTCGTGGGTAGGCCTACGTCCTGTAGTAGACTATTAAAAAGGCTGATACAGTACAGTACAGTATAGGTCTGTCATTTGATTCTATACTCAAGTATCTAGACACGCGGTAGCGTGTCCAGCCAAGACAAAGAAAAAAGAAGTGGCGACGCAGAAGCCGTGAATAATATTACACGAACCATTTCGAGCCATTTTCGATCCCATCATAACTCAAAAACTATTTAATACACAAATTAAGTTTAGCATATTTATTAAAAAATTTGGCTTGTTTAGGATACACAATTTAACCTTTTAACTAATTTACTAGCAAATTAGTTCATAAATGTAATGAACCAATTTGCTTGAAATTTGAAGTTGTGATAGTTTTAGTATAAATCTAATTAAAAACAAGTAAAATTTTTAAGGGAGGGTAGTTGCTACCCAATGTGGCAACACTAATTTTATTTTGCTCTGCTTTATTTATTAATTTTTAATTGGTTAAAATATTAGTTTTGTGACAAAAGTGCTATACAGATATATAAAAACAGTTTGTTTAATCAATTTTTAATAAATTCAGTTTATATGCTGTGCCTTTAACAGTAAAAAAGTACCTACTGGCATAACCACCTATTCTACAAGTGACCTGACATTAACATAACTATGGCAAAGGTGCAAGATGTTTTGAATACTCAAAAGCAAATAGAGGAGACACTACTTACTAAAATGACAGACTTCCAGAACCAGCTTAAAGCCGCTACGCCTGACAAAGCGCCTAATTTGGAAAAGCTCAATCAAGAATTCTCAAACTTCCAAAAGTCAGTATGGTCAACGCTGTCACTTTTAAGGTCTCTTATTGACTCACTATTGGTTCGGGTTGATGACCTAGAGAGCCACAACCGACGTAATGCACTGCTTTTCAATGGTATGTTAGAGAAAAATGGTGAGAACTGTAATATGTTGATCCTTGGTGTGATACAGTCTAAGATGGGGCTGAATGATTTCCAAGCTTCCTCACTGGTTTCTTGTTATCGTTTGGGAAGTAAACGAGATAAGAGGAATAGACCTATTTTAGTTCGTTTCACCGATGTGGCAACCAGAAATTTAATCTGGGCTGAAAAGAAAAAATTGAAGTCCAGCTCGACAGTACTCAGCGAATTTCTAACGAAGTCAAGACAGGACATTTTCATCACAGCACGGAAACATTTTGGCATCAGGGATTGTTGGACACAGAACGGACAAGTCTTCATTAAGCTGCCGAATGGCGAACGCGCAAAAGTTTCTTAGTCGAGTGAACTGCGCGCTCTTACAGCCAAGCATCCCTGCGTGGACACGGCGAGTGGGGCCCCAGTAGCAGCTCTCAAACTGTCTAAACCCATCGTTAGCCCAGTTCCGGCCCCAGCAGGCGGTTCAGCAAGATCTCAATCACGGAGCAGGCCCGCTGCGATTGCAGCAAAGGGAAAACTAGCGAAGTGAGGTCGTGCCTTGTTTGTTTCCATAACTTTCCCTTACTGTTAATATGGTAGCACTTCGTTGATTCCTTAATCGACATGCATAGTTTACCGTCACTTTGTCACTAATTTCGTTCGTAACCTCCAATTCAATTAATCTGTAGTTATTACCCCACAAACAAATAATTTTAAAGTCTTTGTTTTTGGTTTCTGACGTTTTTGTTTGGTTTACAATTACATTTACATCGTGTGACAGCTAAAGTCTTTTTTTATTTTATTTTTTTGACAAACCGAGGTTGTTCTTTTATAGTTTTTGGCGTCGCTTTGGTTATGCATTTGTCAGTGCCAAGTATTAGTTTTAATAGTTTGTTATTTTTATTGAAATGGTCATAGTCACGTCATTATATTATCCCAGAAAAGTGGCGTCCAAGTTCAAACAAGACTCAGTTCAGACTTTACAAGAGGCATATATTATGATTGTGGGGTTTTGGTACATTACAGCGCGGAACAATACGATATACCACAGTTTAGTACTTGCCTTCACTCGTGCGCGTAATTCAGCTCGTAATCAACTAAACATTATTATTATTACGTATTATTTTTTATTTTATTCTTTCTTTTTAATTTTTTAATTCACTGAATCGCAAGTTTGGCGAAATAATACAATGTGGCATCTTTATTTATTTATTTTATTTTATTTTTTTATTTCACGTTCCCGCCAATATTACATAAACGTAAGCATAACGAAGTTGTGACAGTGACATTGTACATAAATGCGGTCCGAATTGCACCGAAGTGTGACAACCTGTCGGAACGAGTGGAAAGTGTATGTATTACGTACTATCTCGGAATAAGATTGATGTTAGATTATAAGTATTACTGTTTTCGGCCAGTTAGGTTGTTAATATATTTTTTTTTTATAGTTTGATATTAAAAAAGAAAATAAAAAGTAATTTTAGGAATACTTAGTAAAAATTATCATACAATTCATATCTTATATTATATTTAATACATTATCTATTGTATATATAATTATTTATTCACTTACATTTATATTACCATCCAATATCGTATTTTATACATAATATACAATCAATAAAAATGACTCGTAAAGAATATCTCCGTATTGGTCTTTTTAATGCCGGATCCCTAGGCACAAAGCATGATGAGTTCATTGCGGCAATGGCCAGGCTTGATGTACAAATAATGGCAATCAACGAGACTTGGATTCGGCATGGGTCAGAAGACAGAGCTCCTCGGATACCTAATTATCGTTTTCGTCACACACCTAGACCAATTGATGTGCGAGATGGTCGAGGTGGTGGAGTTGGTTTTTTTGTCAGACGCGGATTCAATGCTCATACGCAAGCACACCCTACCGACCCGACCCATAAATCTGTAGAGCAGATGTGGGTGATTTTTACTGCTGGCGGGAAAAAAATTGCTCTAGGCACTGCCTATCGCCCACCGTGGATGAGGGTAGATATATTTCTTGATGCGTTAACTGACACAGTTAATTATTTTTCTAGCTGCGATCACATTATCGTTCTGGGGGATTTTAACATTAATATGCTCGACAAAAACGACGCTAAGACTAAGCACTTAATAACTACTTTACATTGTTTAAACCTTACTCAAGTAGTCACGTCTCCTACTCATTTTACAGACAATAGCCAAACCCTGATCGATGTGGTGTGTACGGATTTAAGTGTGAGTCATGTTATTGTCGAGCCAATGGGCGAGAGAGGACACTCGGCTGTAGTATGTCAGTTTAACGTAAGAAGAGCGAAGCCAGTTCCGCTAACAATAACGTATAGACCTCTAAATAATATTCATATAGAATCGTTTAGCAAAGATCTGAGTCTGGTACGTTGGGACAAAATCTCAAATTATGACGTAAATGAGATGGTTAATGATTTTACATTATCTGTGTTGACACTTTTCGATTTTCACGCTCCTCTCAAAACATCCACTTTTAAGGAAAACGGCTACCCATGGATTACCGATAATGTCAAATTGATGATGCGTCTGCGCAATGATGCTCTATCGAGCTATCGACAAACAAAATCAGAATCGAAATGGGCCTATTACAAAAATCTTAAGGCTCTAGTTAATAAGACTATATATTTGGAAAGGACAGCTTACTATAAATTTAATATTAATAACAAAATAAAAGATCCAAAAGCCTTGTGGAAGAACTTGAAGTCAACTCTTCTCCCAGCTCCCAAAAGCAAAGACATTCCTTCTCACTTCAATGATCCTCAGGTCATTAATAGCCATTTCCTAAATGTCCCTGGTAAACATGAGGTCACCATATCTCAACTTACATTTTTTGAGTTTCGTCAACCTGTACTTAAACCTTTTTTCTCCTTAAAACCTGTCTCACCTAATACTGTTTACAAAATTATAAAAAGTATCAAGTCAAATGCAGTTGGATTAGACGGTATCTCTTTAAAAATGCTTCTTATGACGTTACCACACTCGTTAGATTTAATTACCCAAATTATCAACACTTCAATTTGTACGTCCACTTTCCCTGACCTTTGGAAAGTTGCTATTGTGCGTCCTCTTCCTAAGGTTAGCAACCCAACTTCACTTAAAGATTTAAGACCCATAAGTATTCTTCCTTGTATGTCAAAAATAATAGAAAAGGTGGTGAATCAGCAACTGATGGAATACCTGGAAAGAAATGAGATTCTTCCGAAGTTCCAGTCAGGTTTCCGGAAAGGCCGCGGTACAGCCACAGCTTTGCTTGACGTCACTGACAATATTCTGGATTCTCAAGACAAAGGCGTGTGTACAATGCTGGTGCTTCTCGATTTCTCACGGGCGTTTGATGCCATTAATCTCACGTTACTTTTATCGAAAATGAGTTCCTCTGGTTTTGATAGTCCCACTGTCAAGTGGTTCGATAGCTACTTAAGCAGAAGGCAACAGTTTGTAGAAATTTCTCAGCCATCAGGGTCTCCTCTTCGTTCTACACTAGCAGATATTACTAGAGGTGTTCCTCAAGGATCCATACCTGGCCCAACGCTGTTTACTTTCTACAGTGCAGATATAGTTGAAGTTATTGAGAATTGCGGGTATCATATTTACGCTGATGACCTACAAATTTACATTCATTTTAAGCCGGAGAATCTTGAGAATGCACTTACTGATCTTAACGAGGACCTTAATAGAATCATAGCATGGTCGGACGCAAATTGCCTTTTACTAAATCCAGTAAAGACTAAATTTATGGTATTCGGAAGCAGACATCAACTGGCTAAACTACCCTCAGACATTAGTTTGTCTCTTATGGGTCAGCCAGTCGAACGTGTGTACGAGGCACGTAACCTGGGTTTGAGCATTGATGATGCATTGAGATACGAAAATCATATTGCCGAAGCTGTCCGAAATTGTTTTTTCCGCTTGAAAACTTTGTACAAGCTCAGAAAGTGTTTGAGCGAGGAATTACGCGTTCAGCTGGTCGAGAGTCTAGTATTATCAAAATTAAATTATGCAGACACTGTTTACGGCCCTCGGCTTCTTGCTCGGACGCAGCGCCTTGTTCAGCGCGTACAAAATGCTTGTGCTAGGTTCTGCTTCACTATTCCATCAAGATCACATGTTACGCCATTTCTTAACAATAATTATCTTCTGAAGATGAAGTCGCGGCGAAAACTGCATCTGGCCTGTCTTCTGTTTGGGGTTGTGAAGCACAGTAATCCTCCTTACTTGTACGACAAAATTAGATGGGTCTCTGATGCCAGGCGCGGCTATCGTAGGTTGTGTGCTCAGCAGTTGGCGATGCCGCCCTGTCGCACTGTAAATTTCACAGGTAGTTTTCGATATGCGGCTGCCAAATGCTGGAACAACTTGCCTCCTCCCATCAGAGAGCTCAAATCGCTTTATTCTTTCCGGTTAAAACTAAAACAATATTTACTATCAAAACAGCTTCAGCACGGGTTGATAGTGTACGATCAGTCCTTCATCTGACTCTGCCTGTCTTCGCCTCGTTGTCTGCTGGTGTCTCGTGTGGGATAATAATTGCATTTTGTACAAGTTTCAAAGTGGTATTTCTTTTTATTTATTGTTATTTATTTTATTTTCTTTTTTGTTTTCGTTACGAGTAAAATCTTTGTTTTTTTTTTTTTTGTATATTGCCTATCCGGTTTTATTAAGTTTAAGTATATTTATGTATATTGTATTATATGTGTATGTATATGTGTAGTTTATTCATAATAATTTTACATATTATTGATTGATTGTAGATCTTTTTGTTATTGCTTTTATACATTTTCTATTGATGTTTTTTGATATCTAAGCGCTTTGTCACGGGTTAGTTATTTTTGTCTGTTTAGTATTTATATATTTTATAGTTACACATACCCTTCAATAAGGGGCTCATCAGAATACCAGCGTTGAGTGTTGGGTCCTTCCAGCACTCGACATTTTATAGCTGAGGTGAGTCCCTTTCGACACTTTTGTTTATTTTTTCTCATTAGTTATATAAGTTTTTTTTTTGTACGTGTTATGTGTCGAATAAAGATATTTCATTTCATTTCATTTCAATATGGTGTATTTAAGAGGTGGCTCCTTTACAGTAAAGTGTAGATGAACATTTATTCCCACCCCACACCCCAGTGTGGGGTATCGTTGAATTGGTTTTTTTAAATAAATAAAAGCTTCATAGCCTGGAGAATTGCCGTAGGGTTGCGAGTCTGACCTTTTTCTATAGGATTCATTTTAGAGAGTGTGCATCTGAGCTGCACGTTCTTATCCTACCATACCCTTTTTACTACAGGAAAAGTAGGAGGACGCCACATATAAACAGAGATATAATCTAAAGTTTTTCAAGGTCAGAGTGAATAGGTATCTTCTAGGTCTGCGTGCGTCATCTTCAACCACAACTTCGCTTACCATCAGGCGAGTTGGTGGTCAAGTGCGGACTTATCGCGATAAAAGAAATGTAAGGTTTGACTAAGCATTTTTTGTCACGTGTACCATTTACATGTCACGTGTACCATTTACATGTCACGTGTACCATTTACATGTCACGTGTACCATTTTGTGTTGAGATTGAAAAAAATAGTGTCCCTCCTATTATATTCTAAAGCATTCGTTTACAAGATAGGATCTTTAAACTTTCTGAGTCTATAGACTATAACAAAACTTTCTTTTACAATTATTTGAGCACTGTGGAATTATAACTTTTTGAGTTAAACGAAAGTTTAACTTTTCAAACTTGCGCACAAGTCACGATTCAGAGGTCGTTGACCTCACAAATATATTTTTAGCCAATTATGTTTTTCCAGCAATCAACCATCTAACAAAATTATAAAAATTCGTTTTCATCATCATCATATTCATGTTCACCATTTACGGAAGCCTATCATACGAGTGTTTCGACACGCACTTGACAATTGTTTACTAAATCACCCCCAACTCCTAAAATTGAGGGATGGAAATTTGTATGCGACTTTTGAAACTTTTGATAATAGAAGTTTGATAAGTGTCGTTGTGATATATAATAAAATGCCATTTCAGGATTCTTAATAAACCACTCCTCAACCCTTAAAACTGGCGAATGAAAGTTTGTATGAGACTTTCGCAAATTTGTATGTTAGATGTCTGATATACAAATCAGATCAGTATCTTTATACAAATCAAATTTGTATAAAGATACTGATTATTTTAAATAATAAAACACGTATTTCAGGATTTTTAGTAAATCACCTGTAACCCTTAAGCCTGGGGGGATAAAACTTGGTACGAGACTTCCGCAAGTTTTGAAGCTAGAGTTCTGAAAATAGATAAAAGTACTTCTTGTAATAAATAATCTACAAAAAGAAGTGAAATCTAATAGAACATCTTCATGTCCTGTAGAGCTAAGCTTATGACTCTACACGCATTAACTTTACAAATCCTTACTCCACATGCTCTACAGTTTAGTCAATATATGCGGCTTGGCTGTTTCACCAACTGTACATTGGTGTAAAGTCAAGATTAATTAATTAACTGTGGATTATTCTGTTATACAAATAGTTCCAGTTGTAACAAAACGGTCAAGTCAAATATATTGACTAAGCTGTAGAACGTAAGGATTTGTAGAGTTAAGGCGTGTAGAGTCAGAAACTTGGCTCTACATAAGATCTGACAACTTTTTCATCGTGCGAACTGTTGTCTTGTCTTGGCTATATTTCACATGAAAATGTTTTTGTTGGATACACTGTTATTGGCAGTACAACTTCTGAAGTGTAACATTCGCACAGCACAACTTCTGAAGTGTAACATTAATAAGTCAAGATGAACAACTGTTACTATGCTACCAACTCTAATATAATTCAATGAAACTTTTGTACACCTAACTTTTTTGAGATTTCAGAGTTGCCCAGTCAGAAAAAGCTATTAAGCGTGTAAGTCCCTCCTAGGAAGCTGTGCGTATATTACCAATCTGTAGTCCAGTGTCGGGGCTCTAAAGTACAATATCGGAAGGTATATCTAAAGTAGGAACTTGCCATTAGGAAACTTCTAGACTGGAGAATGATTAGAGTTGGGGCTTCAACCGTCCCAAGCGGGCCCGGGGAAGACAATGTTGTAGAATGGAGTTGATTTTGGCCAAAATTTTGATTCATTTTTCTTCTTATCTCATTACATTATTAATCTTTCTTTTACTCATAATTTTGTTCATTCAAAGTATCCTTTTTTTGTATTGTTACCTTTTACTCATACTTATGTACCAGTTTAGTGTCTTTTAAAGATTTGCACGATTTTCAGTAAATCAATTATTTATTTTTATTTAATGTCATCCTCATGTATGACTTGAGGACATCCAGAACCAATATTCAAAATACTTTATTTGTCAGAAACATAGTAGTGTAAACAACATAGAAAGTCGCATACAGATTTTCGGAGAGCAAAGAGTGCATGGTAATGTTTGGATAACGTGTTTTCCACCAACTGTGTGCACACGGAAGCACATGTAGAGCTATTTCCTCTATGATTTGTATCTCGAGTTGGTCCCTTAATGAATTAACTCACTCTAATTTCCTGTACAATAATAGTACACAGGTAATCAGTTGCTTGCTTATGGGTGAATGTTTTCTGCGCGTTTTATTTATTTATTTATTAATCCATTACTTGCCGCATTCACAGCGTACGCCAAGGCATGCGACAAGCTAGCTATTACACTACATTTTTAACATTTTACATTAAACATTTCAAAGAATAAAATAAAACATACAATAATAAACATAATGTCAAAGTAAAATAAAAATAATAAATCATAATTCGTAGAAACAAAATTAAATGTCAGAAAAAAAGTCATAATATAAAGAAAGAAAAAAAAGTTGATGTCAAAACACAAAACATTACAATAACTAAACATTAACTTAAAAAACTGATAGACACATTCATAAATACAAAAAACTTTACCAAAAATATGTCAACGTCTGGATGTTGAGCAATAAGAGCTTTGAGCAGAGAGACGGCCTGCGCTGTGGGAGCAGACTGGGACGTGCACGTGAGCGTGCGTGGCGTCGCGAACCTAGGCGCCGCGCGTGCGGTCGCCGTGCTCGCTCCGGCGTGACGAGCGCCAGGCGCGACAGACACTCAGGATTATCAATTTTATTCTGGAGTAACAGGTAAAAGTGCAACATTATAGCGCACTTACGCCTGAGCTCCAGTGTATTGATGCCTACCATTCCCGCTACGAAAAGGGATGGGTAGAGGTACGGATAGTAACCATACAATTTCGCATATAGGTATCGAGCGAACCGCCTTTGCACCTTCTCTACCATGAGCTTGTACTTGTTCTCGTGGGGGTCCCATATAATGGAGTTGTATTCGAGTTTACTCCGTACAAACGCATAGTAGAGGGTAACAATGGTGCTCCTGTCTCGGAACTGTCGGGATTGTCTCATGACAAATCCGAGAGACTTGTGAGCGCGGTTGCACACCTCGATAATGTGGTCATTAAATGTCAACTTGGTATCCAGAGTCACACCGAGATCGCGAATATTTTATCCTGCTCACTCCGACTAGCGCCGTACGAGAGAGCGAAGTGGAAAGTTCAGTCCATTGCAATCACGTTTAGCCGCTATGAATGTTTTATGTACTAGCGCCTTACGTGAGAGCGGAATGGAAATCGTCGATCGCGACGAAAGTGTAAATGATATACTATGATAATAAATGATATTCTACGGCGTGGACAGGTGCGCGTTCACCCTAAAGGCTCGGCTGGGAATCGGACCGCGAATCTTTTCTATGCATGTGTATTTCTTACACGTGTCGCGCCCTTTAGCTCGGCGGCCGCCCAGTTGGTGGCATTATAATTATAGGTATAATGAATGGGGACTTGTTGTTGCTATAAATGCTGTGACCTAGGAGTAAGCCCTCTAAGTAGTAAGTCATTGATGATGATATAAACGCATTTTCAACAACGTTGTGAACGGTCTGTTGTATTTTTATAAATTCTTTCTCGTCAAACGTAAGCCAATAACGTGCAGTGTTTTAGGATTCCGTACCAAAGGGTAAAATCGGGATCCTAAAAATTTACTCTCCGTCTGTCTTTGTGTCTGTGCCCAATGAACCGTCATAGACCGTTGAAATTTTCACAGATAATATGTTTCTGTTAATTTTAACCCTACAAGTCACCCAGTTCGATATGTGGAACACGGACTATAATTGTTCCTGTAGCTATACACATATAGCTATTACTCGTAGTAACGATATCAAAAGATATCGTTACTACTTATTATTTAGTTTCTTAAAATTGATTGAGCTTTTAACACTCATTATATCATTAAAAATCTTAAATCATACTAGAATATTTATTCTGCAATTACATTTTATTTGGTCTAAAAGTTTATGAACTATTACAAATCAATATTATAAAAAAAAAACTAAATTAGTAGTTTCATGTCATAAAACAGTTTTTACCAATCATATTTATTGAAATTCATGCAAAAACATTTTAAGTTATACATTTAAATAAAGACAACGTTATTTAAAATAAATAAAATTTAAATAATAGCAAATGTAAATAAATTGTAACTAAAATTAGAGTAAAAATTGAAGAAAATTAAGGCGAAAAGAAACTCCATTTGAAAGGTTCCTGGTAGCAAACGACACGCCAGTCATTGCGACGAATCTCTGGCCAGTAGTCGGCCACCAGCTCGACTTGCTTCATCAGCTCGGTTGCTTCGGACTGCTGCGGCACTTTCTCAGCCAAGATTGACGGAGTATCACAGATTGGCCGGTCTAAATTACACTGCACTGTCAGCAAGTAAAGGTCTATTATTTTTATCAGTACTTTGATGACTTGTTTGTCCATTACACAGTCACATGTAACGTTCTTAGCTTCTTGGATATCCTTTTCCGTTGTAACGTCGAATAATATGAATTTATTATCTGCCAATACGTGAACAGGTTTTTCTGTAGCACCACAGGTACAGTATTCATCTTCAATTTTAAAAGATTGTATTTTGTTGGCCGGACAAATTTGCGTATTAGGAGCATTGGTGTCGCGCGACAATTCCGCGATGTAAAAAAGCTGTTTCGACATGCGGTCTTCAACATCACACTGAGTCACGGCGATAGCCGATACTAATACAATTAAGAATTTCAACATTTTGCAGAGTTTTGATCGCTGTGAGAAGAACACTGACTGGGAGACTGGATGCTGTGACAGATCGGACGCAATTTATACAAATCTGTGATCGTGATTTATGAGGAAGATGTTCTAAAAATTAAATCACTTCATAATTATCTACTAAAATTTTGCGCGATGGTAAAATTATTATCTCAGTGCCTAACATACCATCACATTTATAAAAATAACACAGCGATAAAATAAGGAAAAGAAGCAAAAAGAAGCTAATAAAATAAGGAAAAAACAATGTTACCAAAATTTGATTTCGATATAATTTCCTACTTATTAAGATAAACTAATAGGTATGTAATGGATCAGTAGGTACCAACATAAATTTACATTTGCAAAACTACTAACTTATATTATATTTATTTGAAACAACGAGTTAATAAAAATAAGCGTGCAAGGCCGTCTTAAGAGACTGTACGTTTGTTACCAATAGGCCTGTGTAGTCCAGTGCCGGGGCTCTAAACTACAATATTGGAAGGAATAATATCTAGAGTAGGAGCTTGCCATCAGGAAACTTCTAGGCTGGAGAACGATTAGAGTTGGAGCTTCAACCGTCCTACGCGGGCCCGGAGAATTTATCGTTGAAAGGAGGTGATTTTCGTCATAATTTTATTCAAAGTATTCTAATATAAATAAATAAAAAAAACCTTTTATGTTAATAATTTTTAACATTTAATAAACATAATTGTGCATAATAATGATAGATTTATTAATTTTATATATATATATATGTACCAGTTTTGTATCTTTTGACATTTGCACATTTATTAACTATATTTTGCAATAAATAAATTTTACTTTTAGTAAATGATATTTATTTTCATAATTTTGTATTTTCCACCTACTGTGTGCACACGAAAGCACGTGTAGAGCTATTTCCTCTCAGATTTGTATCTCAAGTTAGTTCCTTAATTAATTACTCGCTCTCATTTCCCGTACAATAACAGTACACAGGTAACGAGCTACCTGCTTATCGGCGAACGTTTTCTGCGCGTTTTATCCTGCTCACTCCGAGTACTAGCGCCGTACAAGAGAGTGAAATGGAAAGTTCAGTCCAATGCCATCACGTTTAGCCGCTAAAGGTGGACGCACAACTGTTTGTGCCGCAAGTGCATTATGCACCAAAAATGTCAAACGCCGACAGCATTTGACGTATAGAGGTCGAATGGCGTAGACAGGCATTGAACTAATTAGGTAGGTATATAGCAGTACACAATTTTCCACATAGATATTAATTTATTACTGCAGTATGTGCGGTTTCTGCTGCGCGAATAAAAGCGCGTTAACCCTAAGGGCTCAGCTGGGAATTGGACCGCGAATCTTTTCTATGCAGGTGTATTTAATTAAGAGTCTTACACGTGTCGCGTCCTTTGGCTCCGGCGGCCGCCCAGTTGGCGGGATTATAATTATGATGAATGGCGACTTGTTGTTGCTACAAATACTGGGACACAGAACTTTTTTCATTGCTTATCATAAAACGCAGTTTCAGCTACCGTAGAAAAAGAACCTTTCAGAACGCGCTAATTGGATTTTATGTACGTTCAAGAAAGTGGATTTTCGTAGTAAACGTAGACCAATAGGTATAAGGAAATTGTTTTATAAAGTATGTATTCCTCTTTTTTAGGGTTCCGTACCCAAAGGGAAAAACGAGTCTAAGACTCCGCTGTCCGTCTGTCTGTTCGTCATCAAGCTGTATCTCATGAACGGTTATAACTAGACAGTTGAAATTTTCACAGATGTTGTATTTCTATTGCCGCTATAACAATAAACACTAAAAATAAAATAAATATTTAAAGTCCCCCTTTAAATATTTATTTTATTTTCCCCACACGACAAACCTGGTGTATTTCTTCTTTCAACTTCAACTTCAAAAATAAATAATTAAATACAAATAAAAAATATTAAGGGGGTCCCTTACGGTACGGAACCCTTCGCGCGCAAGTACAACTCGCACTTGACCGATTATTTAGAATGGCAACAACAAAGTGTCCAAAGCAATAATTTAATGTAATTTTTCAGAGTAAGAATAAGAAATATTTATTGGCCATAAAATAATATCAAACGTTACAGGCAATTCATGGTTTACAATGATTGATGTCTTACTTATTACTAACATATTCGGCGGCGGCCAATTCGGATTAGTAGCACAAGCGGCGCAAATATGCTAACCTCGGTAGTGGTTACATATTTGAGCCGTTTGGAGTTGAGACTTTGGGTCCGTGGTGACCGGGAGCTCATCTCGTTTTCAAAAGTCTTTCTGAGCGTCTGGTGGACTCGACGCGTGACCAAAATGCTGGTGTTTATTTGGCTCATCGTATAAGCATTGCCATTCAGCGTGGCAATGCTGCCAGCATGCTGGGCACGCTGCCAACTGGCAGTGGGCTTGAGCACTTGGATTATCTTTAGACCTTCAAGGGTCTGTGGATGATCCCATTGCTTTCTATGTAGTAGTAGTGTAGTATTGTCATTAGTAAAAAAAAAACATAATTATAATATGGTACATGAAAATGAGGATTCTGAAAATGGCATTGACATAAATTCACTTACTCGTAATTTGTAAAATGGATTAACTTCAAAGATTTTTTTTATTGTATTTTTAAATCGCTCAAAATCTAACGTGGTTAGATAATTTGGTAATTTATTATACATAGATATTTTATTGCTAAGTCCTTGTTTTTCTAATGTAACTAGCCTAGTGTAAGGCTTATCAAGCTTTTCCTTATTTCGTAGGTTGTATTGATGCCTATTTTGGTTTGTAGGTAAATCCAACTCGTGTATTTCCAGTAAGCAATTGTAAATGTAAAGAGATATCACTGTCATTATCTGATTACTTTTGAAATGTTTTTTTGCGGATTCGCGTTTGTGTGAGTGAGTCGAAGCAGAAGAAGACAATTTAGAGGCATCTATATCTTTACAGTCTATCTCGTAAATGATAATAAAACATTAAAATGGATTAGGAAAGTGATCGACAGAACTAAATGCTACTGTGATTTGAATTTGATAAGTTTGCCTGAAAATCGCGAACAAATCGACATGATAGGAATCGAATCGTCCGGCACGCAAAAAGCACCACGTGATACATTTCGCTCGATTGAAATTGTTTTGGGGTCAGTTAGTTATAAATAATAAAGCTTTCAGTTTTTAATTTAATCGTTGAACAAACTTGAATGCTTACTACACAGAGTTGTTTGCTTGCCCGGTACTAAGAAAGTGGGTTATTAAGATCATTATGAACCATTTTTACGACAATGACGACGGGAACACGATTTATTTGTTTCAAAATATAGTAGTAAAAGCTGTTGCGGGCACTATCTGTCCCATCACACACATGTAGGTATTCGTATAGGCAGTAGGTACGCAAAGAAACGTTCATTTTTTCTTTCGGAGCAGGTACGAGGTATCCCGGAAGGTATATATCTCGGTTTCCCGGAGTGCGGGACAATTCCCGCCGCCCCCGGCCCCCGCCCCGGTCCGCTGCGTGAATTGATGCGAAATTATTTATAAAATATCTCCTCGCCGGGATCCCATCGCGTTTTATTATGGAGCTCGGGAAATATGGACCACTTTCTGACTCAACTATCGCGCGACCAACTTTCGGCCGCGATTTAACTTTATTTATTTATCTGGAGAAACCTGCCAAACTTTGTCGGGGTATTGGTTGAGCACAAATTGATGTTATTACTTTGATTTGAGATTATAAAAGAAAATATTGAATAATTCATCGAGAGTAAAACTTGAGCTTAAAAGTATGGAAGACTTCTAGTCTGATGTCTGATGATAAAATAGGCTAGTCTAAAGTGGTTACCTGTAGTACTGCGAGTCCAGCATGAGCGAGTCCTCCTCGGGCCCAGAGGGCGCGGGCAGGCGAGCGGAGTGCAGCGAGGACTCGCGCTCCTCGTTCTCAGTCGTTTCTAGGCTACAGTGGTCACCTGTAGTACTGCGAGTCCAGCATGAGCGAGTCCTCCTTGGGTCCGGTGGGCGCGGGCGGGCGAGTGGAGTGCAGCGAGAGCTCGCGCTCCTCGTTCTCAGTCGGCTCTAGGCTACAGTGGTCACCTGTAGTACTGCGAGTCCAGCGTGAGCGAGTCCTCCTTGGGCCCGGAGGGCGCGGGTGGGCGCGCGGAGAGGGCGGGGCGCGGCGAGGGCGATGGCTCGCACTCCTCGGCCTCGGGCGGTTCCTCGTCCTCAGTGGGCTCGTCGTCCTCGTCCAGGGCAGTTGTCGCCGTGTACAGCTCGGGGAACACCTCACCTGCAACATACATCTGGTTTAGCGAAGGCATTACCGTATAATGAGTGGAGAATGGTAATCTTTTGTGAAAATTATGATCCGTTTGTCGCACGCCTTGGCTGAAACTGTTGGTGCGACAAGCATTAGAATTGAATTAGAAAGTATAGGATATCACGGTCGTGATGGCCACACAAGGTGGACTGATAACCTTATTAAAATAACAGGATCGCCCTGGATGCAAGCCGCTAACAACGAGTCTTATTGGAGATCCATAGAAGATGCCTGCCTGTGTCCAGCATGGAAAATCGTGTCTCTGATAGATGAATAGATGATAGCTTAGTAAAACTTTCACCTTATAGTGACAGACGCAACATATTGATTTGTTAATTTTAGAATCAACTTACTTGGCGTTGTCCGAGAAATATTTGAAAAAAAAAATTATATCGAAATTGGTTAAGTTTAATTTATTATGCTTTACCAACTTGGTTAACTTGAAGCTACATAAAGCGTAACAGAAAAGACGTACAAAATAACTTCTTGTTATCTCTTTGAGTGAAAGTGGACTATGGAAAAACTTATGTCAAGCAGTTATTTCATGTCACCCCTAAAATGTACTAGTAAGTAATTAATTTTCCTCCTAAAAGTCCGATTTACTCGTGATTCGACGAGAAATCATCAATTCTAAATCATAGCGGCAGTAATGGCGAGTGTAAGCGCGACAAACGTCCCGAGTGTGAAGATTGATGACATTTAGCAACACAATTTGTCCTGTTCCCGACGTCGCGGGTTCAAAGCCGGAATGTTGTTTAGTTTTCCAAAACAATGGCGCCACTTCAAACATCTACAAAATGAGTTTCCGTTAAATTGGCTGCAAGTCTGTGAAGATTTATATCCCTTTTTAATCCCGGTCCTTCTCAATAGGCAGTTTGACAAAGCGCGGAATGCCAAACAAACTCCAGGGCCCTTAGTGAGGGTCTGCCGCTGTGTGCTCGCTATAATACAAACAGGCACATAACGTATATGTCACTGGTTGTTGGTATTTCGTGTTTACAATCGTAGAATAGGCTCAACTTCATCATCATCTTCGTTATTATCAGCTACCTCTATATATTTTCAATGGACCGCTTCGAAGCGGCTTGGCTTTGATTAGATCACATTGAGTCCACCGTGTCGTTGGACGTCGTACGCTGCGTTTGCATCTCAAGTTGCAGTCTTAATTTGAAAACTTTACGGCCCCATCTGTTCTACCAGCTTTGTGTCCTGCCCACTGCCACCTCGACTTGCTGATTCAGTGGGCTATTTCGGTAACTTTGGTTCATCTACAAATCAAGAGACAGAATATGTACCTATTTGTAGATATAAAAAGTATTAAAAAGTAAATAACCATCAAATAGTGATACTAAGAACATTTAGACATTTTAAAAGCACTTTTTGCATAAAACGATTTTTAATTTATTCTTTGAGAGTTTCGTTTTTGTGTAATTTGCGTTTGAAATTATAAGCTTCTTTGAAGACAATTTTTCAATCTTTTTGTCCGACCCATACATTAAAATCTTTCATGTACAGGGTTATCCAGAAGTGGTGTACTAAGCCGCAAGGATGTGATTCATTTTACATATATTTTGTCGATTCGTAGTAGCAAGTTTGTATCGACTGATTTTTTTATCGAATTTTGTGTTGGCCCCAGAGTACAAGTTTTTCAAAATGATAGTTTTAATCACTCCCTTTCGTCTCAGTACAAGGTAAGCAAATAATCCTGTAAGAGAAATAAAAAATATGCCATGAAATGAAAAGCTAATTATATTACTTGCTAATAAAATTAGCTAACGCGAATGCAATATACCACGGGGCTACTAGAGGCGCGTCAGGGCGGGCGGCTGTTGGACAGAATCCGCCCTCGCTATTGTCTTTAAGTAATGGAATTAAACAAAGACGTCAAGGCCCAGGTCTTGCCGAGACATTCAATGGGAATATTTCTCTACGGAGCGAGTAGTTAGTAAAGGGGTAATACCTTCGTGGTTAATACCTATAGCTAGAATGTCTCTATAGGGGTAAGTTGTTAAAATGTATGCTATGCTTTGCTGCGAGTAGCTCTGCGGATATTTGCGCTTGCTAGGAATGCAAACAAGCTCAATTATTTAGCATCAAAGTAGGGCTGTCCTGCAAATTCGAGCCTGATAAAAAAAACAGTATCTCGCAATACTCTGGACTGTCATTGTTGTGAAGAATTTTCTATATGGAACCAGTCATAAAATTGTGAAAAATAAGTTATTTGGTTTTAGCAATATCTTATGTCCGTTTTATTACAGTTATTTTGTTTAATTCAACAAGATCATAATTTTACTTGAAATATTTTTGTTATATTAGTACCTAGGTACCTATAAACCAAATCAGTCAAGAGCAATTCGAGATGAGATGAGTACCTACTTAGATAAAAAGATGTGTCGCTGTGAGAACTACTAGATAATGGATACAGGCGCTTCATTTCTGCTTTTAAGGCTATTATCACCTAGCTATGACCACCATCAATCAGTTTTCCATCAAAGGCCCCACCAGTCACCTCGCGATTGCAAATAAAACAACAAAAGGTCACGCATTTCCGCACCGGCCTCTAAAGGCAGTAAAGGGTAAACCATAAAATGCTTTATCGTGATCAATTTTGGAAGTATAACTTTATGGCCGCTTTGTTGAGGTGTATTTTTTGGAAATAAAGAATGCCGAATGCGGAAAGAGTAATTTCCATCAATAAAAGCTTTCAACGTTTTATACTTGCGCTGTGATATTTAAGTTTTACTCGTAACCAGCTTTAACTATAAAATAAGCTTGTGTTGTAAGGCTTTAATAATATAAAATTATAATTATTAGGGTATACATTTTGCAGGGTCAATTTATTTTATGCAATAAGAAATTTCGTGGGACGTCTATCTGCAAGGTGCATAGACGATCTGATGAAAACCACATAAATATAATAAATGCTCTTAGGGGAAGTCTAATAAATATCTTACGGTACCTAGATATTGGCACTTAGTGATGAGGAAAAAACTAGTAAATTGGTTTAATTTTTAAGACTACATTTTAAATATAGAGATAGCTTATTTTTGACATTGTGCCTTACACTAGTACGATAACAACATAACACACATACAATTTTACTAATATCAATGGAGTCTTTTGATATCTTACAGTAGGAATAATGTGAAAATAAGGCGCGGGGTCCCTGTAAGGCCATTCGCGTGCCATTTCCCGGCCAGGCAGGCTCCGAGGCTCCCCCGCCGTGCGCCGGAATGCTGAGCCATTAATCATGAACCTCCCTTCAAGGACAAGCCGGCCCACGGGACCTATTACAGCTCACACCATCATCTCCCTCCTTGTTGCTCTCCTAAGAAATGACTCAGGTGAGAGAGAGAGAGGTGATCTCGAGAATGCGACTGTAGGTGTCCGAGCGTCTTCCGACGTTTCCAAGACAGGTTATTAAGATGGTTTGTGTTCGTTTACGTTTATATCAAACTTATGAGGTGGTAGAGTATTATATTATTAGTTCTTAGAATACCTGCTAAAGTTATATGTACCTAAGTCTGAAGTTTTAGTAGTAGGTTAAAAATGTTAGTTGCCTATATTGCCACCTTTTACTTTCATAAAGCAACATCATCATTTTACCCGTAACCATGCTGACTAATTGTGTTGGAACTATAGAATATTCAGAACTTTTTGTAACCATAATTATTTCGAAAAATACACTTTAACTTCGATTTTGTAGGTCGTCCACTACTACACCTACATAGGTATATAATAGAACCAATTGTAAGAGGTTTGTATTCGGCGATCAAGCACCTTTACTTGCAGGTGAACGTCCTAAAATTAGACGATATGTTTTCCCAAAAAATAGCATGACCGACTTCACCCGTATACAGAATCATTACATAGTATAAAACAAAGTCGCTTTCCGCTGTCTGTCCCCATGCATGCTTATATCTTTAAAACTACGCAACGGATTTTGATGCAGAATGTTTTAATAGATAGAGTGATTCAAGAGAAATGTTAATATGTGTAATACACCTGTGCGAAGCCGGGGCGCATCGCTAGAACGCAAATATTATGCACGGATCGATGTAACATTTTTCACATTATCGTTGATTTATCAAAAATGGCTCAGCTGATTTCAATAAAATTTAAATGGGACCAATTTCTTTCCAATAAAAAAAGAATTACTGAAATCGGACCACTATGAAAAAAGTTATGCGTGGTTATACATAAAAAAATATATATATACGCGTCGAATTGTATACCTCCTCCGGTGGTTCGTCGGTCAAAAAGAAACTAGTTTTCACTCTTCTTTGATTCAACTTACTTTATTTTACCACTGTGAGCTATTGAACTCGTAACTAATGTCCAGAAAAGGACAATTTCACCATCTTGGAAGGTATTACTCTAGTCCATTACTTTCCCTAGAAGCTTTTACCGCATTACTTTTATCTTTTACCTGCGTGCTGCGTAGATTTTTTGAAAATGTGCTTGTAATTCTAGTCAGAAGCAGATAGGCTCGACCACTGCGAAGTTTTTCTGAAATACTTAAGTTTTTGTAACTATTTCATGATAATGTTGTCCTCGGTGTTGTACCAAAGGGCACGTTATCACACAGCAATATTTTTTGCCAAATTATTTTTAAAGCTTTTACTCAAAGCAATAGCAATTATACATAGCCTATTACTGGATTGCTAAGAATCACATATTCACTGTGGCACTCGTCGTGATAAGATCAGATTATGTTGTGGGTGGGTGTTTTCAAATCCCAAGTAAATAGGTATATTCTAAGTTAGCGTGCTACACCCTAGGCCGCACATCTACTTAACATCAGGCAGTATGTAGTCAAACGCAAACCTATACGGAATAAAAAAATGTTACGACAAAATAAATTTATCATTTTTGCAATTCAATATTTTTTTGAAATTTCACGGCTCTATTGGCGTAGTTGGTAGTCCCGGGTTCAATTCCCGGCCGTGTAGATATTTGTATGACAAATTTAAATATTTGTTGAGGGTATGAATGTTAGCTGTCCTTGACTTTCTATGCGCTCCTAGGCATATTCCCCGCTATAAATCCTTGTGTGGGCTATGCATGTGAAGCGTACTTTTATAATTGTTTCTTTGATAAGTATTTTTAAGACCCAATCATTTACAGATAGTACAGGTATACGTAGAGTTTTCGGCTAACTCACTGATAAACAATTCGTCATCGAGCCGGGAACTTGACAATACGCGCCGATATCAATGGCAGGCGGCCGCGGAGGCATTCTTACATTCCTCGGATGGAATCCAGCATCATTAATTCGCGTCTGGTGCCGGGTGTTGGTATCAGGACCATTCGCGGCTGGAGGTAGACTTCAGTGGGTCGTGTTCAATGAATCTGACAAACTAAGACAATCCAGCTAGCTAATGACCACGAAAAGAGGTCTGTCTAAGTAACACATATAAATTTCAATTCACTTCGAAAGAATTATTTTGTGGTGCGTATACTAACCCGGCAGATCGTTTTGATTATGGTTTAGAATCGTTTAAAGATCGATGAGTGTCAAATACACTTTTTATATTGGAATATATAAGATAGGTAAGTGGATAGCACGAAAGCAAAATATCACGCGAAAAAACAGCGGATTTCTTCATCGTTATTATCAATCATAGGACGTCCACTGTCGGACATAGGCTTTTCTTATAGAATTTCAATAAGCCCAATAGGAAGCGCCTTGTACGAATATCTATTATATAAAAGGCTTCCCTGAGTGACTGACTGACAGACAGCCTACAGCCCAAACCGCTTAAGATATGAGCTTGAAATTTGCAATATAGGTACATTGAACGACGTAATGGAGCACTAAGGACGAAAATTTTGAACTTTCGCTCTCTAAGGGGGTAAAACGGGCCCTTTTCGTTTGTATGTAACTTTTTATTCCCTATACCGATTGACTTGAAACTTTGTATACATGCTATCCAAACAAAATAAAAGTTACGTTTTTTCCTATTTTTCCGAATTTTCTTCATCTAAGGGGTCAAATAAGGTCCCAAAGTTGGTGAAAAAAGTGTCAATTACATCCAACCAACTGATCGGTTATGGTTGAAATCTGGTATGAAGGAAGCACACAGTATGTTTCAATACAGGAACTAATAATATCCAGGAAAATCTATAGGGTTCCTTAGGGATGGCAAAAATTAATCAGTTTAGGCTATAACCCAAACCGCTAAGGATATAAACTTGAAATTTGGAATAGACGTACATCGTACGACATAATGAAGCACTAAGGATGAAAAACGTACCCAACTCTAATTTACGGGGTAAAACGGGCCCTTTTTGTTTGCATGTAACTTCTTATTCCCTGTACCGATTGACATGAAACTTTGTATAGATGCTTTTGAGACTAAATAAAAAATATGGCTGTACCTGTTTTTCTGAATTTTCCTTAAAAAAAATCCTTAGGGGTCAGATACGTCCCAAAACTTCAATGCGCTTTTTTAAATAATGTAGTATCTAGAATAGGATTATGATAATGATAGTTTATCTTAAAATGGGGCAAAACGGGTCCCCAAAAGTTTACGATTTTTTTTATTTTGTGAGCCAATAGTCATAAACTTAGCGCACATATGGATCAATATAGGTATTTTACTATGGGATCAACCCTGACAAGCGAAAATTACCTACATTTTCCATACATTTTGTCGCGGGTCGATGAACTTTTTGTGTTGAACAGCTGATTTTATTCACGTGCTTTTGGGGTTGGTACCATTGTAAAAGTTAATCAAATTATGAGTATAATAGCATCCTAGAACATGCCTGACTAGAATTACGACTTGTGTGCCATTTTTTCATTTGCCTGGAAAATTAAATTTCTATTACAGGTATTAATTAATAGTGCACTACTGAAAATAGGTACTACGGATAGCACTACGGATAAAAGAAACAGGTGGGTCTTAAGATGAACATGGACAAGACGAAAGTCATGTGTAATTCCCATGTTTTACCTACCCCGATTTCTGTTGGAAACTCGGTTCTTGAAGTCGTTGACTCGTACGTCTACCTAGGACAAGTAGTCCAGTTAGGTAAGTCCGACTTCAACAAAGAGGCCAATTGCCGAATTCAACTCGGCTGGGCAGCGTTCGGAAAAGTGCGTAGTGTCTTCTCGTCCGACATACCTCAGTGCCTCAAGTCGAAAGTTTTCGACCAGTGTGTGTTGCCAGTGATGACTTATGGCACAGAAACGTGGTCTCTCACTATGGGCCTTATTAGTAAGCTCCAAGTAGCCCAACGAGCTATTAAGAGGGCTATGCTCGGAGTCTCTCTGCGAGATCGAATCATTAATGAGGAGATCCGTAGAAGAACCAAAGTTACCGACATAGCCCAATGGATTGGCAAGTTGAAATGGCAATAGGCAGGGCACATAGCGCTGAGGTCTGATGACCGTTGGGGTCGAAACTCGAAAGGTTCTCGAGTGGAGACCATGTACCGGCAAGCGCAGCGTAGGACATCTACCCACAAGATGAACGGATGACCTCATTAAGACCGCAGGATCGCGCTGGATTCAAGCCGCTTCCAATCGGTCTTATTGGAGATCCATGGGGAGGCCTATGTCCAGCAGTGGACGTCCTTCGGTTGATGGATGACTGAAAATAGGCCTACCCGCGAAGGGTAATTGCGCCATATCCATCACGCCGGCCGAGCACGGGTTGCTGAATTCACATAGGACATTGATTTTTTCTACGTACGTACAGGTTGTCTCAATGTTTTTCTGCAATGAAAAGTGAAATTTCTTACATAGTTACTCATACAATTATTATTATTGGCTCCCTCGGTGGCTCAGTGGTTTGTGACCCTGACTCCTGGGTCAAAGAGGCGTGGGTTCGATTCCCAGGGCAAATATTTATGTGATGTTCATATGTGTTTGCTCTGTGTCTGGGTGTTATTAATGTATTTTTATTCATTTGTTTAACACTTTCTTGCACACCTTTGTACAAAAGGAGGACTTAACGCTAAACAGCATTATCTGCCAGTCAACCTACAGGTACATGTATATGTAGTATATCAGTCTCTGCCAGCCAAATCATAAACTTGGCTTAGTTTGGGATCAGAGACCGCGTGCGAGATGTCCCCCAATATTTATTTTACATATTTATTTATTATTGAGTTAATTTCAGAAATTCGGCAATTTATCATCCAACAATTCACGTACTCCGTAATAAGCTTTAGATACAAGTAACTTAGACAACAAAATACTGAGACAATTCAGGCTAAACCGTGGGCATTATTTTGCAATAATACGATAATAGGCTCAGTTATGAAGACGACATGGTAAATATAATAACAACATAAAAAGTGTTCTCTCTATCGAATGCTTAAAATAAAAAAGAAACAGATATAATTATGATAATTAGCTATTATAATTACGTTAGCGCTGGGGCGCTGGGGCGCTGCCACGAAAACAAACAGTTCCGTCTATTGATTTCTAATTAAATAAATAAAAATAGTTACAGTGATTATTCTTCAAAATTACAAGCATAATTGTTCAATATAAGTGACTATGAACCGTTGTGAGTGAAATCAAAACATTACATGTGCTAATTAGTGAAAAATAGGTGATTTTCAAAATGACCGGTAAAACTATTTAAATATTTCGTACCAAACAGTGACAATTGTTCGAACATCGCGCCTATTTCAATAAAGTGTTTTATTTTTCTTTTTTGCTTCTGAAACAAACTAGACTGAACATTATTATAACGCTATTATATCGAGTTTTCTGCTATTAATTAACTAAAAAGAATGTGTGAAAGTGCTGAAATTATCTCGAAAATAAACTACTAGCGACCTCTATGGATACTGGCACGCATACATTTTTGATACATTTTACGTCATTTTGCTTCTATAGTACTGCTACTTCCTGCAAGAGGACGCTTATGAAGAGAAATTAAAACACAAATTAAAAAGTATTTCCGCAGAATTGTGTGTTGCCAGCACATAAAAAGCAAAATACTCCTAGGATTTTGTAAATTGCTAAGGAGTTTTAAATTAACATGCGTCGTAAAAGCGTCCTCCAGACAGTTGCGGTCTTTGCCTAAGAAAACGGAAACAACGATTTTTAGAAACCATTTTTAGAAGCCGTACCGGGTAGTATAACAAGAACAAAATATTTACTGCTATACGATTTCGCAAAATGGTACCTAGATCACCAAAGCTACCTCGAAACTGCGGAAAATGTTCTGCGAAAATTCTAAATAGAGAATTTCTAATATGCTCATTATGCGATATCACTTATGACCTAACATGCGGAAATGTCGCCATTGTAAGATTTTTGAGGATGACGCGCGAACACAAAACTGCTTGGAAATGTCAGTGGTGCCTGCGAAAAAACTATCTATGTAAAATAAAAGCATCAGATGAATCACAAATATCAATAAATAGTACAAAAGCTCATATAAAAAAATTACTAGATAGCGAAAATGTCACACGTAGAAAACCAAGAGTTCCACAAATCTCAATGCAAAAATTAAACACATCTGATATGTCAAACAACTCTGAATTTGTGACTCTATGTAACAGCTCCATCAGCCAATCAGAGTCATCAAAATTGACCTCAAACGATGGAGTACAACAATTAAGACTTGAAATTGAAGAGTTGACTAACCAACTGATTAAGGCTAAAGATGAAATTATGAATCTTCAAACAACAAATATTGAATTGTCTAACAAATTAGAAACCTTTGAGACAAACAAGACTAACACCTTTTGCCAATGTGAAGAGGGACAAAAAAAACTATTAAGCAACAAAGACAAGACACCATCAATTGAAATTGTAGAAGAAAACAGCAACAGTGACTCACAACTACCAAACGAAACAAGAAAAATAAAAAAACAGAACAAAAAGAAACTCCGAAAAAGAAGACAACTAAGTAACACGAATAATGAAGAAAATACTGATGAAGAAGCAGACAAAATAACAGAACCTGAGAGGAACAATCACCCAAAAATTATTATTATTGGCGATCAGAATTGCCGAAATTTAGCCTCGCTTCTCATCAGATTACGTACAAGATATCCAAATGCCAAAGAATACGATGTCACTTGTCAAACCTATCCAAACGCAAGCTTAGACTATATAGCCCAAAGAGCTGAAACTGCAGTGTCTACGTTAAATAGTGAAGACTGGTTGGTGCTATCTGCGGGAACCAATGATACAAATTTGACAAAGTTTCTCATAGAATTATCCTCGTTACTCAAAAAAATCAGTAAACCGCAAGTTATTGTATCAGGTGCCACAAAAAACAGATACTTGAATGAGGGTAAACTAAACAGTAACACAAAAGCCATAGCAAATAATCTAGAAAACTGTCACTATATGCCATACATAAATGCAAAAAATATAAATCACGTTATCAACTTGCATGATTATAAGAACTGTTATTTAGGTGCAAACATAACACGGATGTCAAAAAATAAAATAAAATCAAGTTCAAATACTACCCAAAATGAAATAATGGATAAACCGGGTACCATACCGTACTATTTTAAAAAACAGATAATACAACCAAACATACTGAGCCCCAAAACAAGAACAAATGACCAATTTGCAAACATTAGTGAAGTCAAATTAAATGGTTCTAAACTAGGTACAGTTGAAAAACAAAACCCCACAAATAATAAATCTACACCCGTAACAAGTACGCCTCAGTTTTTTCGAGCCTAAAAATGAGCATAATTTGAAAATAATGCATCTCAACTCACGAAGTCTTAGAAAAAAAACCAATAAACTGGAATTACTCACAAATGAAAATAAAATAGATATTTGCTGCATAAGTGAGACATTTCTAAGAGACCAAGAAGCTGATATTCTACAAATAGACGGTTTTCAAAAGGCTGCACACTTTTCTCGAAATAAAAAAACTAAAGGTGGTGTATGCATTTACGTTAAAAATTCTATAAAATACACAAAATTAGACTGGATAGCTGATATGAGCATAGAGAGACACTTTGAAGTATGTGGCACAAGCTTAAATGAACTGAATAGTATCGTCATTTGTGTTTACAGGTCACCGGGAAGTAATTTTGAACTTTTTATGAAAAGCCTTGAAGTATTACTTCAAAAATTGACTAGGAGAAAAAGATTCAGTAAAAAAAAGTATTTTATTCTAGGTGATTTCAATATAAACATTTTAGAAAAAAACAGCAAGACAGATAATTTTCTCAACACATTAGGCGCATTTAATTTACTCCCTACTATTCAAGAACCTACAAGAATAAATAAAAAATCTCAAACCTGTATTGACAACATCATAACTAATATAAAAAAGTACAAAACGGAAATTATACACGTAGAATCAGATTTTTCTGATCATTCAGCTCAAGTTATTAGGGTACCAACCAGTATGAGTTTTCATGAAAAATACTGGTACGTGGAAAAACGTAATATTGATAAATACCTAGAAATTTTTGTCAAATACATTCAACAAGTAAATTTTTTAGAAGTTTTTAAGCACGATAATGCTGAGATGGCATACAAAGAATTTATTGAACTTTTCAGTCTCATTTTTGATTTGTGCGTTCCTACTGAAAAGATCAAAGTCACACACAAAAGAAAGGTAAACTGGAAAACAAAAGGTATTATTATATCAAGTAGAAAAAAAAGAAAATTATACCAAAAATCTCTTCTAAATAAAAATGAGGAATACATAAATACTTATAAAAAATATTGTAAAACTATGAAAAAAGTGATATCGACATCACAAAAAATAGCAAACTCTAATTTTATCGCCAACAGCACAAACAAAACCAAGGCCACTTGGAAAGTTATCAAAGAAAATACTTCTCAAACCAACACCATACCTGCAACTATTGACAGTCTACATATTGATAACAAAGAAATCAAAGAACCCCAAGAAATAGCAAACAATTTCAATGAATACTTTACAAATTCAAATAAAAACAGATGTAGTTATCCAAAACCAACACCTTCAATTCAGAACAATAATAAAAGCATGTTTATGAGTCCAGTCAGCGTACAAGAAGTTAAAAATACTGTACACCAATTAAAAAATAAGCACAGTGCAGGTCACGATAGTATACCAATACAGGCGATAAAAAGCACAATAAACCACATAGCAGAACCTTTGGCCCACATTATAAATTTATCGATAGAAACTGGCTCTTTCCCCGGTGATCTAAAAAATGCAATTCTACGACCTTTATACAAAAAAGGGCCCACAAATGATGTAAAAAATTATAGACCAATAGCAATTCTACCATGCATTTCAAAAATTTTTGAAAAGGCTATATACATAAGAATAATATCTTTTTTGGAAAACAATCATATCTTAAACAGTAATCAATTTGGTTTCCAGAAGGGTAAGAACACCACTTCAGCAATATTTAAATGCCTCAAGCAGGTGTGGGAAGATCTAAATAACAAAAGAAAAGGTGTAGCAATATTGCTAGATCTATCAAAAGCATTTGATTGTGTCATACATAGCACATTAATAGAAATATTGGGAAGAGTAGGAATTAGAGGAATTGCCCTAGAACTAATAAAAAATTATCTACAAAACCGGAAACAATGCACAAGTATAAACTTCTATAATCGCCAATCCAAAACCATTGAAAATAAGCAATCTGATTTTCAAAATATTACTGTAGGTGTTCCTCAGGGTAGCATTTTGGGCCCCTTGCTCTTTTTAATATACATAAACAGCTTGCCTTCAGCAACAAAGCATCCCTGTATTATGTTTGCCGATGATGCCACAGTCTACATACCTCAAAATAAATTAAGTGTAGTAGAGTTTGAAACTGAGATTAAACTTACATTAGAAAAACTAGTACAAACCTTAGACTCCATAAATTTAAAAGTTAACCTAAATAAAACGAATTTATTACAATTTAGAAACTACCAAACTCCACCACAACAGCTAAATATTTTCCATGATGGCATAATAATAAGCGAAGTAAACAAAGCTAAATTTTTAGGAATCAGTATCGATTGTCACATGAACTGGAAGGCACACATATCTCAAATTAACTCAAAAATTTCGAAATATCGTTATGCACTTTCTATTTTAAGTAATTCTTGCTCAAGAGAAGTAGCGAAAAATGCATACTATGGCTATGTTTACCCCCATTTAATGTATGGAATAATATTTTGGGGCAACTCAGTAGATATTGATAGTACATTCAAGATACAAAAGAGCTGCTTAAGGTCTATATTTAATCTTCGTAGTACAGACTCAGTGAGAAACATTTTTAAAGATAACGATCTTTTAACTCTTACAGGAATATATATACTCGAGATTTGTTTATTCGTCAAAAGCAACCCGAGCATTTTTGTTGAAAACAAATCAGTACGCTTAGAATCCCTACGTCCCAAATATAAATTCAATGTAGTCATTCCACAAGCAAATAATGAAATGTTTCACAGGAGTACGTACATGATGGCTATAAACACGTTTAATGATTTACCTCATCATATTAAATCATTGTCTGGAAGTAATTTCAAAAAATGTTTAAAAAAATGGCTTGTCGAGAAAACCTTTTATAGCATGAAGGAATTTTATGCATGTTCTCATGGGTCTGGCCCATATCTATATTATAAAAAATAAATCTAGAAAATGTGATCTCATTTTAGTTTTGTAATGTACACATAGATTGTTTCAAATGTCTTCCTAGTTCTATATATTATTTTCGTATATAGTGTTTATAGAGTGTTATTGAGTAATTGTTTATTGAGTGTAAATATTTAATATGTAGTAATAATTAGTTAATAATTTTCTCTAGGCTAGGCTATATGAAGCAAAAATTGCATGTCCGCTAGAACAGACTGTTGATACTAAGAAAATTGTACCTACCATCATTCTACACAGTTTGAGCAATAAATTTTACTTTTACTTTTACTTTTACGATGGCGCCTTCATAATCGAGCCTGATGCGGGCTTAACCACGAGCTACAATTATTTTAAGTAAGTGCAAAGAAAACACGGGCCTAACTGTGGGTTTTTATCATATTAAGCAGTTACGAAAATAACGCGGGCCAGACCGTGGGCTATTTTCATTACAAGTAATACGAAAACGCAGGCTAACGGCATGCTATTATAATTTTAAGGATTTAATAAGACAACACGGGCCAGACCGCGAACTATTAGATATTATCATAAGCAAATGCCAAGATAACGCGGGTTGAACCGCGGGCTGTTATTTTAATCAAGAAAGTATTAAAACAACTTGGGCCAAACTGTGGGTTATTATCATTGTAAGTACCTAATTATTAACACAACGCGAGCTAATTAGCAGCGGGCTATTATCATTTTGAGCAAGTACTAAGACAATACGGGCCAGACCATGAGCTATTATCATTGTAAGTAATACGACAATGCAGGCCAAATGGCAAGCTTTTATAATTTTAAGCAAGTATTAAGACATCGCAGTCCATGCTGCGTGCTATAAATAACCATCTTAAGCAAGTACTAACAATACGCGGGCCAAACCGTGACCTATTATCATTATAGGCAAATACTGTTACAATTTTGACCAAACCGTGGGCATTATCCTTGCAAGTAATTTTAAGCAAGTATTAAGACAACGCGGGCCAAATCGCGGACTATTTTAGATATTTTTATAAACATGTACAAAGACAACGTAGATCAAACCGCGGGCTATTTTCATTTTAAGTAAGAACCTATGTACTTAGACAACGCGGGTGAAACCGCGGGTTTTAAGCTAGTACTAATAATATATAGTTAATCATATCAGTGCACAAATCACTAGGAAATAAATGTAATAATTTGTACAAGAAACAACTATGTCATCATTTTAGACTGTCATAACAACTGCGAGACTCGGAAGTTTACCTTCTCCGAGTAGCGGGTGTCATTTGGGTCCATTAGGTTTGTGTCCACGGTTTTTGTGGGCGTCCGAGGAGTAGCTAAGTAACTGTGTAAACGATCGGTTGCAATTTCGAGTCACTGATTAGCATATTACATCGATGGTACGTATAGCATTTTGGTAAAACATAATAGAAGAAGTTTCTCAACTTGGTAGTTTTACTATAACTATTAGATAACGTATCAGATAGGTACCGAGACTTTTTTTCCTCAAAATAAACTGTTTGCTTCCAATTTGAATAGGTATTTATTGTTTAGCCGTGTCAGGGGCCTTCAGGCGGCCTTAAAATAAAAACCGACACCAGGGCACGGCCTTTACGAACTTACTCTATTATTAATTTACACAATGTTTTATAAGTCAACGTCAAGTCATAAATTATGAGTTCACTTGGAGAAATAACGTCTCTAGTTTTAGGACATCTTTTAAAATCAGAAGCTATTCAATTTTACTGCAATTTTGTTGCATTGATTTATATTCAATCAGATAAAAATCTGAATATTTTTTTTCCAGATTTCCTGTATGATTAGGTAGGTAAAACTAACCCTAATTGGACTCACAAAAGGGTTAAGAAACTGATTCAAAAGCTTTCAGTGACTCCAAGAATATAACAATTGAAAGAAAGAAAGGAAGTTTATTTACTAGAAAACTTACTATTAAATACACAGACACAATGATGTTCAATACCATAGTAATGAGATAAAGCTGAGTGGATCCATGGTAAGGCAAGTATAATGTGTACTATGTATACAGTGGTGCAGTGAACCCCAAACTAAGCACCTGGCTTGTGTCTTGGGGCTGGAGTGCAATGTAACAGAAATAATATACACCCAATGTATTTTAAAATTTAGTAGTATAATAAAATTTAAGTTTATCTGAACTAAACTTTGTTACTCTTTCACGCAGCATCACGGCTTGATTTTTTTGGTGATGTTGAGCAGGTTTGTGTCCAGGTCCAGGCTGGGCCATCGACCGGGCACCTCCTTCAGCGCAATTTCTCTCGCGCCATTACCTCCGCGGCTGTTTGTGGCTTTCCCTTTATAAAACCTCCAACATTCCCGTTTCAATTCAATTTTCATATTTATTGACACAGAAAGAATTTATTTTCAATATTGCGTTTTAGAAAACTCAACAAAACGAGCTTAGTTTATGCTTTTGGAGAGTCAGTGATGACAATAAAAAACGGACAAATACGAGTCGGCGTGCTCAACGAGGATTCTGCACAAATCCAGGAAAATCTTAAAAACAGGAAGTAAATTGTTTAGAAATTTTAGGGCAAAGTTGGTAATCGACTGTTTACGCGATAGCGTTGGTTGACCTTTAAAAGCACAAAAAGGCAAAAATTAGGTGGGTAATCATCAATTACATTTCTTGTCTTCGAAAATCACAAGTCGTAAATAGTAGATTGTATCATATGGGAATCAAAATAATATTTTACGGCCAGGGCGCTTTTTTTTAATCCAGAGCAAAGTGGGGGATTCCAGAGTAGAATCCCAAGCACAACAAGGGATTCTTCGAACTGTGCCCTGCCTATCGCCACTTCAATTTGCTAATACGCTAGGCTGTGCTACGTCGGTAACTTTGTTTTCTAATGAACATACAAATTAAGCTCTGTACGAAATTTTATAGTACAAAGTTGTAATTGTAAAGCGTTATCTACACTCAACATCGGGTAACATCGACCCATCTAAGGGCGCTTTTTAACGAGACGGTTTCTTCCCGACCCGGCGCGCCTGGTCGCCGAGCCGGTGCCCGGTCGTTAGTTCCGTTTGGAACACTAAGGAGGTTGACACCGGCGCAAGCACGTGGTGCAAAGCAAGCCGGGTGTAAACCGTGCTCGTGAACAAGCTTAGTTGTAATGGGATTCACTATGCAGCGCCACAGTTGTGCGACAAAAACACCTATAATATGTGAAAGCAATGCCTCCACATTAAAAATGTCACAAATTCATTTGATAAGAATAAACAACATTATAACATGTTTCGTTTTATGTTCATTTTCAAAATAGGTTTACGAGATAGTGTTTCAATATTGCGACCACCAGAAAAATCTAGAAAACAATTTACTTGGGTGTCCGACATAGGCTAGAAATATTTAGCGCTCGGCCGAATGAATAGTGACCTTCCTCGCCATTTCTCGGTCCTTCGCGACCATTCCTAAAAATACGTTCCCAGGGTGCGGGTCATTGTACCGTCTCTCATCTCGGACACTTAAATGCGTCACTTAGTTTGAAATAAGGACAACATCCAGCTACGCGGGCATAATGGCCGGGCGACGGACCAGCGACACCCCGCTCCCGTATTGTTTATGCGTTCTGGCGTTCAGCTTCTCTTTTCCTACCGTTCGCTCTAGTGGCGTGAGTAACTGGCTCGAGCAGGAGAAAATGCAAAGCCGAACGTCAGAATGCGGGCGCTGGACGGGCGGGTTGCAGACGTGTCAATACAGCTATTAAATTAGGAAGAAGAAATAAAACAATAAAAATAAAATACATTATACAACAAGAAATTGTATTATTTTCTTATTTGGCGTGGACTTTCGCAAGCTCGCACACCGAAGGGTTCCGTACAAAACTAGAAAAATTCACAAAATTGGGAAGTAGGTTGTTAAAATCTCTATATTTACTATAATCATCAACAAGATTTTTTTCACTTTTCTCGTCATACTTCGAAAATTATACATTGTTAAAATAATTAAAAACCTGTTTAAGCATGCTGTGCGGCAGCGGGTCCAGCCAAGACAAAGAAAAAAGAACAGGCGACGCGACGTGTATAAAATTACACGAACCATTTCGAGCCACTTTTGATCCCTTCACTCGAAAACTATTTAACTTAAATATGTGTCATTTAACCTAATTACTAAAGTTCTTTGGCTAGCTTAGAATACAAATTTTCATTTATTTTGCTTCAATGTTTAATGATATATTAACGTTTAAAAACCAGGGTTTCATTGACTGATTCACTGACTCACTCACTGACTTATAGATCGAAAACCTAACCCACTTTTAGATGACCTAGAAATTTGAAATTTGGCATCAAGGTAGACTATTACGCATATAAAAAAGAAAATATCTAAAACTTAGATTTTTTACCCCCCCAACCCCATGAACTAGGAGATGAAGGCTTGTATGATACTTTCACTAATTTTCATTCTAATATTTGTATGCGAATTTTGAAACTTTAATGCTAGAAGTCTGAAAACGGCTACAAAAACTCGTAGTAATAGATAATATAACACAATTTCAGAATCCTACCAACCCATAAAACTGGTGGATGAAAGTTTATATGAGACTTTCGCAAATTTTGATGCTGGATGTTTGAAAATTGATAAAAGTGCTCTATGTTATAAATAATAAAATAAGTATATAAGGTTTTTGAGTAAATCACCCCCAACTCTTAAAACTCGAGGACAAAAGTTGGTATAATACTTCCGCAAATTTTGAAGCTAGGGATCTGAAAATCGAAAAAAGTACTTTTTATAATAAACAACCTACAAAAAGAAGTGAAATTTAACAAAAACATTTTCATGTGAAATATATCCAAGACAACACCACAGTTCGCACTTTCAAAAAGTTTTTAGATATTATGTACAGCCAGCTTCTTACTCTACTACACTCCTTAACTCTACAAGTCCTTACTTCACAAACTGTACACCTTAGTCAATATATGCTGCTTGACTATTTTGCTAACTGCACATGAGCGTAAAGGGGAGATAAATTGTTATATGTTCATTAATTATTTTACACAAATAGTTCTTGTTGTAACGAAACGGCCAAGTTACATATATTGACTAAGCTGTAGAGGTTGTGGAGTAAGGACTTGTAGAGTTGAGGTGTGTAGAGTAAGAATCTTGGCTGTACATAAGATCTAACAACTTTTTGAAAGTGCGAGCTGCGGTCTTGTCTTGGCTATATTTTACATGAAAATGTTTTTGTTGGATGATACCTTACATGATACGATTTACTCAATTTGAATTTTAAACCCATATTTTGTGAATTTTTAGGCCCTATTTTTTGTGATTCAAATAAAAATTTACAGTTTTTAGATTTATTGCTATATGTGTTCTCTGAGACAATGTTTCTGGGAAGTACCATGTAGGTTTTGATTTTTGTGAGTGTCGAAATATGCGTTTTTTACGACATAAACAGCTCTAACTTTTTTTTACGATAACTGCGAAGTTTTTCTTTTACACATATACGTATACAGTTTAAATTTCAACTCGATATCTTTACGCGTTCCCGAGATAAAGAGTCTTGACATACGGACAGACGGACAACAAAGTGATCCGATCAGTCAAGTGATAAGGGTTCCGTTTTTTCCTTTTGAGGTACGAAACCCTAAAAATCATTTCAAATACACTAATTTTAAGCAAGTCACATGATATATACAATAGGTAAGCTATTATAGAGCTAGACGCATTTTCAGCTGAAATCGTGATTATTTTGAGAATAATATTGTTCAGACTATTTTTCTTTTCAGAAACTAGTAGGCAACGCCTGAAACATTGATAAAATTACAAACACAAAAGTTTAAAACTACACCTAAACCAAAGTCCGTAAAGTGTCAACGTCTGTTAAAAAGGCTTCGGCGTGAGTGACTAACACATGGTCAACAGCCCAAATCACTTTACCCATAAACTTGAAACTTAGAACATAAATGTACAACGCAATGACATAGACAAGTACTCGTGTACTAAGAACAGATTTTCAATAATTCTAAATGGATAAAACGGTCTTTTTCGATCCTAGACGCCCAGAATAAATGCTAAAGTTTGTGAATAAAACATCTATTCTGTTATTATTCAGTGAAACCTATGTACGCCTGAAACCTATGCTTTCTTTAATTTTTCCATGATGTGTTAACATTAAAAGTTGTTCATCTTGATGTACGAAAGTCACCCTTCAGAAGGTGTGCGTATGCCGCCGATAACCGTGTATATCTACACTTCTACACTATCTACACTAATATTATAAAGAAGGAAGGTTTGTATTTTGTGTATGTGTATATTTGTAATGAATAAACTCGCAAAAACTACTGTGCCGATTTCAAAAATTCTTTTACCATTGGAAAGCTACATTCACCTTGAGTAACATAGGCTATTAAACTTATTTCCACCCGTGCGAAGCCGGGACGGGCCGCTAGTTTGTGTATACAATGAAATGACGAGCCTAGTACTAGTAGGATGTTTTTATCAACTAAGACTAAGTTCCTTAGCAATAACGCATAGTTTTTCCTTATGTTACCGCTAAATACTTGGCGTAGTTTTGCAAACGTAATTTTATGTAGGTGCAACGTATTTTATGTTGGTTTCAGTTAGGTAAAGGAAATTATTTCGAAGTAGTGAGTTTCGGTAATAACGTGTTTTTTTCCTTATATTATCGCTGTATTGATTTTCTAATGTGATGCTGTTAGGTACTGAGATAATAATTTTTTTATAGCGCAAAATATTAGTAGATAATTATGAAATGATTTAATTTTTTGAATATTTTCCTTATTGATCACGATCACAGATTTGTATAAATTGCGTCCGATCTGTCACAGCATCCAGTCTCCCAGTCAGTGTTCCTCTCTCTACACGGCGATCAAAATTCTGAAAAAAAAATGTTGAAATTCTTAATTGTATTAGTATCGGCTATCGCCGTGACTCAGTGTGATGTTGAAGCCCGCATTTCGAAACAGCTTCTTTACATCGCGGAATTGTCGCGCGACACCAATGGTAATTTAACGCAAATTTGTCCGTACTCAACAATACAATTTATTAAAACTGAAGATGAACCCTGTACCTGTAGTGCTACAGCTAAACCTGTCTACGTAAATCAAAACGGTTATAAATATGTACTTTTTGACGTTACTACGGAAGAAGATATCCAAGGAGCCAAGAACGTTACATGTGACTGTCAAGTAGACGAACAAGTTGATAAAATGTTGATAAAAATTATTGAACCTTACTATTTGTTTGCTACGTTTAATGTGGAGAGCCAGATCTGTGATCGTCCCTTCATCGCGGCTGAGAGAGTGCCGCTGCAGTCAGAAGCAACCGAGCTGATGAAGCAAGTCGAGCTGGTTGCCGACTACTGGCCAGAGATTACTCGCAACGATTGGCGAGTCCTTTGCTACCAGGAACCTTTCAAATGGAGTTTCTTCTCGCCTTAATTTTCTTTCATTTTTCTAAATTTCCTTATTATATTTTTTTAATTTAATTTTCTTTGCAATTACATTGTTGTTTTTTTTAGTGTTTTCTTACCTATGTATTTGTTATGTCTTATCTATAGCATGAGTTTTATAGTAATATAATTAATAATAACTGATTTATGACATGAAGCTAACCTGGTTTTATTTTTGATAGGTGTTTCTATATAGAGTTGTTATTAGTGCATTATAGGGCTACATTTAGCCACCAACTCGCCTGATGGTAACTGATGATGTAGCCGAAGATGGAGTATGTACCTAGACCTAGAAGATACCTATTCACTCCTGTCTTAAAAATATCTAGATAGTATTTGCCAGGAAATAAAGAGTGATGTATGGCATTCCAATCCCTAGGGGTCCGCATTATGAAAGAAGAAGCAAATCACTTAGTACGAGCAGTTGGTATGTCGACTTGGTAGGGATGGTACTTAAGAAAATTCCGGCTTGTCCTATTGAGGAAAGGGGATGGAGGAATCAGAGCATACACTCGCCGGAGTGGAGCCTATAGAAAATTGCCGGACATGCTACCTTACGCCTGTGTTCCAGGGTTTTAAGTAAAGACGCGTCTAGCTTATTGTTAACTAAAATTCAACTATTCGATTTTACTGTACAAAAAGAGTTAGTACAATAGAGATTGGTTAGATTAAATTTTAGCCTAAGTTAGTAGTTTCGGTGCATTGCGTGAATGCCACGAGCAAAACGGCGACCCGCATGCAGCACCCGATCACGAATGTGACGCATGTGCCAGCCATCGCTCTCCTCGACCATATTTAAGGGAAGAGAACGACCCGACACACGACGCCGCTGCAAAAAGGAGCCATCGATGGCTAGAATGAATGCTCAGGGCATGCACGCAATGCTAAGCTCTAGATATTACACACTTGTTATGATTTATTTTGTGAAAGCGATCATCCGCAGAGTCCGAAGCTACGACTCCGTGTGCTACTCGGTGGTTTCAACTCTGCTTGTGATCGCTCCCATGTCATTCTATAACAACTCCGTTGCCTCCTCCCGGCCCAGAGCCTCCATCACCGCCTCGTTCCGATCTCTGATGGCCATCTGCAGGTTGTACTCTTTAATGGCCCTCAATGACGCGGAAGATGCACGCCGCACGAATCGGCTGATGGCATCATCTTCGATGTCGTCGGCGTAGTAGATGAAAGTTATAGTGTGCCGTGATAATGCAACGACAGCGTGTGACACGCGTGATCGCGTGATCTCGTGTAGCTTCATTCCAGGCTTAGTTTTGATGGCGATTACCGACTCGTACGTTAGTCCCTGAGCTTCGTGGATTTTAAGGGTACGTGATCCTGCGCCCTCTCCATAACCCTGGCTGGGGAGGATCTCCTTTTCTTCCTGTATATGCACTAAGAAAAGGGTGTTGTAGATAGTGTAGATGCAGAGCAACTCCTGGGTAATGTTTGCAACCAGGGTCGGGCGATGGTACCTCATCTCGAAGAGATTTTCTCTGTCGATATAAGGCAGCTGATTGACGTCTCCAATGAGGACAAGTTCGCTAGCACCAGACAGCTTTGCAGTCATTATTATGGCTCCGAAGTGGTTCATTAGAGCTTCATCTACCAAAAGGCGGCTGAAGCTTTCTTTTCCAAAACCATTGACTAGGGATGAAGCCATGGTTCGCACTCTGAATTTTACCAGATCTCTTATTCTGTGCGATAGCTTTTCCCCCTCAAGTCTTTTGCTGCCTCTGTTGTTGTAGTGATGATAGCGTCCTTGTCCACATCAAAGTGTCGAATCACCCATGTTGTCTTGCCACAACCTGGTACCCTGTTGACTTATTGTTTCTATGGTACCACCCAGTTTTCCCAGCCTGCCTCGACGTCCGATCCTCTTTCAATGGTTTTAGCCATCTCAAGGATTCTGTCGTCCAACATTATCTTGGTGCACTTGGCGGTGACTACAATTGGGTCGTTCGATGGTATCGCGTATTTCGGTTTTCCTATTCATTCCGTCTCTCTCTCATTCAGCTCCACGAAACCACTTTCTGCACTGTAAGCTGCCATATGCTGTCCTTTCATGGTCCCTCTGATGACTTGGGAAGTGACGTTATTGTATATGGCTGCTTCTGTCTCTTCGAGTCTCGATTTTAGTAGACTCTCACTTACCGGGCCGCCTAGCCTAAAAAACTCCAGGATATTGTCGCAGTTCTTGAGATTGACAATTTTTGTCGCTCTCAGTAAGGCCAGGTATTCGATAAAGGCGTTTCTTGCGTGGTCTCGCGGGGCCGAGGTCAAGATATAACTGGGCGAATCGACCTGTCCCATGTCGGCTCTCGTTCGGGTTACCTAAAGTTGTGAAACCACTCTCGAGGTCACCGCTGTCTGAGGTGGAACTTTGGGTGTGAATCGGAACAAACTCTGCGCTGCAGCACTGAAAAAACCTGATATAGTGCCACAGTTACCACATGGGCGGAATACAGTTTTTCGGAAGATATTTAGTTTAAAGATAGTAGATTAAAATTAGATTTAAAATCTTTAGATTAAATTAAGTGGAATTCGAGAACAAATCTAGTAATAACTTAAATTACTTTCATGTATTGGCGTTTTTGTCACGCGACTCGTGTCCATTCATAGTTAAGTAGCCCAGCTGTGGCGCGACGCCGACGGACGGTCGCGCGACAGAAGCGTGACTGCAGCTCTGAGCCAACGGTGGCAGATATGCCGCATAGTAGTGTGCGATCAGTCGGCGCTAGACCAGTGTTGTCACACATGTGTATTGTGTGGCAAATGATCGCGTCGACTGTGCAGCGCGGCTGTCGGTAACGACAGCGAAGATTATATTGGTCTTTAATAAACATAGGTACAAATTAAGCTCTGTAAGAAGTTTCTCTTCACATCGCATCTTGGTACTGTAGTGTATGGCGGTACCTACATGTCAAATAATAAATAATAGCCAAGAGAGGGTAAGCCGCGGTCGCGGCCCGTGTGTCAGTTGAAATAAATCTGAGCTACGTTCGCAAGTGTTTTCCTTACATCGCGCCTATCCCAATATTTCCCAGTGGCGACGAACTATTAGAAATTAAATTTACGCGTGTAATTCAGTTATATCATGCCGATCGGAAAAATTGAGGAGTTTGACGTCAAGGAGGGAGTATGGTCGTCGTACGCGGATCGCCTTGAATGCTACTTCAAGGTAAATGGCGTGGAGGACGACATGAAACTGCCGACGCTCATTTCTTTGATGGGGGACGAGGCGTACGAGCTGTTGGTGAACCTGGCCAGTCCCAAGAAACCGACGGCGCTGACCTTCTCCGAGGCAACGGACTTGTTGCGGCATCACTTACAGCCGACGCCGTCAGCGCTCGCGGAGCGGTATCGGTTCCGGCAACGGCGGCAACGACCGGGAGAAGCAGTGAGCGAGTATGTCGCGGATTTGAAAAAGCTAGCTCGGCACTGCAAATTCGGAGAAGTGTTAAATGAAAATCTGAGAGACCAATTTGTGTGCGGTATTGCGAGTGACGTCATCCGCCAACGGCTTTTTGCGGAGTCCGATTCGTTGATATTTGCGAGCGCGGTGAAGATGGCGAGCTCGCTGGAGGCTGCGGAGCGCGATGCGGCAGCCGTGGAGGCACATACGATGCCGGAGGCGGCGGGGAGCAGTGCAGTGCATGCATTACGCGCCGGCGGCGGAGGTCGTGGAGCTCGCGCACGCCACGGGCGCTGGAACGGCGGCCGGCCCGAGCGGCCGGCGGAGGCGCCGGAGACTGGACACGCGCGGTCAGCGCTGTCCAACTGCAGGGGCTGCGGTGCCACGAGTCACGGCTACGCGGACTGCAGATACCGCGACTTCGTGTGCAGCTTGTGCAAAAACACAGGACATCTACGGCGGGTGTGCTCGGCGAAAACGGCCGGCGCGAGACCCGGGAAGACAACCGGCGTAGAACGTAGGACGGGAATTCATTTTGGAGGCCTGGAACAGGAGGAATCTACGACTGACCTATCGTGGGATGATTGCGTGGATTTGTACCAATTAAATTTGGCGGATTATAAGCCGGAGAGTTTGCCAATATTAATTAACGATAAAGAAATAATTATGGAAGTCGATACCGGAACGGCAATTTCGTGTATAAGTGAGAATACCTACCTGAAACATTTTAAAGAAAATGAAATCATACCTTATGACCTGTCAATCAAATTTTATGACGGTTCAAAAATTAGGCCGTTAGGTATAATCAAACCTAATGTAAAATATCGAGGCACTTCAAAGGAACTAGAATTGTTTATAATAAGAGGAGGCACGACGTCTTTGTTAGGCCGACAATGGCTCAGCGAGCTAGGAATTCGAGTACCTATAATACCCTGTGACAACTTAAATCGTTTAGGTAGTTATAGTACTCGCAATCATGAAGTGAGTAATGAAATAAATGTTTTGTTACGCAGATATAAACAGCTGTTTGACGGGAGCCTGGGGACGTTCACGGGGGGCAAGGCTACGCTACGAGTGCGGGAGGGCGCGGTGCCGGTGTTCCACCGCGCGCGGCCGATGGCATTCGCCACCCGGGCGCGGGTGGATGCCGAGCTGGACGCCATGCTGGCGGCGGGCGTCATCGAGCCGGTGGACAGCTCCGACTGGGCTTCGCCGTTAGTTCCCGTAAATAAACCGGACGGGGCGCTCAGGGTTTGCGTAGATTACAAAGCCACGCTTAATCCGTGCTTACAAGTAGATCGTTATCCGTTACCGAAGATAGAGGAGGTTCTTTTCGCATTAAACGGCTCTCAGTTCTACAGTAAAATAGACTTATCGCAGTCCTATAATCAGATTGAACTCGACGACTCAAAGAAATATACGGTTATAAATACTCGCGGTTTATTTTGCTATAATCGACTAGTATTCGGGTTATCATCGAGTCCAGGAATTTTCCAACGAATTATGTCAAATTTACTGAAGGGTATACCGAATATAGGTATTTTCATAGATGATGTAATAATTGGAGGGAAAACAAAACGCGAACATTTAGAGGCGCTCGAGGCGGTATTCGAGAGATTGCAATCGAGCGGATTACGTCTTAAACAAAGCAAATGCGTATTTTTGGCACAGGAGGTTACTTACCTAGGATATGTTTTATCAAAAGACGGTATTAAAGTCGACCCGGCAAAGGTGGAGGCAATTGAAAAAATACCTAGGCCCACTAATGTTTCAGAGCTCAGGTCATTTCTAGGATTAGCCAACTTCTTTGCAAAGTTTGTCAAAAATTATAGTGTCAGGCTAGTACCGCTTTTCAATTTACTTAAAAAAGGAATAGACTGGGTGTGGTCAGAGGAATGTGAAAGGGCTTTCCAAGAAATCAAGGAAGTTTTAGCAAGCTCTCGAGTATTAGCGCATTATGACCCAGATAAAATTCTTATCGCGACCTGTGATGCGTCTTGTTACGGAATTGGCGGGGTCCTCACTCAGCCAGACGCGAGGGGGGTGGAGCGACCCGTCGCTTTTGTGTCGCGAACGCTAACAAGTGCCGAGAAAAACTACTCACAAATTCATAGGGAGGCGTTAGCGATAGTTTTTTGCTTGAGGAAATTTCACCAGTATTTGTACGGTCGACGTTTTACACTACGCACGGACCACAAGCCCCTAGTATCTATATTTGGTCCACATAACAATATTCCAGTCATGACAGCGAGTCGAATGGCGAGATGGGCGGTTATATTATCGGCGTACACTTACGATATAGAATATGTTCGTACTGATAAAAATAGCGCCGACGGATTGTCTCGCTTGCCTATTCCCTGTAAGGAACCGGTTTTACCCGAGGCGCCGGAACAAACGCACCTTCACTTCGCACAAGATGCTTTGTTATTGGATTATAACGATATCAAGAAATGCACGGTCCGCGATCCTATATTAGGTCGAATTTTAAGTTTTGTTCGAGACGGCTGGCCATCGGATTGCGAAGTGGTAGCAATGCAGCCGTATTTTAATAGGAAAAATGAATTATATGAGGAGTTAGGATGTCTTATGTGGGGCCATAGGGTTGTTATTCCGGAGAAATGTAGGGAAAGGGTTTTAAAAATAATACACGAGCCCCACATGGGAATAGTGAAGTCGAAGGCCCTGGCTAGAAGTTACGTGTGGTGGCCGGGGCTCGATGAAGCGATAGAAGCGGTATGTAAAGAATGCGTCACGTGCGCGGCGCAGGCGGACGCGCCGCCGCGGCAAACCCCGCGCCCGTGGCCCTGGCCGGCCCGCCCCTGGTCGAGGTTACATTTAGATTACATGGGGCCGATTTTTGGTAAAACATATCTAGTGGTAGTCGACGCGATGTCAAAGTGGTTGGAGGTGTTTCATGTTCCTAGTACGGCGGCTAACTGGACTATAGATAAGCTAACGGAGCTATTTGGGCGGTGGGGCTATCCGCGCCAAATTGTCAGTGACAACGGACCACCCTATACGAGTGCTGAGTTTGCCGAGTTTAACAAAAATAGGGGAATCGAACATATTTTTACTGCTCCGTACCATCCAGCTTCAAATGGAGCCGCGGAAAATGCAGTTAAAACACTAAAAAGGGTAATCAAAAAAGCCATTCACGAAAAGATTGATGTAAATAGAGCATTAAATACATACCTTATGTACTATAGGAACACGGAACATTCTTCCACTGGGGAATGCCCAGCGGTCTTTATGTTAGGTAGAAGGCTGCGCACGCGCCTGGACGCCCTGAGGCCAGACCGGGAGGCTCGTGTGAGTCGCGCGCAGCAGCGACAGGTAGAGGGCGCTGCCGGCGCGGATAGGGTTATTGACCCCGGCACCGAGGTTTGGTATCGCCAATATTTAAAGGGGGAAAAATGGTTGCCAGGCAAGGTGGAAAGTAGGCTGGGGCCGTCTAATTTTAAAGTCATAGGACAGGGGGGAAATCAGGTACATCGTCATGTAGATCAGTTAAAACTTCGAAGTAGAAGTTCACTTGTCTGCCCCGCCCCTGACCCTCCCGCGATAGTAGAAGAGCGCAATAGGGAACCTAGTCCAATCTCTGATATTCCTACCATAGTCGCGGAAGGAACTGAGTCGGAGCGCCCAGCGACGATAAGCCCGTCTGCCGTAGTCTCGAGGGAGCCTACAAGTACGCCTAAACCCCGTGAACCTTCGCCAGAGATCAAATCCGATGTAAATACTCCCAAGGCCCGGCCACGACGGCGCTGTAGATTAAATAATCCTAATCCTAATTATAAGTTATAAGTTTTGATTTTATACTAGTAGAAATTAATTATAAGCCATAGTACAAAATTCTAGTTGTACCGCCACAACAAAATATCATTGTTTAACACAGTTATAAGTAGGACTTACTAACCCACCTTTTATTGTATGTTTCATATTTAGTGCGGAGGAATGTAGTGTATGGCGGTACCTACATGTCAAATAATAAATAATAGCCAAGAGAGGGTAAGCCGCGGTCGCGGCCCGTGTGTCAGTTGAAATAAATCTGAGCTACGTTCGCAAGTGTTTTCCTTACATCGCGCCTATCCCAATATTTCCCAGGTACTAACAAAGTTGTGATTTTAAAGCGATTTTTACACCCAACATAGTGTAAGATCGATCCATCTAAGGGCGTTTGTGTACAAGACGGTTTCTATCCGATCCGGCGCTGGGCCGGTACTGGCTAAGCTTGTTAAGGAGATGGTTTTTCGTCGGGGCTACGCACGGTTTTAAGCCGTGGGTTATGTACGTCTGGTCGTCAGTTATATATGGAACACTTTGAAGGTTTGTTAACGAAGCTGGCGCCAGCAACGGAGCGCGCACGCAGTGCAAAGCAAACCCGATACAAACCGTGTTCGTGAACAAGTCTAGTCGGCACTGCCGGCGCCGGTATCGGATAGAAACCGTCTCGTTAATAAGAGGCCTAAACGAGGTTAAGCCCGGCTGATGTAATCTCGGCTCCGCAACTCACGCGGCTGTCAGCCGAGACTCTCGCCGTAATGCCACCTTCAACATTGCGCCGAAGATTATATTGTTCTCTAATAAACATACAAATTAATCAGCTACGTATGTGATTCTGTAATGGCGAAATGTTGTTTTCATAACTACCTACTCACACTCAGTCATATTTATAGATTCTTAATGTTGGATTCGTTAGACTTTAAATATACCTGCTCGCTCAGTCACCTTTACTAGGGAAACATGTTTTCTCATACGTAATGCTCGATTATAATCAGGTTTCAGGGTTTCACGAAAGCTTATACAGGATACCCGGCTTATGCGAACTGCCTAACTAGCTTTGGTTAAAGTTTTTAAGCTGCTTGAACCTGAAACCGCTTTAGACATAGTTACAACGGTTTCATATTGTAAAGTAAATAAACAGACTTAAAAATAGTTTTTCTCTCAAGATTTTTTTGCTCGAAACAGGTTTACGTTTGACCACATCATCATCTTAAAATCATGCCTGATTTTAAGCCGGAGGTTAGGGTGTAGGACACTTATCTAGATAGTACCTGTTTACTCTCGATTTGAAGACTCCCTGATTAACTTGACTATACCTTAGTGTTTATTTAAATGTAACTGAAATTAGAATGATTTGGTTTCAGGAAACTTGTTAACGCCGTTAAGTGGCGGATGAACCCGCGGGTGGCGCCAGTCTCGCATTAAGCCTTCGTCTTGGTTATCTGAGAGCATCATTACCTCCGTAATCCTGACAACAGGTAAGGCAGGAATCATTGGGTATTAAAGCCTTTACACGAACAATATAGGGGCTGTAGTGGGTTGGACGGATCATTGGCCCGGCATCTCGCGGGGTTTAGTATGACGATAACGATACCAATACGCTCGAGTATATTCATACTCGTACGTTGGATTGTTTGAATAGTGTTATTAGACTGAGCCGCATAGTTTGTTACATGTTGTTTAATGAACACCGTTAAATTAAATTCTTTGAACATAAAATTATATGTACTGTACGTCTAGGTAGTTATATAGAATTAGGACATGAAATTTTTAGTAATAATTTAAGAACGATGACGATACCACTAATCGTAGCATTAGTCGTTCTATGAAATCTAATTTTAATTCGTGAAAAGCGTAAACTATAATGCGGGAAAAACATCGGGTTGCACTCCGGGAGTGCCGGCAGAAGTGAAAACTTGCTTCCTCCGTCTTACAAATTTACGATCAGGTTACGTCATGTCCCTACGCGAGTTTAGCATATTTAACCCATCCCAATTAGTGCACAACGCCGCTAAAGAAGTTTTCACTTATGCTTCGGCTACATTAGCGGGCGAAGATTCGTATCGTGTTGGCGAGACAAAAACATCGTGTTCGGGTATAGGCGATGTTCTTGTCTACATTAAGGCGGGCGAAGATTCGTGTCGAGTTGACGCGATGCATCGTGCCGGATTGTGTTGTTCAGTTTGTTGTGCGGCCGAGACGTGGGCGGTAATTTAAAAATGGAGGAAATAGTGGCTTTGCATTATATGTCAGTAAATTATTATTTATTACAATTGTACGAGTATAATTTTTTCTTTTTTCTTCTTCTTCATTTCTTCTACTGTGGTAGGCCAACTGAGCATATTTTTAATTCGAATCCACGCATCATGTACCAAGTGTTTCTTTTCATGGTTGGGGTCACTAGGATTCCATATAATACTCTCAGTTTCATAAAATTGAATTAATTCTAACACTTTTTCGTTACTCCACTCCATAGAGTAAAAAATTAAATGCACGTCCGTCTCGCTTCAAAGTGTGGACGACACTGAAATGACGTAGATGTAGCCACCTAAGCGAATATTGGCGCGACAAATCCCTTTGATTCGCGCCAGTTTACCGACAGCTCCCCGATACTACATCGTCTTCGCCCGAATACTACGCGATGACACGATGAACCCGGCCACATTTGTCGCGTTAACACGAATATTCGCCATAGCCCGCTAATGTAGCCGAAGCATTACGAAGTGACTTGGAAAAATGAAGTGATGCCATAATTTACTTGACATTTTACATTATTTATTAGATTGATTGTATTTTATTGAATTTTAATTGTTAATTCTTGATTATTGTCATTTTTTTTTATTATTTTGACAATTGCTTATTTATGACTCTCTATCCGACATTTTCATTTAAATTGCTTATTTAAATTGACATATTTTTTCTGACCTAAATAAGCAAATCTAATGTAATTTAATCTCATTTTAGTTTATTTGAGTGGTGTAAACCGACCAACCAACCCAGCTGGTAGGAGTGGTGAGTTTCCATAACTCTCATATGGCAACATTGTGTTGTAATTTTTCGATGAGGTTATAATTTTACTTATAATTTTATTGTTATTGTTCATTTGTTTTGTGTATATTCTTGGATTGGTGATTGGTCGCGCGACCTATCATTTAATCTAGGGTTATATTATTGTTTTTCACGCTATTTGTTAATGATTTCAAAATTGTACATTCATGAAGTTTCAAAAGTGTATCTTAGGTACTTAATTGAAATAAATACATCTGAACTTTGAAGTTTGACTTCGAGAAAAAGAGAACAATATGTTGGAGCTAAATTCAACTGAATGTTATATTTGCAATTTGCATTATCATTCAATAATACAGTACATGCTGGATATACTGCCAGCAGGCCGTGATTTGAGTAGATTATTTCTGAACTTTCTATGATCTGTGGATGACCCAATTGCTGTTTGTGGCTAGGGTTAAATCTATATTGTTGTAGTTACAAAATCATTTGCCCAATAGTAAGTTTTATCAAAATGGGTGAACGAATCATTTATAACGAGATGTGGGCACCGCAGCCGCAGTTAATGTAGTAATCAGTGGATATCATTACTACGGGAACATTGGGCGCAAATAAGGTGACAATTTAACGACCAGCCTCGAGGAACCAGGCAATAAGGAAAACGGTCGCGACCAACTCTAACGTACGAAACATTATAGTTATTTTCAATTCACTCTCTAATTACTTCACTCTGATCCCTATTTACTGCGAAACCAGAACATTACGTTAACGTTACGTCAAGAGTAGGTACCTACGGCGAATTTTAACAGAGATCTAAAATTTCTTTTGTAAGTGCTTTTAGGCCGGGTGGCTAGCCCTGTTTTAAGAGTTTGTAAGCCACCCAAAGGGATCTGATATGGCTGAACAGTTAACACAACTAGGGCCTACAGTTTAAACTGTCATCTGAGCCACAATAGCGCGATCGAACGTTGCTTTATTGAAATTAAAATAAAAGTTGACATCTTCTGCGATAACATTGCCAGACCTTTCACAATATTGTTTTAATGTGTGACAAGCAAGAAATCCTTGGATTTGCTAGCTTGATTTGTTTCGAGTTGTTTGACGGTTTATCAGTAGCACACATGCGCGGTAGCGTGTTGCAAATACTTTCACAAATTGGTACTTTCAAGCGTTTTGAATTTTAGAGAGGCGGGTCATGTTATCGTAGAAGATCTCTTTATGTGACATAACATTATTTATTAAAACTTACTATTTTACACGTAAATTAGTCATAATTATAAATAAAATGTATCATTATAATAGTTGCTGATATTTTTTACAGTTGACACTTTGTCAGCGCCTCGAATTTATGTGTCAACTCTGGCCATATACCTACACGAATTTAGTCTCTATCGTATCAACTATTTTCTTTGTTTAACATAGAATTAATGGAGTCAAATTTTGTTTCAGAATAGCACATCCCATTGGGTTTCTTGAAGACCACGCGAATGTGACTACTTTTGTTAACTAGATATATTTAAATTTTCTGCAATTCATTTTTGAGACAAACGAAATAAAAAGACTACGGACTCGTAATCTTGTGAAAACTCGAGTAAGAACACTTCAAAATAGTTGTTCGAGACCAAAGCTCCAGTGGGCAAAGCAATCCGATCAGCGACAATATAGGCCACACTCGAAGGCTCCCTTTGTTACTGGATATTGGTTACATCCCGCTCTGATACCACAATAAGATTTTACACACAATGCTTCAGATGTCTAAGTCCGAAACACAATGACTGTGTGCTAGATACAAGCACTATGATAAACTTAGGACGGGGTCTCACTGAGAGCGCTTGGAGTAATTATGTTGGAGTTTTAGGGATGATTTATATTAGGACGGGGTGGGCGCGGGACGGGCCGGACGGGGCCCGTACGATGCTCGTTCCATACATGGCCCGTCCGGGCTATTACGCCGATTATTATCCTGATTAGATATCATTTTATTTAGTGGACGGGATATATCACTAATTGTTCATTGCCTATCAAATATTTATATTTGCACCAATTTATTATATTTTGAATAGCTCGTAAATAAGTTTTTGGTCCATTGATTAAGAATTTAACCAGGAAAATAAGATGGGTCACTCCGAAAACGTGAGTCAGTTTCTTGGTGCGTAAGCGACTTCTCTGTCAAGCATCGCCACTAAAACTCCGCCAAAGCGTCACTAAGAGTGAGCTTGCGTATTAGAATGCCTTCAAAGGGAAATCCTGATGACATATGTATCACCGTTTCTTTCATCATAATTAGCTTAGGTTCTGTAGTAATTTGAGAACAGACTGGTGACAATTGCAGCGCTTACAGAAATAGAATAGTAAAACCAAAACTTTCACTAGCTGTTTCAGGTCGATTGCATAAAATAGGTAATTACGTCTTTTACAAAAAACAGTTATATTATCTCTTCTGAAAACGCAGTCTTCATTGTAAAGCCATCCTAGAGCTAGTGACACTACAATAAAGTTAGAGTAGGTATGCTTATGCATAGTTTATAGCAGTCACAGTTTGAACAGAATACAAGCGGGATGATTATAGAACCTAATGTTTCAAAACATTCGGCAAGATAATATCAGCACCGAAATTGGTATGACGATGCATTGAAGACGCGATATACAAAATTTAAATATCACGGTATAGACCTGTGATAGACGACGCATTACAGCATTTAGTACCGGTCTCGCATAATGAACAGTCGCGGAACTATACCGTGTCAATCGTGAAAACGTGTATATCCGAAGTGTTCATGCCCCGGCGCGGCGTCGTACCATTTTATGCCCAGTGTCGTGTCGTTTTACGTGTTAAAGTTGTAACATTGAAACGTGTTCTGGTTGTAATTCACGTTGAATTGGTGCAGTGTTTAAAGATATAGCCAAATAGCATCTGGTAATACTGTACTCATGATCGTACATCGGTACTCATGGCCGATAGTGTTCTGAAGTTCTTGAATGGATACCACGTACCGACAACCACATCGACACAACCACATTTGTCCTTTGACAAAGTAGACAAATCAAACAAGACAGTAGGCCAAATTTCAAAGGCGCCATCGCAAATTTAAAAACAACGTAAAATAGTGTTTTCTCTATCAAAATCATACAGTGAAAAAAACAGGGCTAATCTATATTTCTATTATAATTACGATGGCGCTTCTCAACTTGGGACTAGTAGGAACTTATTTTATGAATTCTATGACTAAATGAATGTGAAGGTTTTAGTATCTTTTATGATTTATTTTGTATAATTTTAATTTTGATTGTATAACCTAATTTTTATGATTATTTTATTGCTTATTTGATCCAATTTTTAAAATAGTGTTAACTAACAATCTTTAAACTAAATAGATAGGTAATAACTATTTTAATTATGTACCTGACTTTCCTTGTGTGACTTAAATGTTTTAAATTACCAATAAATTACCTATATGTATTCTGACCACACAGTGACGTTCTACAGCTGATAATTAATTAATTTATATCATGATGATTACAAGAAGTATTGTACATGACGCAAAGGAATGCTCTCAGTGAGAGATGGCCTTTACACTCTAGGTATATTTTACACTCAATACACATCCTCCAGGCGGCGCCAGAGGTCTGTGTTGCCAGCATTGTGCGGTCAGTGCGGTCGATCGCAATTTCAAGCTATTATGGTACAATCATTCCAAATAGCTATAGCTTTGTACTAGTCTACCCGTCTGGAGCCTTGTCCATGGATCGTCGAATGAAAAGGAATCATTTTTATTACGCTATAAAGCGAAATTGATGTTCAAATATAAACTACGTTAGGTGTACCTGTATGACTTTGGTATGCTTATTAAATTGACTCTATAAAACAAGGGTTGCGTAAAAGAAAAACTTCTCAGTTGTCGTTTAGTTTAAAAGTTAGAGCCGTTTATGTCGTAAAAACCGCATATTTCGCACTCACAAAAATCAAAACCTACACAGACCTACCTACTGAGACAATGCTTCTCGCCAAATTTAATAGTTCTATGTCAACGGAAAGTACCCACTTTCCGTTGACATAGAACTATTAAATTTGGCGAGAAGCATTGTCTCAGAGTACACATATGGGAATAAATCTGAAAACTGTACATTTTTATTTAAATCACAATTGACTTTGACTTTGACACAAAAAATAGGGCTTCCAAATTCACAAAATATAGGTTCAAAAGTCAAAGTTAGTAAATCGTATCATGTAATATAAAAGAACTTCATTAGCACATGCTAAAACAGGTTTTTAATTATTTTATCAACGTGTTTGTACGGAACCCTCGATATGTGAGCCTGACTGGCACTTGTCCGGTTATTTTCTTTAGTATCTGTGGCAGTATACTTGTGGTAGTCTCTTTGCGAAAACTCTTGTTAACTATGGTTTCAGAGATTGCTGATTTATTCTACTTTGAGCTAAAAATCCGTCCAGTAATGAGCACTCTGGCAGTTTCCCTGACCCACTCTGCGGCATTATGCCCCGCCGGGATAAGTGGAGCACATTTCGCGGCGACCCATCGCATTGTCCGGAAATATATCTCATGCATCGTAGCCAGTGGCACGCTACAGCGAACAGCCAAGATGCGGTGAAAAATATTCATGTACAGCAGTAAGTTCTAAGCAAACATTTTTCAAAAATTTACATATTATTACTAGTAACTCTTTGTATGCGTCCTTTGTGATATAGGTATAACTTCAAAATAATTTTGGATTAAAATTGATAGGTAACTCAATTGTATTCGTTCCAGGTACCGAATAAAAAATGTTTATAAACATTATCAATACAGAGTTAAAAAATTAAACTGTTTTTTTGTTTTTACATATGTGTGTTTTTGTTTCATGTATGAAATATATTAGACTGCGCGCTGCGCTTTGTAGCAACGTAATATGTGTACATAGATGAGTGTGTAATCTCAGTAAGTAATTTTTTTTTTGAGATTAATAAATATTTTTAAACCATATAAGCGAATATACATTCAAAAATAATGCATTGAAATCTTCGAAATCTATTTTTAACTATTCATTTACAGCAAAACAACTATGTACGCGCTCTATTTTGGATTTTAACTAACTTAAAATATTTCTGTCTTTTTGATTGCAATCTATTAAACAAAAAAAATATAACTAAACAAAACAAACAAACAGCATAAACAATCAATCTAAAATATTATACAATGACATCCTAATCACTTAATTTTATTTTGGGTAAGTACAACCCGGTTCCACCGCAGCATTTATGCTGGTTGTGGACCAACCAGCCCACCTACCGCCTAAGCAATAGCAATCGTTTATGACTTCATTTTAGTCATTTGGCACCGCCTATGTGACGTTAGCCATCAATTGCTTTGTGCGGATTGCGAAAGCAATTGTTGAATGAACAACTTTGATGGCTAACGTCACATAGGCGGTGCCAAATGACTAAAATGAAGTCATAAACGATTGCTATTACGATTGCTATTGCTTTAGGCGGTAAGGGAGCTGAGCTGGTCTTCAGGAGTGACCGGCAGGTGACGTCACGTACGAATACTAACACACAAAACAAGGAGAGCAATACTTTAAAATTATATTTAGAGCTGTCAAAAATCCTTTAAATTTGCGCCTATTGTAGCTAGTTTGTCGGCAAATGTATTTGACAGGCCTTTTAGTTTAGCCAGTAGCCGAGCGCTGTCCAAGCGCGATAATTGAGCCCCTCACAAGCAATTAAACTGTACACAACCTGCCGGAACTGCCGATCCGAACGTTACAGCCGGAACCCTAAACTTATGTACATCATTAACATCCACTCCGACCAAATGTGGACCACAGAATATGTAGCAGTTACACATGTAAGAACAGTGATTGAAACTTTTTAGCCGACTTCCAAAAACTATGAAGTTTTCAATTAGTTTTATGTTTAATTATGGTAAATGGTTTAAGAACAGCATATAAGTAAATAGATATAATAATTATGTTGCAATAAATTATACTACTCTGTGTAAAAAGTATCGGGAATATGTCAATAAAAAGACCCGTGTAAAAGAGGTCGTTCTAATTTTTTTACTGCATGTTGGTAGCACTGTACTGATTTAGCGCGCAAAGTTTGAGCGGGATCTGTCATTTAATTTGTTTTAAACTACACTTTTTGTTGGTCATAGTTTTGAGTTCTCGGCGATTTTTACAATGGAAAATATTGTTGAACAAAGAGTGTGCCTTAAATTTTGTGTTTCGAATGATATTTCATGTGGTGAATCACTAAAAATTTTGCGAAATACCTACGGCGAATCGTGTATAGCGAAAACAAGGGCTTATGAATGGTATAAGGCTTTTAAAGAAGGCCGAGAAGTAGTAGTAGACTTGCCTCGTTCTGGTAGACCTTCAACCGCTACGACCAAAGAAAACATCGACAGAATCAAGAAGCTAGTGCTCGAAAATCGACGTATGAGTCTGAGAGAGTTGGCAAGTGAGGTGAACATATCTTTTAAGTCCGTCCACAATATTCTCATTGACATTTTAGGCATGAAACGCGTCGCCGCTCGACTAGTTCCAAAAGAGCTCAATTTTGTTCAAAAAGTGCAGCGAAAGCATGTCGCTGAAGACATGGTTTCCCGAGCTTCTACGGATCCGACCTTTATGAAACGTATAATAACTGGCGACGAGACATGGGTTTATGAGTACGACATGCAAACAAGCCAACAGTCTTCAGAATGGCGTCTCGAAAACGAGCCGAAACCCAAAAAACCGCGGCAAAGTCGCTCCAAAATCAAGGTGATGCTGACAGTTTTTTTTTACTACCGTGGTTCACTCCGAATTCCTTCCAGAGGGAGAAACAGTGAATAAAGAATATTATTTAGGCGTCATGAAGCGTTTGCGTGAGAGTATCCGCCGAAAACGTCTAGATTTGTGGCAACACAACTCATGGATGCTGCACCATGATAATGCACCATCATACACAGCCATTATAGTGAAAGAGTTTTTAGCGAAAAATTCAACAAAAGTTCTCGACCAAGCACCGTATTCACCTGATATGGCTCCATCTGACTTTTTTTTATTTCCCAAGTTAAAATTACCACTTCGAAGAAAACGTTTTGAGTCGATAGAAGCCATAAAAGAAAATTCGCTGAATGAGCTAAAGGCCATACCGCAAATAGCCTATGAAAAATGTATGGAAGACTGAGTGAAGCGTTGGAGATGTTGTATTGCAAGCGATGGGGCCTACTTTGAAGGCGATAAAATAAATGTAGATGAATAATTTGTATTTTTTGTTTCATTGACAAATTCCCGATATTTAGTACACAGAAGGTATAAACCTTAAATAAGTTTTAGTAACGATGTTGCTACTGCAGATGTACTAGTACTAGATAATTTTCTTAAGCAAGAACTAGATAGGAAAGACTTAAAATTGAATAATAATATCATTTATCTCAATAATCTGTTCCATTCCGTACTAAAGTAATAAATAAATATAAGGGGACATCTTACACACGATCTCTAACCCCAAACTAAGCAAAGCTTGTGTTATGGCTGCCAGAGACTGATAGACTACATATACATATTTTTAGATACATACTAATAGATAGTACCTAAATAACACCCAGACACAGAGCAAATACCTATGTTCATCACAAAAATATTTGCCCTGGGTGGGGATCGAACCCACGCCTCTGTGATCCAGAAGTCAGGGTCACTAACCACTGAGCCACCGAGGCAGTCAGTAATTTAATCAGTCAGTAAAGTAAAGTACTTTAATCTAATTAGTAGTCGACATTATCTCGATCAGTCTTACGCATATACAATCTAATAGTTCCTCTTATTAGATTTTATGTGCGACAGAGATAATTGCAACAGCTTAGAAACCCTCACCCCTTCACCCAGCACAGCACTACAATCATTGCCAACCACTCAGAATAAATTTGCTCCAGAATATCTATCAGTTAGTACAGCCCCGTAATGCCTCAGAATAGGTACATCAACTACGCGAGCATAATTTGCATCACAGAATATCTAGAAGTCAAAACTCCAGAATAGCTATCAGTTAGTACAGCACGTCAGAATACGTCAACTCTGCGAGCATAATTTGCGTCACAGAATAGCTGGGAGTTAGTAGGGCGCGATAGTGTTTCAGCGCATTTATTAGCGGAAGCGGCAGGAAGCGGTTAAGAGCTGAGGTGGTCTGTAATTTTCCATACAAACGTATTGCGCTATTTTCTTTCTGGAAAATGCTTTTAGAGTTACTATTTTTTGCCATAAAATTAAATTTAGCTGTTTAAACTACCCTGTCTTTTCATTTTTTTGATAAATTAATTATCAGGCAAAATATGATCCTTCAAAGTCTCAAAAAAATTCACCATTTTTACCGACGTCTTTAAAGACCCACCAGAATAAACTTATTAATTTCTAACAAAATATGAAATGACATAATCATGAACACATATTTTTTGTAAATTTTGATATTAAAAAATACTTGATTAATTTAATTTTTGATGAAGAAAACAGCGTAATACGAAACGTTGTTTTGCCAAGATTTTTGTAGGTATAAATTGCTCTGAGCTGCAATTGTCCCTATCGCACGATGCGGAGGTGGGGTTGAGGTGAGGGAGGTTCAAACCTATACGTACACATGCACTAGGGATGTAGTAATAGACGATATTTTTGTCGATGCTCTAGTGATGTCCATCGATATCGATGTTTATTAAAAATATTAGTTAATTTTTTAAATCTTGTAATTTTACCGATGTATCTTTGTTACTTTTGAATAAAAAGATCTTATGAATGGAATATATGCGTTTAGTTACTGCGACTTATTGCAGCGACTACACAATTCTGTGTAGTAATTTTTTAGTATATATATATCGTGTTGTTTCGGCAGACATCTAAATAGTTTAGGTGCAGAATGACCAATTCTCATAATGCCTAACTAATCCGGGAATGCTCAATTCTGCGAATGTCTAATTCTATGAATGCCCAATTCTCACAATGATTAGTTTTGGGAATGCTCAATTATCAAAATGGCAACATAATTTCAATTAAGAATTTCCTAAAAAAAACTTACTTTAAGAGATGAAGATTGTGTATTTGTTAAAAATAACCAAAACTACTTTTTTGTTAATAAATCAGCTAGATCGCAAATTTTACGTCCTCAACATAAATTCAATATTCGTGTAGTACAAGTAAATAATACTTTGTATCATCGAAGTTCATTTAATACAGCCATAAAAGTGTACAATAGTCTACCTCTTCACATGAAATTTTTAGATGCAAACAAATTTAAACATAGCTTAAAAAATGGCTCGCTGAAAATACCTTATATAGCATGAAATAATATTATGAATGTACAAATTCCGACTGATAATTATGATCTCATGTGTATATATAGATATAGGTCTTTATGTCATAGATAGATAGATAGAACTCTTTATTGTGTGCACTAAGTACAGAGTAGATACTTAACTTATCTTAAATTAAATTAGTGCCACAAATGGCAGCCTTATCGCTGATAGCGATCTCTTCCAGGCAACCACTGAACGGAAAGAGATCACAAACAAGAGTATAAATGGGAGGTATCAATCTAATAATAATATAAATGTAAATAATAAACAAATAAATACTACAAAAATATAAATAAACAAAAATACATAATAATAATATTGAGAAGGAAAAGAGAGACAAAGTAAAAAGAGAAGAGAGAGAAAAGACGCAATTTCATCATTTTGAACACTGATCAAGATAAAAATCTTTCACTCTGTCCTTAAAAATGTGCTGTGACTGTGAAGTTCTAATAGATACAGGTAAGGCATTTCATAAGCGGACAGCGGTGACAGAAAAGGCATACTTTAATCTAGTAATAATTGTGGATGTTCTATCCTGTTTTACTATTATATGTGCCCTACCCACTGCTGCTTTAATTAGCTAATTGTTTCAATTTTTTAAACGTTTTTAAAGTAGAACCAAAGTATGACAAGCTGTTCTCTAAACAGTAAACCTCGCATCTGTTTAATTGAATCCTCAATTATTTTTATACTATGGGACTAATTTCTTATTCTAATTTCTTTCTATAGGTACCTACAATACAAAAGGCAAGAAGTTTTAGATTAACAAGACCCTATTACTAAGACTCCTTTGTCCGTCTGTCCGTTGGTCACTAGGCTGTATCTCACGAACCGTAAAAGCTAAACAGTTAAAATTTGCACAGATGATGTATTTGTTCCCACTATAACAACAAAACTAAAAATAGAATAAAATAAATATCTACTTCAACAGTACAGAATTCGCGAATAGTTCGCACGGATCGATTATTATTGATTTATCAAAATGGCTCAGCCCATTTCAATAAAATTTCAATGGGATCAATTTCGAAGTATATTCTTTCCAATGAAAAAAATTCTAACAAAGAATTATCAAAATCGGACTACTGTGTAAAAAGTTACGCTTGGTTATACATAAAAAATATACGCGTCAAACTGAGTACCTCCTCCGTTACGTCGGTCAAAAAATAGAATGAAATAAATATTTTTTCATGCCATACAACAGACGTGATTTTTTGCACAATTTTTATTAATATACACAAAAGGTAGACGCTTGAAATATTCTCAGAATATTTAGTAATATAAAATATCAATATATAATTTATATAAATGTATCAATTTAAAAAATATATAATTGCATCGAAATAATTGGCTCTCATACGATATGAAACCTTTCGAGCGCGAGTCCCACTTGCATTTGGCATATTTATTAGCCATATGCAAGTGGGACTCGCGCTAGAGACTATAGACCGTAGAAGAACATAGTAATGTAAGATATTTCCATAAAAAATAATTAATTTATACTTAGAAAGAAGTAATTTCAGTAAAAATATATTATGTAAACTGCAGCGCCTACGGATATCAAATAGCCAATTGTATATGATGTTAGTTAGGTACATACCTATTACGTTTTTGTCAAACAATAATTATTTGAAAGAAAATAAATTAGCCTATAAAGAAAAATTAACCCATGTCACAAATACTGTAGCTTCCTAATGGCAGAAAAATAAATAATCTTTAAAATAATTAATCTTTTATATTTTTGTTTGCTATCGCCTATCCGCCATACCTACTAGGTAACCAGAGCATACGTAGAATACGCGCAAGATAGCTCTACGTACGGCCAAAATCAGGAACCAATTCAATTCTGCCAGGGAATACAGAATACTAATGAAATAACGTAAGTGGCGCCACGACTCGCGCGCAGAGTTATCTTGCGTAATATCATATTTTGCTACAATTCAAAATATAATATCGGTCGGCCAGCGAGCTCGTTGGGGCGCAGGTAGGGTGCGGGGAGAGTTCGAGCGCAGTACGCACACAAATACAATTGCATCACCACACACATTGAAGCTCCCTGGTTTGGGCGCATCGCGACGGCAATAGTTTAGTCCAAATACCTATTTCTCAATTTCCTCGTCACTAGTATTTCGCCTTAATGAGGCGTTCCGGCCGCGCCCGGAAATAGCCCTAATGGCGCACGTAATAAGGCCGCCTCGTTTGTACCGGGAATATCTGATGGCTGTATAAAGCTAAGCATCCACAGGTCGGTATTGTACGCATCGGACGCATCGCATCAACTACATTATTTTATCATACTGCGACCACTAGCTGTATCGGCAGCGATCGGATTGCCGACGCAAGTACCAGCAAACAGATTGCCGATGCCAGTTTAATTCGAATCTTTTAGTGATCGCACTTGCGTTTGTAAGGATGGAGGAAAGTGAAGAAGAACAATTTGTCGCTTTTGTTTGTTTGTTAGCACAAGAGGAAGAAAACAAGATTATTTTTTGGAAAAATTAGCATGACCGACTTCACCCGTGTACAGAATTCGCGAATATTTCGCACGGATCGATGGATCATTTTTCACATTATTGTTGATTTATCAAAAATGGCTCAGTCGATTTCGATAAAATTTAAATGGGACTAATTTCAAAGTATACTCTTTCCAATTAAAAAAGAATTACAGAAATCGGACCACTATGAAAAAAGTTATGCGTGGTTATACATAAAAAAACAATAAGAAAATATATATGCGTCGAATTGTATACCTCCTCCAGTGGTTCGTCGGTAAATTAATTAAAGTTATTATTAAGGCATTTTGTATGACGTCATCGGCACACATCGCAAAAGTTGCCTCTCGGAGCACCGGTGTCGGCATTGCCGATGTGCGATCCGTACAATGCGGATAAGTAAACGTACTTGTGTGACATTCTATACAAAGATCACGCTACGTCCGATGCGTACGATACCGACCTGTGGACGCTTACCTTAAAGGCTGTAACAAGGCCCTATATCGGGTAATTGCCGGCTTTATGACGTATGATTGCGGGATTACTGGCGGGAACTTTAAATGGGCTTTCGATAGTTTTCAGCGAGCTCTCCCGATTACTAATTGACGTTCTTTGTTATTGAAATCGGGAATATTCGTTTTATTGGAGCGATTAAGCGAAAAGTTGATCGGAAGCTTCATTATCTTTGAAAATGTATGTTCTTTTTGTATAATATTTTAAACATTTTGAATTTAATATATTGTACTTTTAAATTTCACTCCAACGGAAAAATTTTAATTTGTAGAAGAAAAATGTTCTGAAGGAGTTGTAGCTACAACAAAAAGTCAGCAATGTAAAGTTTTTGCTGCCGGGAAAGTTGTTAAAGAAATTCCGCGAATAAATGCACGACTTATTTTGAAATAGGAAGAAAACGGCACCTTTGTGCAAACAGTGTTCAATTCGCAAGAAACGTGCAATTCCTGAGCGCACGTCATTTTAAAATGAATAAAATACATCCAATCAGCATATGTCATGTTATTGTTCGTAGAGTTCGCGAATGGAGTGCAGAGGCAACCGCTGGTCAAGTCGTTCATATTTAATCTTTTCCTTTAATAATAATATTATAAATACGAAAGTGTTTTTATTGGTTTACTCTTTCACGCAGCAAAAGAGAAACAGATTGATTTGATTTTCAGCATGGTCAATGGACATAGTTAAAGGTTGGAAAAAGGGCGGAGTGGCGAAGCCTCGAGGAAAAGCTAGTCAACGATATAAATGATCTAATCTAGACTAATATAAGACTGGGTGCAAGTTACGCTCATTTAGTCAGCCTCTGATCGACGTTAATAAAACTTCAACTTTAAAAATTTTAAATCTATAAAAGCAAACTTTAAAATCGACTTCTTTTTGACGTTCTATTTGATGATTTCTTCAGTTTTTTTTTTAAATAGCCGTGTCCAGTACTTAAGTGTTGAGTGAAAATAATAATTCTTCCAATTATAATTAAAATTATTATTTATCAAGCAGATTTCTTCTGCCGTAAATATGTCGTCGGTCCATTTTGTCAGTAGAAGCTCTATTCTGCGATTGCCGATATATGATCATTTGAGAATTTACGGCACCGTCGGCCATCTGTTCTCTGAGGCTTTTGCCGTGCCCACTGCCATTTCAAATAACTAATCCGCTTGGCTGAGTCAAGATTTCATTTTGTTAAAAAAAATATCTACCCTAATGTAACAGCCACAGCGCCATCTTGTGTCCGCGGTAGTGGCTCTCCACGGCAGCTTTGACCAACACACACGTGACGACTGACCTGCGAACATGTCGGGGTGCGCGCGAAACTGGTGATGTCGGGGCGCGGCTCCGGGTCGGTGCAGCTGTGGGATCAGGTGCAGCCACAGTGCCATCTTGTGTCCGCGGTAGTGGCTCTTCACGCGCAGCTTCGAACCTGTGTGTAATGCACACACTTTGTTAGAAAACAGAGGTGTGCTGAATCGTGACAACTCATTTTACTTATAAGCCTAGATATTATTAGTTATTCTATATGTGCTATATATTGTATTCGTGCTTCACGAATATATCTACAAAATTGTTTAGCTATATCAGAGGTCTTCAGGCAGTTTAGAAATTCTGACACTAAGTCTAGTCACATGGCCTATATGAACACACAATGATACGGAAAACTAAGTAATATCTACACCTTGAACAAATATAAAAATTAGTTAGTCGTGAAATAGCATCTTTTCAGTCGGAAGTCGAACCTGGAATCTTCTGCATCAAAATGAGAGTTATTCCATTCCTCTCCAAAGGTTTTTTTCTTTTACTTGTGCCACAAGAGCTAGCGCGAAGGAAAGCAAAGCCGAAAGTCAGAACGAGTACACAATACGGCTACAAGAAGGTCATCAATTCGGTATTGTTGTGTATCAACGTAACTCACCTATACTAAGATACTGCTGCGTGTTGAGCTCGTATCGTGGCCAGGTGGTGCCATCGTGGTGCCGGTCGTCGGGTCGCGGGGACGGGTCGCCGGTCTTAGCGAAGGCGGCGAGCAGCGCCACCGTAGCCTCGGCCACCGCCACATCCGCGCGCGAGTAGTTCCGCGTCGCGTGCGCACCGCCGCCTACCAGGGGGAGCCCCAGGAAGTACGGCAGCGTCTCGCTCGTGATGCTGCCCAGGCGCTGCATGAGGGAACAGTGTTACTGACTGGTAGAGACGATGCATCTCAATGTAGATAGCTACACTGAATTGCACTCTCCTTAGATTTTCTTTTCCCTGTGCTCAATCTAAAGGTGGTCAGTTGAAGGCTGATTGTATAACCGGTCGGTCACTAATGTGCAATGAGCTGGTTTCATAGATTTCTTTTTACTTTTTACAAAAATAGTATTAATACCTGGTGATGGTAGATTAGCGATCATTTTGGCGAGTTTTATTCTGACTCTAGCAGTTCAGAAGCGACACCAGAAAATTAGTTGTAGCAAACTAATAAAATAGTTTGGCATGCTAAAGTGTACCTACTCATTATGGTGGTGTGTTGTGTGAAACTTCTGCTGGCTACATCCCGAAAAGTACCAACCCGTTGGTCACGGATGCTAGTGGGGTGGGGTGCAGTACCTGCGGGTAGTCGGCGTCCTTGGTCTGGTGCGCAAAGTGCGCGAGGAAGGTGGGCGCACCACGACGAGCGTGCAGCTGCGCGAGGCGCACGGCGGGCGCGGCGCCGGCCGCGTCCGACAGCGACTCCAGCGTGGCGTCGCGGATGTTGATGGGGTGCTGGATGGGCTTCTCCCAGTCCGTGTACTCGTTGCGGATCGCCGCGAAGATCTCGTTGCGGTGGTAGCGGTACACGTTGCGGACGTACGTGCGCAGGATGCGGTTTCTAAACCCATGGAATATAAACAATACTACTTTACGTCTACTTTTCTAGAAGAAAAGTTTTTAGTCTAAGTATATTTTCTTTTTCTCTAAGTTGTTCAGAGTATTGTTTGTAAACATTTTTTATTTTTGTTTCATAAATAAATAAATAAATAAAAATAAAATAAATAAATACATCCAAGAATATTACTAACTGACCAAAAACTAGCATATGCTGTGATGTTTACTCGTAAAATGAATAATTAATTCAGAACATATAATGGAAATCGAAGCCGTGGTGGTCTAGTGGTAGTAACACCCGGCCTGCAATCGTGAGGTCGTGGGTTCAAATCCCGATCCCGTACCAATGAGTTTCTTTGGAACTTATGTACGGAATTTCACATCATTGGCTTTTCGGTGAAGGAAAACATCGTGAGGCAACCTGCATACGTCCGTAGAAGAAATTCGATGGCTTATGTGAATCCACCAACTCGCACTGGGCCTGCGTGGTGGATATGGCCCAATCACCCTTCGTGGGTAGGCCTACGTCCTGCAGTGGACTATTAAAAAGGCTGGTACAGTACAATGGAAACCGGGGCCATTAAGTGTTCAAAAATCCATAGAAAGCAAAAGTGCTCACCGATGTTCCTCTTCAAATCCATGCCTAATATCTTCCTCGCTAAAGAAATGGTAGCTCTCCGTAGTTGCCACGACTACAGCAAGCGCGCAGTCGAGGAAGGCGTCGCTGGCGTGCAGAGCTCGAGTGGGTGGCGCGGGCGCACCGGCGGGGCTGTCCCGCCCGGCGGGCAACGACGGTGCCCAGCCCGCCAGGAAGCGCGCGCGCGGCGCTTCAACAGCCAGGAGTGCTGCTAGCGGCCGCTCCCGGATGCACTCTGCAAACCTGCAGAGAAAATGCCATAGGCCTACTGACCATCACGAAAAATGGATGACATCCACTCAGTATTACGAGTTTACAACTTACGACTTTCATTGGTTTCAAAAATAGTTTAGCAACTTGTCTGATTACCTTAAAACTAAATGATCTGTGGATTTCTCTTTATGTACAATTTATACGTTATATTTCTGGTTATTTATATCTTCAAACAATATTTCTGTAGAAATTGAAGTCTAAACTTAAATACACTAAATTGTCAACATTAGCCAAATTGTGATGGTCAGTGGGGCCTATCACTTAACTTTCCAAGCCGAAAAACAATGTAAAATGTAACTTTCGTTTTTGGTTGTTATCATGGAACTTTAAGATTGTTTCCTTATACTTTTTGTGGATTTGCATACGTTTATTTTATGAACAGTATTAAATTCTTCATCCGTAGTATCTTTTGCGGCAAACTTAGAAGGTCACCTACCAGTTTTCATCGTTTGACGACTCCGGCACACAGCGCAGCGCCTGCGCCGTGTGCTCCCGGGTGAGCGCGGCGTCCGGAGCAAGCGCCGTTGGACTCAGAGCGGAGCCGCTCAGCAGTAGCACCCGGGATATGAGTCCTGCATGAAACAAGCACGCTTTAAGTATGATTGTCATAGTCACCATCTCAGTTGCCGAACGATCTCTGCAAAACAAATGCCTCTAAACCAAAAGTTAGGAATCCGAAAATGTCTATTAGAATTCTTCAATGCTTTCTTGATTAATTGTGTTAATGTAGGATCGTTTTTCCACCGCATTTGGTGTTACTCTCTTCTTAGTGATTACTTTTTTCTTACAAACACGGGTGGGTTCTTACCCACCCATGTTTGTGGACACCGTATAAATTTACTTTCTAGTCTCTGAATGCGAAGAACTTAAATCTGCCCCTGTTATACCTTCACCTTCATCAATCAAACAAAAATAGTTTGAAGTTTCAAAATCCTGGTTATCAGGCATGCTTTGACTGCGGAACAAGCGCGCAGGATCACTACTAGAGAGCGCAATTTTGCACAAGCCCATCGCCAAATGAGCTAGTGGAGGTGGTCGAGTCTAGATTTCAGGAGGTCAGTACTCATGTTGCCGGGCAGAATATGCAGCGCGCTGGAGAACACAGCGCCGGCCACGTGTTTCGCTAGCGTGACGCGCTCACTCGGGATCGCCGTCGACTTTCTCCTCTAAATCAAGGGAATAGAGTCCAATCTGCCCCAGCCAAGTGTCCTGCCGTCGTAACGCACGCGGGGTTGCCGCTACCTTCACTTTTAACTCAAGGGACTAGAGTTCTTTACCCTTATTATCCGGTAGCATGAGCAGCGCGCTGGCGAGCGCAGCCCCAGCCGCGTGCCCCGCTAGCGTGACGCGTGCGGGGTCGCCGCCAAAGGCCGCAATGTTGCGGCGCGTCCACAGCAGCGCCGCACGTACGTCCAGCAGCGCCGCGCCGCCCGCTGCCTGCACTGGGTCGAGCTTCACGCCCGGAGTTAAATAACCTGTCACACAAAAGTATATCTATCAGAGTGAAAATGCCTTTTCATTCTTTATTTATCTCAGCGGCAGAAAGAGATAAGTAAACAGAGCTAGAAATCCACGATGCATAAAAATGTTTACGTTCAGTATATCATTTAGTCTTTCAATTTTACTCAACTATCAAATATTTATTTTTCTTTAATTTTTTTCATGAAGACGCTACAGTCCTGCATTCGGTTGAAAAATTTTGACACCACAGCTAGCCATCTACTCGTAGCTTATAAATGAAGAAATCGGTTTGTACTATGAGGATACAGATAAAAGCTTTCTTTGCACCTAGTAGTCCTAGCCTATAGTTGAGGGTGAGCACGAGCAGGCTATGGCGAGCGGCGAGCGCAGCACCATCGAGCGCGGCGGCCGCACCCCACTCCAGCGACGCGCCGCCCGCCCACACCACCACCGCGTACGGCGCCTCCACGCCGCGCGCGCCTGCACACCAACAACACTTGCTGTAAGATATCTGTCAACACTGAACTCCAAGAAAACTAAAACTATCACCGTCAAATCAATATCCTGATGGTCAGATTCCATCATACAAGCATGCAGAAAAATTATGAGGCTAGCAAAAAAAGTTGACTGTCTAACTGCTTCTAAATTTTCATAAATATTAATTGCCGTAATGTTGTCTAACTTGAAAATTTTGTCAGCAGACCTAATTTGATGGAATATTTGGAAAGTACACGTACTCATTTCTGTAAATGGTATTTGTTTCTTTCAGCTTTTGTCGAAGACATAGAAAAACACTTACCGCTACCGGGAACATAGATGTTGAGGAAGAGGCAATCTTCGCTCTGATTGGACAGGAGCGGGATAGTGGCTTTCAACTCGTTGTACACTCCTAGTGGCATCTTGGCTAGTGCAGCACTCCTGGAATATTAATTCTTTTTTATGATGTTTTTTTTTTGAGTTGAAACTATTTACGGTTGCACAATAGAGTACGAGCTCTCTACAGCCACAAAAGCGACCACCAAGGTTTCTTAAACAATTTCGCACAGATGGCGGTAACTGTTAGATGTGTTTGTAACCAGAGGCAGCGATAGACATTCGTTGAGTTCGTACATATATACCGGGAACTTTTTCTTGCTCGGTGCTGGTTTCTCGCTCTAAAAAGCTTGTTATTATAATGGTAGTGCTATATATTTTTGGCACATCTACAGGCTTTAGTCGTCGTAACGTGGCTCTATTATGAGACCCATCATCAGCCTGTGTTGACCCACTGCTGGGTATAGACCTCTCTTATATACCATTGTTCCCTATCTTGGACGAATCTCTGCGATGGGTCTGATGTTGTGGACCCATCGGGTTGGTGGTCTGTTTAATATTATTATAGAACGCTTATCTGCTATTGGAATCCACTCAGTCACTATGAAACTGACTTGTTGGATATGTCCGGGAACCTCTGCGGGCAGACGGGTGGCAGCGTGTCGGCGAGGCGCGTGCCGGGCCAGGCGCGCGGCGGTGGCGGCGCGGCCAGCCGCGCGGGCTCGCCCGCATACGGCACCCCCAGGAACACCTCCACCGGCTCCAGCCGCCGCGACGCTGGCTCTACGATGATGCCGCGGATGGCTCCTGCACACAAAACGTATGTTTTAAACAGATTATTCGATACAATCGATAAGTTTTACCTCCCCGTTCTAGAAAAGTATGGATACCACTACGTAGGTCGCCCTAGAGAGGGACTATAAATGTTAAGCTAAGTTGTTTGTGGTGACCGCGGGTGGCATTTTTCAACTGAGCGCTACCGTGGCTCGAATGACACGTAAAATAGTAGGTCCCGGTTGATTTAACCGTTCAGCCATGTCAGAGGCCATCAGGCGGCCTAAAAGTTCTGACACCAGGACTAGCCACCGGGCCTATACGAACTTACTTACTTTTATGGAATTTTGCTTTTTTGACAATGTTCTGTTCTTTGAATCAGTCAATCAATTAAAAGTGGAAGGGCGCTGGTATGGGATGCAACATGCGTCGATATCATGGCTCCTTTTCACCTCAGTGCGCAGTGGGACAATTCAAAGAGCCGGAGCCGCGGTGGAGGCTGCAAAAGATGCTAAGCGGCGCAAATACGCATTGTAACACTTTTAGTTATACGGTAGAAATCAAAAACGATAAAGTGTTAACAAAGTTTATTTTTACAAAAAAAAACACAAGGAGAAAATTATATAGAAAAAACTTAGAATAAAAGAGGGTAATTTAGGTAGTGAGATTAAGTTAGAATTTAGGGTCGGGGTAAGTACTAAAATGACGTGATTTGCGTTGCGCGACCGTCCGATACACTGGCCTTGATGTGCTGCGTGTAGTCTGCGGCCGGCCGAAGCACAGGCAGAGTGGGAAATGCAGGTCGTCGGCGCGGGTAGTGTTCCAGGTCTTCGGAGGGCAGGGTCTCCGAATCAGGTAAAGAGCGGCAGCAGCAGTAGCAGCAAGCGTGCCAAGTAGACGGCAGCAGCCGTGCAGAAAATCCCCAATACGGGGTAAAACCAATGCACAAGATTTTAGGTCAATCAATCAAATCAAGAAATTATTTTAAAGTAAAATCTTCGATTAAATAGGTATCGAATCGATAAAATATTTTCGCTGTAGGAGCGTGCCGTGCGTATGAGCAGTAACCGTTTGCCACGAGCACTGGCGGCAGCTCTGCCGCGGCGCGGCGGCGGTACGTCGCGACACGATCTCCCCGCTCCCGCGCCTGTCACTTCTGTCGTTTCGTGATTGGCTAAACCGCGCGGCCGTTATGCCGCGGCCGGCTTACCCAACTACACGAAAAAGTGAGAATCGTTACAGCATCACTCGCAAATAAATAGGTATGTAATTTTGCCGCTTGGCGTTGAAACTTTTGGTCTGTGGGGACCCACCCCTAAATTTTTTTTTAACAGTTTTGCCAAAACTTATTGACACTGCTGGTGACAAGAAAGCTGGCTCACTCCTCGCGCAGAGAATTTCACTAGCAGTTCAGCGCGGGGTCGCAGCCAGCGTTCTCGGCACCCTTCCACAAGGACACAGTCTTTTTTTCGAGTTTTAGACGTTGTTTTTGTATATAATTATAGGTAGGTATTTTAATTTTTGATATACAGTTACGAAAATAATTTGAAAATATCCGTTGAATACCAGTAACATATTTACGCTCCTAACAACGAAGAAACTCCTACGCAATACATCCCACGCATATTATACTTAACATTTTGTGATCTTATATTTTGTTTCAAATATTTTTCCGGCACATCAGTCCCAGTCACGCGCCTTGTCGACTGGCTGGACCACTCAGGCTATAACATAAATAGTAGTGATAAAGTAAAATACGAAAGCAGTCCCAATTTCAAAGTAATGGTTTTGAAAGCTTTGATGCCCACAAATTGTTATATTTACTATCTTAAAACTTTAGTTATTTAGTTGCTCATATACTCATATACTTTTTATTCATAACAGATAAATGTTACATGTCAACTTAATTAATCTTTCAGTACAGTTCACAATTATATCAATTAAAATAAAATGTAAAAAATATTTATAAAATAGTCTACGTTATGAAAAAATTATAAAAAACAACAATTTAATTCAAAAAATAATTACAAACAATGAGATTAAAAACAAACATCACATACATACATTTAATTACTACTCAATTGCTCAATTTCAATTCAATTTGATTCATTGTGAAATTGAATTGAACTACCTACTCTACTTTTGGTAGTAAATCCTCCAGCCTATAAAATGCTTGCTCAACAAGCCAATTCTTAGTTTTAGTTTTGAAAGCCTGGCGTGATGGTGCTGACTTTATATCGTCCGGGAGGCGGTTGTAGACCCCCGTCGCTATGACGTGCACCTGCTTGGACGTCTTCGCGAGCCGATGGCGCGGCACGCAAAGCTCACCTGCGCGTCGCGATGGTTGCGGACGTCTCGAGCCCAGGCACGCGTATTCGTGCAGATGATCCCGACCGTATAAGGCCGCCTCCAAAATCAACATCGATGGCAAAGTGAGGATTTTCATGGTCCGGAACAAAGGCAGAGCAGGTGTGTCTCCTGGCACTCTCTCTATGGCCCTCACCGCTCTTTTTTGCATCCTGAACACGCGTTCCCATTCCGCAGAATGTGCCCAAAACTCTATGCCATATTGTAAGAGAGAGTGCACAGATGCGAAGTAGCAATTCCGGACCATGCTCTTTGGTAGTATGGCTGACAAGCGCCATAGAGCAAAGCATGCCCGCCCGATTTCTATGCACAGTCCATCCACATGGCCCTCCCAAGTTAGAGCACTGTCAATGTGTAAACCCAGAAACGCCATATCCGTTACCTGTTCCATTTTTTTGCCTTTGACTTTGACTTGCTCGTGTCATGATTAAACTGACTGTACCTACCATATATGCCGAGGTGGAGATATTTATCGATTTAATTTGTATTGTAAATAAGTGCTGATACAATTAACTACACTACTAGTACAATAAAACTTGAGAAACTAATAAAACTGCCAAATGAAAGAATTTAGAATTATTACCAAATTTTGTCTCATCGAATGTAGGTATATTTTTCAGTTTCATTCACACTTTTTGGAAGCGAAGATGCAACTTTGTTTGACACTGTGCTAATAGTATTAGCACTGTGACTAGTTTTGTCTATTTAGTGTTTTGTTAGAAAACAGCTTGGCAAGATGTGCTCGCGCCAGTCACCTTGACCCTCTCGCCGCCGTCTCAGCCGCCGCCGCCCCCGTGGGCGGGGGTCTCGAATAAATTGGCCGCATCATGGGCCCATCGCTCCGAAGGTATCATTTATCCCATTCTCCGGTTGTTCAAAGGTCCCAAACAATAATTAATTTGATCTGGTGCCGTGTACAAACGTAACGATGTCGTTCTGCGGCAATGTCCCGGATTGCTCCCCTTAGCCCGGTCTGATTGGATTGTCCCAGGATCGCGCGGGAATTAGAGGAGATCACGCTAAGGCGCGGTATGATCTCCGAGGGTATGGATTTATGTAAATTTTGAACCGTGCTCTAAATGGCATGAACTATTTACATAAATATGTAAGCTGCAGAGTAATTAAACGGCTCGCCGGTGAGAGCAGCCATTACGCGCCGTAACAATGGAGATGCTATCGCGAGCGTGACTCGGGAAATCAAAGCTTATGCTCAGTCGAACACCTTGCCTGCTATCTGATTTAACATGTTTGAAAATACATTTTTTTCACCTTCTTTTCGTATTACATAGGTTGATCAAAATGTTCACGTAGAAATGTACAATATAGTAGCAAAATTATTCTTTTGTGCGAGATAGCATTGGTCCCGCTGGTTCAGACACGTGGAACTGACACCGGGAGGGTCGCCCGCAAAAAGGGTTTACTCCGGTTTGCTAGACTCGGAAACCCTCTACACATTTAAAAGGTCAAACGGCAATATGAGGTAAAAAATCTTAAGTCTGTATTCCTTTAGGATTTCGAAAATTGTTTGGGTTTAAAATTCCATAAAAATAATAATAGAGACGTTTTTAGAGCAACGGAGATTTAATATTTTCTATTGCTTATGCTAAGTGAGTGTAGTTTTGGTTGTAGAAACTTTAAGCCGTCTGAGTCTGAGTCTAAGCTTGTCAGTGATAGGTAAGTAAGTAAGTTCGTATAGGCCGGGTGGCTAGCCCTGGTGTCAGAGTTTTTAGGCCGCCTGAAGGCCTCTGACATGGCTAAACGGTTAAAACAACCGGGACCTACAATTTAACGTGTCATCCGAGCCACGGATAGGTAAAAAAAAATCTTTGAAAATGTATTTCTTGGTAAGTAATAGAATATAGATAGAGAACATTTCTGTGATTAGAAACCAAAGCGAGAAATAGTTTTGATGCTGCTGCAAAGCTGCTGCTAATTTTCCCGAAGATACGCTAAATTATTATGCGGCAGCAGATGTTGGAACTCGTCTCTTTCTGAGGTGGCACAGTGCGAAAAGGGGCTTCTCTTGGTGAAAGTGTGCGTGCATGACTCGTGAGCTGTACCACAGAACAAATAGTAGTACTAAAGCGGCTGGCCGCGTGTCAAACCACAGCGTATGTGCATGTGTCGTGTCTATGTGGGTGTGTGTCGTACCTGTGTGTAGGTGTGTGCACAATCTGTAAGCTGTACCGCAGTCTATCGGCTGTGAATAGAACAGGAGTGTGTGTGGTACCTGTGTGTGCGTGCACAATCCGTAAGCTGTACCGCGGTCCATCGGCTCTGTATCGTACAGGGGTGTGTGTGGTACCTGTGTGTGTGTGCACGATCCGCGAGCTGTACCGCGGGCCGGCGGCCGCCAGCGCCGCGAGCGCCAGCGCCGCGCACCAGCACCACGTCCGCCAGCACTCCATGCGCCATCACGCGACGCTTGCCTGCAACAACACAACCTTATCTAAAAAAAATGCACTTTTAGTCTGCGTCTCCAGCATAGATGACATGTCTAAGTGGCCGATGGCCGAGGAAAACAGTACACCTACCAAAATCAATTTTACCGACTTCTAAAAAGGAGGAGGTACTATGTTTGTCGGTATGTTTTTTTATTCATCGATATTTTCTCCAATTGTTAACGGATTAAAAAAAATATTTATTAATTCGAAAGGGTGTATTCCGAGGTGGTCTCATTTAAAATTTATCGAAATCGGCTGAGCTGTTTTTGATAAATCATCAATAATGTACATGGATGTCACATCAATTCGTGCAAACTATTCGAATTATGTACACGGTAGAAGTCGGTGCGGTGTTGCGATTTTTTGCGAAAAATGTATGGTATTACTTATCACCAAACATGAATGAAAAAACCGGACAAGTGCGAGTCAGGCTCGCACATCGAGGATTCCGTACAAATCCAGAAAATTTCACAAAAATGGGAAGTAAGTTGTTAAAATCTCTATACCTACTATAATCATCGAAAAAAAGTTATTTTTTTTTTACTTTTCTCGTCATATATCGAAAATTACACATTGTTAAAATAATTAAAAACCTGTTTTAGCATGCGCTAATGAAGTTCTTTTATATGATACTTTACATGATACGATTTACTCACTTTGATTTTTGAACCCATATTTTGTAAATTTTGAGTCCCGATTTTCTGTGATTTAAATAAAAATGTACAGTTTTCAGATTTATTCTTATATGTGTACTCTGAGACAATGCTTCTCGCCAAATTTCATAATTCTATGTCATCGGGAAGTACCCTTTAGGTTTTGATTTTTGGGAGTGTCGAAAAATGCTGTTTTTTACGACATAATCTAACTTTTTTAAACGATAACTGAGAAGTTTTTCTTTTACACAACTAAAAAAAAACTATAGATATACGTATACGGTTTAAATTTAAACTCGATATCTCTAGGCGTTCCCGAGATAAAGAGTCTTGACATACACTCAGATCGACAGACGGACAACAAAGTGATCCGTTTATCCGATCCGATAAGGGTTCCGTTTGTTCCTTTTGAGGTACGGAACCCTAAAAATAAACTTGGTTCTATTCGAAACGTAAACACTGTTCCGTATTTTATTTACCTACATGGTATGATCGTGTAAGTAAATCAAAATCAATCTTCACCGAGTTTCAGAAAAAACATTGATTAAACTCGAGTAACACAATTACTCCCTCGCTGGAGTTGATTAAATGTTTTTAATTCTGGAGTAATGAAAATTGAACAACGAAAGTGTCACGTTCAGTCCAATCTGCTTTAAAATTCCGTTGTATCAAAATGAATGAACGGAGCTCTACAGCATGTTTGGATGCAATCTGAGGCACGGGGAGCGATCTCTGAAGGAAACGTCACTCTAAGTTTTTCAATTAACTCATCCCATATCCTTAACGCGCGAGCGGCGCTCACAGATCCTTCACCGCGCGATAAATTACTTTTTGTACCCGCCAGAGTTAAGACGGGAAAAAGTGAGTTAGTTTTTGTCGCGAAGACAAATAGTTTCGTCGCGTCAGTCGCAGAAGACGTGAATAGCGCTCCGAGGGACGCGGGTCGGCCGCCCGCGATAGTGTCAATAGATAAACCTTTGAAATACTTCAAAGAATTCGCCGAGATCCGTAATAATTCAGCTGGAAAACGAAGAGACGTTTTAGGCACGGACCCAAAATATGTTGGCAACGGCCGACGCCATTTTCAAGTATCCGACGACTAACAAAGAGATATAACGTGTCGCGACTGCAAAATTGTCACCATTAACCTACATATCGGCCGGTGGACGCGATAACATCTGCACATATTCTTTTATAACTCCGCCCGATCGCGCGATACGGCAACGACGCGATCCTCCATTGTGTTAGCTCACATAACAGGGCAAATAGCGTCGTGTAGTTATGAGCGCAAACGCGAATTTCCAAGTTCTCCCATTACTTGGAATCCGATAAAGCCACTGCAAAGCGCGGAAACTCATTACACTAAACCACAAAAGAGGAGAACTCGCTCATCTACTGTTTCTATCAAAGACTACTTTTATCAGATGATTGTGTTTTCAGCGCGGAGAAAACATAATTGATTTATTTCCTTTGATGTGGAGTGAGACGGACGACAGTGAACGTCTTGCTAATGTTTCCCGGAACTCGTGTGTCTTGCTCAGTGCGGCCGGGCGCCATCGAGCGTGCCTTTCGGGTCGCGCCACTAAATTACATTGTATCCATGGAGGTTTCCGCGCCTGTGTAAACCTGAAAATGTCCCTTTTGTTGAAATGGAACAATCGCAACTCGCAGAGGTGGATGGAATCGAATAACTGTTTGTGTAATAGCCGTGCCCTGCGGCCCTCGCCAAAATATGGGGTAAACCGGCTGAAAGGTCGGATATATCCACATATTTATGTATGTATTTATCATTGTGACGAATATGTTTGTGCAGATCCGGCGGAGCTCAATATGTAATGTATATCGCGCGGCAATCGAATAGCATTCCATCAATTTCGATCTACAAGATATACGGCGGGCTTTGAAGGCTCGCCGCAGCGCTCCCCTGAATGGGGCGCCTGTGTGCGTGCGGGAACGAGGAAAAAGTGTGCTTTACGAGCAAATATCTCAGTTTGGCTCAATGTCTGCTCGTAAGTAAGCCAATATGTAAAAAGTTACCGAACGAGATAAAGTTGTTTCGTTGTTAAGCACATTTGAGCCGGGTATTTTTCGGAAAAAATGTTTGTATTTCTTACGTCCGCTTTTCTTGAATGATTTATTCAAGTTAATTTCTGTTAAGAAAGTAGGTATCTAAAAATAGTGTGAGGGCGTCGAGCGTTTTGCAATTTCATTTGAATGCTAAAAGAAACAGGCTGTTTCGCCGAAAAACTAAGGTAAGTAAGTAAGTAAGTTCGTATAGGCCGGGTGGCTCGCCCTGGTGTCAGAGTTTTTAAGGTAAGTAAAAAAAAACTAAGGTAAGTATTGAGGGAAATATTGCGCTTCTGTGTCGTCCCGTGCCCCACGCCCCACCTGTGCCGGAATGGAGGTCGCAGGCGCTCACTATTACGGCACCGCCGGAACCCGCGACCCGCTCATTTCCATACAAATGTACCGAACTGGTGGACGAATGGGGCCCGCAATGGGGCCCGCATGGAAATCCGCTCATTCTCCAGAGGTACCCAACACATAAGATTTGATAAAATATTGGATTGAGGCTCCGAAGTGCACCTTTGATGTGCCTCGACAGGATCGTTCCCGGATACATATCAAATGTACGTAAGCCCGTGACGAGAGATCAAACATAAATAATTCCGTTTCGTTTTCGGTAGATAAGTGAACCCCGATTAAGAGCAAGTTATTGTTCGGTACTAAATAATTCTGAACCGCTTTATATTTATCTTCGGCTATAACTTAGAGAAACTTGATTCGCATACACAGTGGGCGTTTTGCTGAGAACTAAAACTAATATTCAAGTTTAGGTATAAAGTATCAAAATATAACTTTGTTGAGAATGTGAAATTCTATTTGAAGGTGTGTGTTTTATCTACTGACGTAAATAATTTTAGAAATCACTTTGGCTTATTCAATTGTCCCGCTAACATACCTAACATAATAATTATAATATGTCGGGGTCTGAGAGTGATCGTCTCAATCACCCGCCATCGTTATTTGTGGGTCAATGATTGGTACAGCTCGCCGGCGGTCTCCAGTTGTCCATATCACCAAAATAAACACTGTACTACTGCAACGGGCGGTTTTATTGACCTAGTATCACTTGGTAATCAATTTAACAAGAATTATCGAGGATGGAACAGATTCAAAGTCAATGGATTTGCACGGGTGCAATCCGCCTCGCGCTCGGAATGGCATGACGTTTCTTCGTCATCTGTCAAAGTCATTTCATTCCGACACAAGCATGCCGTGTTGCCATACCCACTTTAAAATTATCACTATTGCTTTCAAATAAAACCAGCTATGCTGTCTCACTCCGTCAAATATATTATTATCTCCTTTGTCATTGAAAGGTTCGGCGCAGACGGGCCACTGGCCACAGCCAACAGTGGCAGCCGTACGCTACCGCTACATTTGTATTTGTATTTGCCGCCACCGACCACACGTGCTCAACTGCTTTTCGCTGGCCACCGGTGGCTATGGACGGTGGCCCGTCTGTGCTAGTCTAATGCCCCCACTGACCATAGTTCCGAATAGTGTACGTTAGTTTTGACTACATGCTTCTCAAAATTAATTTTGAAGATGTACTCGTAGGTAACCAGAAATTCAATATAAGTCCTTATATGCCCCACTGCTTGGCAAAGGTCTCCCCCAATTTCTTCTACATAATGTCTTTTATTTTCCAGTCAATCAGGCAAGTTGGCAAACTATTTTTGCCGCTAAAGCGCTAGATATATTCGCTTAAACAAAGAAAAATCGCCATTTCTAACGATGAAGTCGCGAATTCGTTACATTGAATGGATGTCATCCATTCGGTGCGATGGTCATTGGTCAGTGGGGGCCTTAAGACTAATGTCGTACTTATTCATGTTAAATAACATCGAAAAATTGAAACAGATAATAAAAGTGGCTACACTTATCATGTCAGTCAGGATTTGACGAGCCCCGGCTCGTTACGATAGAGAGCAATGCGGGAGAGGGCTGACGGAGGACAAATTGCTCAAAATGGAGCGCTCTCCAGCCCTCTCAGAGCCTCCTTAGCATTAAATTCCTCCAAAGCAAATGTTTTCAATCCGGCGCCACTCTCGGTAATTACCTCTGTCCAGGTCAGGTTAAAGGACGGAGCACGATCTTGAAAAAGTTAAATAATTTTTTGTTGACCATTTTGAACAGCATCCTATATATTTTTCAAAACCATATCTTTGTTTTAAATTACCTAGTTTTAAAACAAATATCTGTCTAATTTTGATTTCAAGTTATCTAGAGATATTCAATCAATGATGATTAGCCGTGCCTTCGAAAACTATTTTTTTTCATACTAAATGCAATGTAAAACTAACATTGCATTTAGTATGAAAAAAATAGTTTTCGTTTTATGTATCCATACACACTACAAACTCGAGAACACTTGATATTTTAAGAGACATGGGTACTGAGTTAAATATCTTTGGGGAGCTTCGAGCTAAGTATTGCACTTTGTTACTGACAAACTACTAGCGAGAATAATTAGATACACTTGCAAAAGACTAAGTTTCATACAAACAAATTTCATTTCACTTAATTATTACTTGTAAAATTGACTGCCTCGGTGGCTCAGTGGTTAGTGAATCTGACTTTTGGATCAAAGAGGCGTAGGATCGATCCCCACCCAAGGTAAGCATGTATGTGATGAACATAGGTGTTTGCTCTGTGTCTGGGTGTCATTTAGGTACTATCTATATAAGTATTAAAATTAGTAAGTATGTATTTAAAATATGAATACGTAGTTATCAGTCTCTGGCAGCCATATCACAAGCTTTGCTTAGTTTGGTCTCAGAGACCGTGTGTAAGATGTCCCGTAATATTTAAATAAGTAAAACCCTTTGCATTGTTATTTTATTGGTAAATAGGTACCCTACATCAGCTTTATAGTTAGCATTCAAGCAGGTAATATTATGAATTACCGTCATCTTAAATTAAGAAAAACAAAATATTAGCTCCCTCTTAAATAACGGTTTTAACTAAGTTTCGAAGCTGATAAATATGTATGTGGACGTACTCGTACCTCTGCAGCTGTGTAACCATAAGCTATCTATGTAGCACTAACTAGATATCGTACTTTGATAAAATAATATAAAACTCGTTCACGTCTCGAGGGCTTTCAAATAATGCCATCATTTTATTTCTGTTTTTGCAAAGGAATTTTATGAGCGGCTACAGATACGTAAATTAGGGTAATGTTTTTATATAAAAAGGTTTATAGGTTTTTATCATTTGAAGGGTTTGTTGGCTTTATATCTTTGAACGGTAAAACGTTTTATGTTTTATGAGACGATTGTATTGAGTACCTACCGTTTTACTGTAACAGGTAGATGACTGTCCTGTTATAAAATATATTTTCAGTGATACCTAAAATCTTTTTGAGTTAGATTTATATTGTTTATTTTTTCATGTATACAATAAGAAAAACTGTAATTTGATCAACTCTGAAGGCACTGTTTGTATGTATGGAGTCCTAAACAAGATGTTTCTTTGCAATGCAAAATGCAGGGATTTTCGGATTTCTTTTTAGCCTCAAATATCTTCATTGTCATGATCTCCCCTACAGAAAGTTCACTACTAAAAATAGGCTTCCGTTATACGTATTCCCCTATCCCTAGAAGCGATAAGGCCGCCATTTAGTATAACTACCTTATAATGTTTTTTTTTCGTGTTTTTGTATTGTGTCTGTGGCTAAACTAATAAAGAATTATCTATCTATCTACGTATTCGAAAAAGCGTCTTAAGTACATCCTGCGTGTGCATGCGGTCTTAATAACCTATAAGTACTATTTTATGTACCTAATAGCGCTTATTAGCGTAGTTTGAATAGGTGTCAGAGTAAGTGACCGCGGGTAGCTTTTACAACTGAGCACTACCGTGTCTCGGATGATACGTTAAATTGTAGGGCCCGGTCGTATTATCCGTTTATCCATGTGACGTCAGTGGCCATAAAGTGGCTTGAAAACTCTGACACCAGGGCCGCCGCCCGGTCTATACGATCATACTTAATACGATAACTGAATATATTCCAAACTATTTCAGGATCCAACGAAAAGGTAAACCTCGGATCCGCCCGATCCGTCGCGAAGTCGTTGAAGTGTAATCGTCAAACAGTTGTCTTTATCTACCGACAAAGTGTTTGCTCGATCCAAGACTCCGACTCTTTAGGGAGCTTTCATACATCGAGACTTCGTTTTTGACACCGAATTTTCATACTATACACAGACAGTAACATTATAATAAATCCAAAACATTGACTGTTGGTTTATTAGTTGCTTATTGGAACAAAGAGTGTCAATAGCATTTTTTTTTGTTCAGAAAAAATAACAATCAACGCGGCGAAGTTGTGGGTAAAAACTCGTATACTATAGTAAAGCGTTAAACGTCTATGACAGACAAATCAGCGGTATCTGAGTTGTGAGAAAGGCATTAGAACTTATTTTTATAGGTTGGTTATGAGCACGGTAATCGCATTATCATAATTATCATTGACAGCTTGGTCGGGCCCACTGCCGGACTTGAGCTTGAGCTCATTTTCACCAAATTAATGATGCCGTTTTACAAATTCTGTGAACATTATTGCAAGTACAAAGTTTAATATAATACGAGCATTTTGATGAACTAGGAAGTTCTACTGTATAAAATAATATTCAAATTTAGTGCTCGTTTGTATGATGCCGTAGTGTGACAGATCCTGACTCGTTAATATTTGTCCACGGGGAGCAATCGCGACTTTGTGTTAACATTTGCATTCACAATCTTTTCCAATCGGAAATCTTTTCGGTGCCATTGTGAGTCTTGAAATTTGTCTGCGACAAACTGTGGCTCTAAGTGATAGGTAGATTGCACTATAGATAAATCTCGATAAAAAAGGTCTAAATCACTAACTGGCATTTCACTTACACGAATTAGTTAGGGAGGTACTATAAAACTAGGTACATCACAACAAAAAAGTTTAAAGCAGCTGTTTTTTTTGAGATTTTAGTGTTGTTTTTGACCGACGAACCACCGGAGGAAGCATACAATTCGACGCGTATATATAATATTTTGTATTTATGTATAACCACGCATAACTTTTTTCATACTAATCCAATTTCAATAATTATTTTTTTTATTGAAAAGAGTAAACTTCGAAATTGGTCCCATTTAAATTTTATTGAAATTGGCTCAGCCATTTTTGATAAATCAACAATAATGTGAAAAATTTTACATCGATCCGTGCATAATATTTACGTTTAAGCGATGCGCGCAGGCTTCGCACAGGTGTCTTATATATATAAACATTTCTCTTGAATTACTATATCTACATATTAAAACAAACTGCATCAAAATCCGTTGCGTAGTTTTAAAGATATAAGCATACATGGGGGCAGACAGCGGAAAGCGACTTTGTTTAATACTATGTAATGATTCTGTACACGGGTGAAGTCGGTCATGCTATTTTTTGCAAAAAATACTTATCATAGTTAAAGTAGATCATATGTATGTTAAAGTCACGCTTATGGGATTATTTATAGTTATTACGGGCGGTTATATAATATTTTCTGGTTATTATAATAACCAGTAATCCGCGATATGTATATACAATCTAATAAAATAACAACATGCACGACTAAGTCACCTTGTACGACATGACAATCTAATGAAAACTGTAATAGAAGAAAAGAGAGGAAGGGAAAATTTACGGAGAGCATTTCTAGACCAAATTAAATAAAAGGTATTTATGTTAGGTATGTCGTATAATGAGGTGAGAGCACTGGCAGAAGACCGTGAAACGTGTAAGTTGCTCCACCGACAAGAGACCCGCGTTTAAGTTCTGATGATGATACACGTCTTTCCAATTCTTTGTCGCCAAGTAGAATGATCAATTTAAATCCAATATGCAAACATTCTTTTCTTACAATATAAAATAGTCGGATTATTCTTTCATACAGTCATATTCAATTTCGAGGTGAAAGAGAGCCGTCGTTCCTTTGAGCAGCGACAAGTGATTGAACCATTTTATAAAAAGAACTGATTCGATTCCAGCCAGAGCTCCTATTGGCGCTTCAAACAGACAATAATGTCGTTTAGTTCCACTCCTTTTCAATTTACCAGTCGAAGAGCGTCGGCATCTAGTCAGTATCCTATTTACGAGTACCGTTGCTAAGACTCTAGTACGGTTCAAATAGGATCGTTAATACACTACTATAGTATGTAGAATGTGATTACTAGTTCAGTTGACACGACGAAAAGTCGTGATTATTACAGTTCTGTAAGAAAACAAAAAGTTTTTGTACAAAAACGATGTCTAACAAAATTTTGACATTAGGTAGACACTTCGTTTGAGGTAAAAGATTTTCAGCTAATACATAATTATAAAAATATAACTTTATAGAGACACAAGCCTTTGTGATACTGGATATCATGTCGCAGCAAAGTGCTAGCCAAGACAAGTGTAATGAGCCCAAACACGACGGGAACATCTTGTTTAGTACAGGAGTTCCTATGGCCATCTTCCGATTCCACCATCAGATCAGCTCCATCCATGGAACCATATTATTGCATTGTCACGCGATATGCAAATGCGTGCAAAATTTCAGCTCAATCGGAAACCGGAAGTTGGTAAAATTTAGCTTGTAAGATTCAATCCGAACTTACATACATACTTAGCTACATCAATTGCAAGTTAAAAGCTTGTAAAAAGATTTTTGCTCAACCCGAGAAATAAAACTAAATTTTCCAAAACTAGTTTACGAAAATTGCAGAATTGTAATAATCATGTTCACTCATTTTGCAATTCTAAATTATTCACTGCCACGAGACGATGATTTCAATAATTTGTTAAAGTTATGCAGTACAAAATTCTTCAGAACAATGTGCGAGCACGCGCTGGAGGTCGTGAATGTGAACTACAAAATTGTCAAATTTAATAACTTACATTCGCTTACCGTTCCGCGTGAAATAAATTAAGTGAATTCGGGAAGTTTCGGGAAAGTTTGACGTGAATTACCGACGGGACGCGGGACGCGGGACGCGGGGGCGGGACGCGAGCTCGGTCACGCACGCGACGTATGAACCGGGACTCGTACGGGAGCCCAGGGAGCTAAGAGTATCAGCTAAAGAAAATACTTTTTACTACTTATTTTGTTAATTTATTGTTATCCATGGAATTAGTGCGAGTATAATAGGTGGGTACTGCTCATGTAAGTGTAACAACATAGTTTAATTTTTTATTTTTCTCAATATTTGATTTTTAAATGTTGACTGTAATTTATTTCCTCCTATAATTAATATAATGTAGGTAATAATTCATTTTTACAATATTTTGCTCGATATTAATGCATATTACCTAAAATATTTTTTATAATAATTATTGTGACATTTAGCTTCTATTTTTCATGTTTAATCTTTTGAAAACGTATTAAAGTACACAATTGGTGAATTTAAATAAATAACTTTTGAGTTGGGTGATTCTTAGCGGTAGCAAATTTTTGAAAATTTAAAACGATCGTGTTGCAACTCGGTTTACACTTTAGAACATGTCATTTTAGGGACATTGGAGGGTTATGTTAGGCATTAAATTTAGCCTGATCAAACTGTGTTTGTTAGAAAGCCATTAGTTTTCCATGTGGTAAAATAAATAAAAAATAAATAAAATTTACGATGTTGAACGTGTGGTCTTATAAGAAGGGCTTATATACGTTAGAAGCACTCTATGAGATACACGAATACCTCCTATGATAATCGACTGCGTTCGAGTAAATACAAAAATCCCTTTTTGGGCTCCCTGACTATATGGACACGTGCCACGCCGCGCCACGCCGCGCCACGTCACGCCGTGCACCAGCTAAATGAATTCAATTACGTTCTCGCGATGCAAATTTTATTTTTAACTTTTGAAAAGGTAAACAGATTAGGTTGGGTATTTTGACTACGAGGGTGGAAATTTTTTTCATGAGAAATTATTATTATTTTAATGTAGGTGATAAAATGTTTTTAAAATTTATAATTTTGGATACTCGCCGCTTCCAAACTAAAAAAAAAACAATTCTAAAACTAAAGCTGCGGAATCGGAACTGGTTTTGTAATAAACGGAGGATGCACCCGTGCTAGTTTTGTTTGTTTGTTATAATTTTATTGGTTGTTGCTTTGTGAAAGGTGCCCATTGTATTTGTCACGAATATACCATTCTATTATTATTTATTTGTAAATAGGAGCCAGATTTCAAAATTCCTACGGATACATAATATAAAATTTTGTCAATATCAATACAGTAGTTATAAATAAATAAATAAATATTAGGGGACATCTTACACACGGTCTCTGACCCCAAATTAAGCAAAGCTTGTGATATCGTTGCCAGAGACTACTACATTTGCATATTTTTTAATACATACTTATATAGATAGTACTTAAATAACACCCAGACACAGAGTAAACACCTATGTTCATCACATAAATGTTTTCCCTGCTTGGGGATCGAACCCACGCCTCTTTGGTCCAGAAGTCAGGGTCACTAACCACTGAGCCACCGAGGCAGTCATAAATCAAGAATAATAATTAGATAATATACATGACGAAAACATAAACAACATATCTATCGAAACATCTAAATAGCCCCATCTAACAAGATGGCACAACACGGAAATATTTTGGACAGCAAACTTTAACAGCCACAAAAATTGCTTACAACGTTCTCGAAACTTCTTTTAAAACTCCCAAACAAAAATTATAAGTTGGGAACAAAATGGTACCGACCGCCGCCGCCGCGGGCGCGGCCACCGAACACGATGGCATACACTTTCAGGAAACAGAGGCCTTCAGAGGCCTACAGGGGCCTACGGGGGTCTACTCGGGCCTTCAGGGGCCTTACAGCGCACTTCAAAAGATGACGGACGAATTAGTGTTTGATACAAACCCTTTTATCAAAGTTTGACAGGTTGCTGGAGTTAGAAGAACGATGTCAGAGCGGAGGAAGATTTTTGCAAAGGGACAGTTATAACTTGCCCGTGTTTAGGAAAAAAAAAAACCGGACAAGTGCGTGTCAAGCTCGCACATCCAGGGTTCCGTACAAATCCAGAAAATTAGGAAGTAAGTTGTTATAATCTCTATACTATAACCATCGACAAAAAAGTTGTTTTGTTTTTCACTTTTCTTGTCATACATCAAAAATCACACATTGTTAAAATAATTTAAAACCTGTTTTAGCATGTGCTGAAGCTCTTTTACATAAAACCATACATGATACGATTTACTCACTTTAAATTTTGAACCTATATTTTGTGAATTTTGAGGCCCTATTTTTTGAGATTTTAACATAAATGTACAATTTTCAGATTTATTCCTATATATGTGTACTCTAAGTCCATGCTTCTCTCCAAATTTCATAGTTCTATGTCAACGGGAAGTACCCTGTAGGTTTTGATTTTTGTGAGTGTCAAAATATGCGGTTTTTTATCACATAAACGGCTTTAACTTTTTTATACGATAACTGAGAAGTTTTTATTTTATACAACTGCAAGAAACCATAGATATACGTATACAGTTTAAATTTCAACTCGATATCTTTACGCGTTCCCGAGATAAAGAGTCTTGACATGCACACAGACGGACAGTCGGACAGACGGACAACAAAGTGATCCTATAAGGGTTCCGTTTTTTCTGATTGAGGTACAGAACCCTAAAAAATCATATAATGCAATTCATTTCGAACTATTGAATAAATCTTTACTTTATATACTCATGTGATCGATAGTTTAATCGTTATTGATTTACTTCGTTGCATTTCAATAATAATACATGCACATTAATGTTTGATCTTCGAATAAGTTTAGAACGAACTTAAAGATGTTGTGAGACGTCTTAGCGAAGATATCGAAAAAATCTCAACTCAATAAAAAATATAGAATGTAATTTACTGCACATAAATGACCATATTTCTCCATAACTTCAGAAATACTGATATCTGTACCAAAAACAAATAAATCATTTAATAGGCATGATGGCTGGGAAAAGAAATCATTGTTATAGTAATTATTCCGTTAGTTACATTTTAAAAAAATATTGGACATGTATTTTGTCAATAAAACAACAAAATGACATAAATAAACCTTGTCGAAAATCGGGATCACGACGTTATTTCTACGTCAAAATTTAGTCCAGACGTTAAGCGGAACTTTAACAGGCTCTATTAATTTTCGTTTAATAATTTTTAAAAGAATAAATACATGTCTATTATGTATTTCTTGATAATCTATCTGACTGACTAATTATATTTTTTGACCGACGAAACGGGAAAGGTACTCAAATCGACGCGTATAATTTTTTATGTGTAATTTTATGTGTGTAAAGAAGTAACCCTGTATAAAAAGTATGCATATACTTTTTATACAGGGTTATTTCTAATCAATTACCATCCTTTTAGGGGCTTATTCTGTACATCAAAACTAATTTGCCAAATTAAAAAAAAATGTTGTTGCATAGAAATATGTCGTTCACTCGCGACAAAATGTATGGAACAGGTGATTTGTTTTTGAGATTCGACAAAAGTTACAAAACAAAAGTTGTTACTTTTGATGTACAGACCGTTGCACTCACGAAGTCGCGCCCCTCCACAGTAAATTATTGGTTTGCATTTATACGCGTAGACCTCGTTTGTACACAACGCCTTAGTGTGCGTGTAGAGGCTAATAGTACAAACAGTAAAAAAAAATATAAAATATGATCACTTAGGTTAGAGGGTTACACTTATTTATTTATTTATTTGCGGATATGGGTACAATAGGTTGACATTGAAACAAATATAATAGACCTCCATATACTGCCTTTCGGCATGCAAATGTCATAATGTTCTTAAACTAATTACTTAACTAATTATCAAAGAAATATGATGAACACAAAAACTTACATGTATGCTACCAACATTTAAAAAGTTTTATACACTATTTGAACATTGATCGACACTGAAATAATTTACATTTTACATAGCATTTTATGAGATTTACATGTAATCTTATAAACAAATCAAAAAACAAACCACAAAATCATACACAACAACCAATACAAGACAAAAGGTAAAGGTCTTTCTCATGAAATATCAGCTGTAAAAATGACAGCAATTCACATTGAGTCGCCACTTGTCACTGTCATCAAGCATATAAAGCCATCTATTCACGGATTCAAATTAACTGTCGTACAACTACATTCAATAAATATGGAGGGGCGCGCAGACATACAGAATAAGAATAAGCTCCTAAAGGGATGCTAATTGAATAGAAATAACCCTGTATAGTGGTCCGATTTCGATATTTTTTATTGAAAATAACTTTATACTTCGAAGTTGGTCCCATTTAAATTATATTGAAATCGTCTAAGCCATTTTTGATAAATCAACAATAAAGTGAACATTGCTACATCGATCCCTGCGAACTATTCGCGAATGCCGTACACGGTTGAAGACGGTCACCATTTTTTGGGAAAAAGAATGAATTAGTCATGTCGCTTGTTATCGAAGCAGCATCTCTGGCGCTTCACCTCCTCTGTGTGGGGTCGGGTGTTCGCGGCGATAGGCCGGCCGGGAACTTTTACAGATTAATGACAGCCGCGGCTGAAGCCCTCCACCCCGCCTCTCCCCCCACCTAACTTGTTCAACGAGTTTCAATGCAAACGGCTGTATCATCACTAAATTATAAAATGTTCGGTGAACGGGGCAAAAGTAAAGAGTGACTTTTTATTTATTAGCATCATTTAAACATGAAATAAAAATTAAAGGATGGTATTAATATTACTAAACAAAATATATTTTACTAAATACATGTAAAACGTAAGTAAGATAAGTAAATCACAATAATTTCCAAAACTACTAACGCTCTTTGTTCTTGAATTACTAAGAACTCATTGTTACGTCACTCTCTTCATCACATCAGGTATTCATTATGAGATGTCTTATTTAAAAACAGAAGACTAAATCTCACGACACAGGACCACCCTAGTGTGAGATTTAGGGTTCCACTCTGGAAGTCTGTAAATTTAATCTAAGTATCTACTAACACTGCTTTAAGCATCATTTACATTTACTAACTCCAAACCATGTAAATTATTGAAAAATAAACGTTATCTTATCTTAAAAGCTAAAGACTCAAGATACGGAAGCAGCAGATATAAAAGTCTTAATATACAGAGCGTTACTCTACAAGTATAGATACTTTTAGAAGTATAAATGATCATTATTACGAACAACTGTTACCTACTATTAGACCAAATGCAAAACCGCGAAAAAATAACCTGTTTACCATAAAAAAAATCTTTGACTCTCGCTAAACGTACGTACAAACTTTATTACGATTTCGCAGTTGATCTCGTAATAATAGAAAGAATGAAAGTTTATTTGCAAATAAAAAAATGATATGTTCGATACCATAATTGTGAGTTTAAGCTAAGTGAATCCAAGGTAAGGCAAGTATAGAGTAAACCCCAAACTAAGCACGAGAGTTGTGTCTTGGAGCTCTAGTGCGATGTAACAGAAAGAATCCATAATCATAATTATACACCTATGAAAATCACTGCACCGTGCAAAACAACACTCACTGTTGGGTTAACCCAATTTTGATCTTTCCAAATCATGAGCCAGTGAAAGCTCCGCCAGAGTTTAAGGTGTAATTAATTCATAACGCCTTAACAAAGTCCTAGAGGAGTAAGTTTCGTCTTAAGTTAAAATTTAACAAGAACGTGCGCTGAAGTTCTGCGGAATAGTTCACGGACCGCCTCAAAAGGCGACTTATATACGAAACGACAACCTTAACCGAAACGTTGACAAAATTGTGCAACTAAACTTGACTAGGATACCAGGCTGTGATGTGCAAGAAACGCGATAGTAGCGTCCCCAGTGAATGATACGGGTATGTCGTGCTGAATTTCAGTAGGGATGTAAATATTTAAGCGTAGGTATGTAAAGTTGGTAGAGTCAATATGAGAGCGTTAGCGCTGCGTAAATTGATGCACACGGCAGCCGGGCGGTAAATTTAAAGTTATTTGATTAAAACTACTCCAGCCAAACTCGACGATAGCACGATTTATTTGTGTGACACTAAAATAAAGTAATTGTAATACAAATAATAAATGCATGTAAATATTACATTTATGTTGCAATAAAACACGATTGAACATGTAAACTGTTGTTTTTACAGAACGAATTTTGTACAAATGGTCATATGTGTACAAATACACATTACAACTTACGTAGTTGACTGCCTCGGTGGCTCATTGGTTAGTGACCCTAACTTCTGGATCAGAGAGGCGTGGGTTCGATCCCCACCCAAGGCAAATATTTATGTGATGAACATAAGTGTTTGTGCTGTGTCTGGGTGTTATTTAGTTACTATCTATATAAGTATGTATTTAAAAATATGTATATGTAGTATATCAGTCTCTGGCAGCCATATCACAAGCTTTGCTTAGTTTGGGGTTAGAAGCAGTGTGTAAGATGTCCCAAAATATTATTTATTTATTTAGTTAAGTTGTACTAATTATACAGTTAGTGATATCAATTTTCATAAAAAATCTGTATCAAAACATTTCAAAACCTGTATTTTCTATATACTTATAAAAAGTCGAAATTACACTAACATGGACAATGGAAGCAAATCACGGAAAATTACCTCCAAGTTGTATCCTAAATATAGGGTGGAGATAAATATAAACACATTTCTAAGCCTTGACTCTCAAGTTCCGTTCTAATCTTCATCAAAGTTATATGGCGTCTGAGAACACTCCATAGATGAAAAAAAAGAGAAGAAGCGCCCTGAGCTGAAAATTTGTAAGCATACATTATTGCCAAATGGCGTCGAAAATGCCTATATAAATACCTACGTAATCAACAACATGCACTTTGTATATACACGAGGTAGGTATCTCTTTGCGGAGTAATACTGGCAAAGCAATAGGAAAAGACTTTGTAATTACTTATACATATTTAGTATGGCGGACAAATTAACTTTTGCTAACTTTAAGGCAGAGCGTAATCATTATTTATTATAGATTAGAGAAAAAAAAAAAAAAAAAAAAAAAAAAAAAAATAGATACGTATAATAACGAACATCAGATCTGCTTATATTTATTAGATCCATGAAGTCCCTACATTGAGGTGTTCCGACACCCTCGGCAAGAATTTAGGGAATGGCGGGAAGAGAGAACTTCAAGCGTTAAAAGTTCCCGAGTTCGGAGGTACCTAACACAATATTACACTTAGCGTGCATAAAATAGACATAACTTTTCGAATATCACTTTCATCTCCGTGGAGGGAGAATATAGGCTAGTAGGTTACAACCGTGCTAAAAAAGAATGGATTTGTTTTTAAAACTGACGCGACACGACACTAAATATCTTAAAAATGTACAGGTAAGAAAGGATTCCTAAGACCGAAACACTTTAGTTTTAATTAAACTATATTTTGCAAATCAATTAACCACACATTTTGGCACTGCAGTATGGTAGGCTTGCCTTGGCTTAAATCGTAAAAATAATGCCGATGGCTTAAACCTATACCTAACGTTTCGAATCTATAAGTTTCCGTAACTTTAGCTTATGACTTTTATTACTTTGCTTAAAGACCTCCTTAACATAAACGTATGATTAGAAATCTTCTTTTAGCTTATACTTATGACCTTATCGAAACCCTCTTTAACTTAAATTTACGACCTTCGATAATTTGATCGAAAACCTCTTTAACTTATACTTATGACCTTCTCAAAGGCTTCTTTAACTTAAACCAACGCCCTTCAATAATTTGATCGAAGCTTCTTCAGTTACCTCGTAGATAAGCTCCCATTCGCAAAGCATTCCTCAGCCAACTAACCGCCCGTTTCGGCGAACATAAAATTGTCAGATTTCTTACGACATTCATAATGTTATGTCGAACATAAAACGGCAGCTCTCGGGTATTGAAGCTGAGCGCGCATACATATTTCTATACCTTTAGGAACGGCTACACGCGGTGACTTTTGGAGCTGTTCTATTGTAACAAAATAGTCACACAATAAAATATAATAAAGCATTCCGAGCCCAACTAACCGCTCGTTTCAGTAAACATAAAATCGTCAAATTTCTAACGACATTCATAATGTTATGTCGAACATAAAACGGCAGCTCTCGGGTAGTGAGGCTGAACGCGTTTACATAACTCTGCCTTTAGGAACGCTAAGCGCGGTGATTTTTGGAGTCATTCAGTTGTAACAAAATAGTCACACAATAAAATATAACCGTTGTTTTGTATCAATAATAATCAATAATCAAATTTATTAATAACGCCAAAATACAAGTCAAATAGTTTACAATTCAAATATATCAGATATATGTCATAAATATTACAAAATTATAAATTATAATTTAATTATAATGTTCATTATAATAGCATATCACTATTGTGATAGTAAGTGAACTAATCATTATAAATGATTTCGTGATTAAATACCTTTAGAGCTTATTTGTTATGGTACCCATTGAAACGAAAGCTCTTAAAATATCAAAATAGCATTTTCCTTTAATTTTTAAAGACGTTACTTATAAAGTTGTTCTATTTACAGGACAGTTTTACTAAAATCAGACTAATTACAATTCAAAATATTACGAATCAAAACATCACACGGTCTTACGTTATTAACCTGAACTAGATCGTTTATTGGACAGTTTTTGCGATGCAAAAAAATGTCCAAACCATCTAGTGCAATTTTGTGTCTGGCAACTGAATCAGGGCTCTGGTTTAACAGTTGTGTAATGCTACAAGTATGCTACATAATCACCATGTAATCTATCCAGTGTTGGCATGACGCACGGTGTCGTAAAAAGCCGCGGGAATCAATCACGCGACAACACGGCGCGACAGGACGCGACATGTGTCGCGCGACATGCCGCGACGTCGATCCTTCATCGCGCGACATCCATCATCGATGTAATTCGACGCTTCAGGTTGGATTGCGTATGCTTAGGGGGAATACAATAACAAACGTTTTCTGGTATGTACTCGTATAGTTGTATGAATAGCTAGCTTTGTCAGTTGTTTAAGCAGTGGCGTAGCGTGCCTTGGAGGGGCCCTTGGAGAGCTCAAATGAAGCAATCTGTTTTGCATAAAAGTCGCAACCACGTTCTGTTTTAGCTGACTAGTTTTATAAAAGTCCCGTGATTAGTTAGATAAACATTTACACAACGCGAAAAGGGCGCAGATTATAGCACAAAGTACCGTAGAAGTGGAAGAAGTGTGAGAATAAGACGACTGATTTGCGGAATAAACATCAAGTAAAAGCAAAACGATCTGAAGTAAAAGCTCTATAGGGATGAGAGACTGAAAGTTTCACACATTAGCGGCCCCTGTAGCCCGGGGGCCCTCTATCATTGATACGGATGACACCGTGGTAGCTACGCCCTTGTGTTGTGATGGCCACTAATAATAATAATGTGTTTCCTTACAGTCATCATTGTAACATGCCGTTTGTGGAGCTCACCCAGTACATTCCAGGTAAGTAGTATGTCTACCGTGTAGATGAATGTGGATGCCTACACTGCGCGTGCTGGTCCGTAGTTTCAGTTCGAGGCCTTGCTTTCTGCCATTTCAACAGTATCAATAGAAGTAATCTTCATTTCCAATTCTGTCACGCAATACGACTACGAGCCTAGCCTTCTCTATAACGTAGGTAAGTATCATAGTTAGAATTCAACGTGGTTAAAACACCACCGCAACATTTTCTGGGATGTTTTAGGTGGATCTTTTTTGCGTTGTGGATTAGCAAACTCTTCTTACAAGAACATTTAATAAATAAATAATAAATAAAATAAATAAATTTATTGAATCTTTACAAACATCAATTTTTCATTTACATTCAATGAGATTTAGACAAATTTAAAAACATTCCATGTAGAATGACCTTGGTACCCAAACTAGGAATAACCTGTGTTATGGCATACCAAGGCATTCATTTAAACAGTCTAATACAAGAATAACAGAAAATTAATATTTAACTACTTAACAACAGCATAATGAATTTACAAATTAATAACAGTAATAAAATCATGCAAATTTGGAAAAAAAAAAATAATTGGAAGTAAAATATATTACCACATTTTTAAGCATTTTAACTTTACACAGGATTCAACATAGGTTATAATTGGGATAGGATGGGAACAGGAAATAGGGAAAAAGTAATTGGCTTCTAACTAACTTAATACCTAGCTGAGAATATTGAGGATAGCTTCTGTGGCGTCGTAATATTCAGAGTCTGTAACCATTTCATTAAAGTATTCTTGCAGGAGCGTCGAGTCATTGGATAAAAATTCAAAATTGGATTTAGTTTATTATAGAGATAAGATTTAAGATAAAAAGACTGGTTTCTAGCGAATATAGTATGGAATGGTACAGTTTCACATGTTTTTGATTTAGCTAAACGAGTTTTAGTGAGACTGGGGTTATATTGTACTGATTTATGCTGAAAAAGAATTAGATTTAGGATGAAGAGTTGACGAACCGTTAAAATTTGTGTATCACGGTACAGGCTCTCGGTTGAGTAACGGAAGGGTTTGCGGGTCATAACTTTCAATACGGAATTTCAATAGTTTTGACGCTGGCAAAAACATGGTTGAAACTTTACCACCACGTTTATGGCTGCCATACTGACACTCGGCTACTCTCGTGCTAACAGTCGTAAAGCGCGGTTAGTGCGCCAGTATCAGTTTATCGCACTTTAGGGTTGCCACGCATTTAAGCGGGCCGGCACAGTTCATCAGAATTCGTCGAACAACATAGCCGATCCAAAACAATTTCTACATATTTTCTTTGAAATTATTCGGCTTATTTTTTATTTATTTTTTTTATTTATTTATTTATTGCCACTAAGTGTTACATTTAAGGTCTTAATTAAGATATTATGTGCTTACAACTTAGTCGCCCTTGTCGGGCATTGCAAAATTATAACTTGCTAGGGCGCTCTCTAAATATATTTATCAAAATTACATTTTTTTCTTATGATCTAAGTTTAAGAATAGTTACATAGATGTTTAGAGCAAACAATTATAGAACTATTAAGAGATCGTCATACAAATAATATAAATACCTACTTGGCAATAAGCTTATTTATTACTTTTGTAGGTGGTGACTTCAAAGTAGTCATCTAACGAATAAAAGCAATGTAATACTAATTTAGAATTAAATGATGTAATTTTTTGTTCATTTCGTATGGTGATTGGTAGTTTATTATATATTTTGACTGCCATATAATATGGGCTTTCATTTAACATTTTTATTCTAGATGATTGCAAACTTAAGTTATCTTTATATCTAGTGTTTAATTTATGGGTTTCTTTTGTTTTAAGAAATGTGTTGTTGTTTTTATGCCGATCTGATGGTGCCGGGCTCGATGGGTAAAATTCATTCAATTTATATTATAACTCTGTAAACCGACCATCAAAGCCCAAGACTTTATTCATGTAACCTTGTAATTATTAAAAAAAAGAAGGTTTAAACTTTACCTAGTTTGGGATCCGTTACTTTACTACGTTAGTACTACGTCGTGATAGTGCCTTTAGAAGGTTTTATAAATAAATATATGATTTGATTTTGATTTGGAAATTACGCGTTTTTCTCCGTCACAGCAGTGCAGGCGGATAAGTCAGAAATTTTAGCCGAATGTTTTTGCGTAACACGTGAGTCGAGCGGCCTGAACAATACTGACCATTCATATTATCTAAACTATTTTACCTCTCGGCAGTGCCGATTCATGCGGTCTGCGTATGTGTGTGTTTTACTGCATTCATCGGATTATTGGAGTTTTATCACAGCTTCGGATCCTTTAATCCGGTCCCGTCATTCAGGGCCACTCCGGCGCCTTCTTCTGTTTGCTTTATTACGTTTCACGATAGCCTGTTACTGTATTTTCTTTATTTTTATGGTTGGGAATAATGAGACAAAGTCAAAGTACTTAAGCTTCTTACATAATATATGGTTAGTGAACTGTAACTAAGTCTAGAAAATTTTATGAATACCACTATTAGGTAGGACTACCTGTTTGAAATATAATAATGGCGATAGGAAATCAGTTCAAGTTTACTGATTTATGCCTGCTTTGTACTGATGTATAATCCATGCTGCGTTGTGTAATCGAAATGCGCCACAAACCATACAAAGATGCTTTTTTTAGCTTTTAGCTAGCAAATTACATAAATTTACTGATGTTGCGTATGCAATGTTCCTACACAGAACCAGTGAAATATCAATTTGATATCAACTATAGCGAATCTACCTATCAACTGTCATCAAAGCTAAGTCGTTTTATTTAAAAACGGTCTACAATGAAATTTAGTTATTCAACGTGACATTGAATTAAAATAGCGACCTTAAATCTGCCTATTTATTGCCAGGACAGCAGAATATTGAGTGAGTTCGAGGCTATAAAGTGTAATCGCAATCCGCGGCGTAATCGCGTTCAGTGGCGGCGTGATGGCTGTCGTCTGAAGGCGAACTAATTGATGTGCTAACATCGTTAGCGTAGTCGGCTGTTTGTCGACCGAGCTCGGCGCTGGTTTGCATTCTGGACAACTTGCTACATATTTTTTGACGTGGGTATTAACTAGGCAAAGCCATTAAAGTGTCAATGTGGCGAAGCGTAAGATAATGGAAAAATCTAAACCTCAGTAGGTATTTCAGGTATGGAATTAATTTACTGAAAATGTTTTTGCTATGATATGCTTGTTTAAGGAATAAGTTTAAATTTATCAGTTTAATTGTATATTTTGAATACACTCCGCCTTGCCAAAAAAGACTTAAACACGCTTTAAACACTGTTTAACCGTGCTATTGGTACTGTTAAACAATGTCTAAAGCGTACGTAAAACTTGTGTGGTAAGACGGTATGTATTTTAAAGATATAAAGAAAGAAGAAAGAAATTTTTTTATTTACCAAAACGTGATTAAATTAATAATTTCAATATAATTTGCCTAATATCAGTATCTTCTATAACTAATGTAGTTAGTACCTAGTACTAACTACATTAGTTATATACATAGTGAAATTAACAGTGGGTCCCAAACTCGGCTATGCCGGTCTCTTAGGAGCCCTTACAAGTGGAGTTATTGTAACGAAATTCGCGCTTTAACATTTAAAAAAGGGTCTTTGAAAATTATATTAAGAATTAGATAGTATTAATAACATAAAATCGGAATCATAATTAAGTGAAATTAAAATACAAATTAAATGAAATAAATCAAATCGATATTTAGCACTGATCATTTTATTTTTTGTTATTACATAATTTGGTGGCATTTTCGTATGGTGAAAATAAAATTTGGAATCATTTCTTACATGCGCGAATACGCATCACTCACAAGTGAATATGTATTTTCGCCGCTTGGCGTCGAAACTTTTGGTCCGTGGGGTCCATCCCTACAATTTCGCCAAAGCTTGTTGACGCTGCTTACCACACGGACTCAGTATTTGTTTCGATTTTTAGCCTCTGTTTATTTATTTATTTTATTTAGTATATAGGTAGGTTTCATATTTTTTGTGCATATGTATATATAAGGTAGTTAAGAATTAAATTTCAATGTCTTTTAACTTATAAAAATAAATGTCTCCCCCATTCTTACTTAGTAATCATTTGGAATAATTTAAATTTTAGTGACTTAAGAGCAACAAAGATCAATTAATTAAATTTTACCTATGTGAAAGTAATCATGGTTTCTGGAATTTATTTGTAATCTAATCTCTACGTCTCCATTTACAGAGTGAAGTGTTGACATCGACGTGAAATAAAATGCCATATTATTACACTTATGTTTTAAAGCTTTCAACATATTTTGCATTTAATAAATGAAGCTATTTACTTAGTTATGTATAATTTCTTAAAACATAATTTTGGAGCAACCTGTAGCTAAACCGCGGATAGCTATTTAGATTTTCTGAAAATTTAGTTTCATCAATTCAAGGATTTTTTTCTTAATGATTTTTGCTTACATGTGGGTCAAATTAATATCGACGTCAGCTCTCCACTCTGTATATTATCCTTCCTGTAATTGGCATACAGCGTGTAGGTTTCGACTTGAAGCCTTTGCAATCGAGCCGTGAGTGTAGAGTTGATTGGTATCACAATTACAATTAATTGGTCCGCAGATCCCGGAACTGAGAACTGATACTCAAACCCTCATGTTACCCGGCATTTCTACTCTCTCTGCTCTCCGTATATAATAGGCAATATAGAACAATTAATAGCGCTTATGGCGTATACAGAAAATTGTTTTTGTAATAGGACAAAGAATATTTCATGGTAACTATTTTAAGATATTTTTAAGTCCATTCAAATATTTACTAGTTTGTAACTGGGTAGCGAGAAAAAAAATCTTCTTTTGTAACCAGTTACAAAACACGGTTACATACGTGGCCGAAAGGAGTTTGACTAGGTGAGCGATCACCAAATTTATGCGATGTTCGGCTTGGTCAGTCTTCGGATGGGTGACCGCGGGTGGCATTTACTACTGAGCGCTACAGTGGCTTGGATGACACCTTAAATTTTAGGCCCCAGTTATATTAACCGTTTACCCGATTCGTCCACCTGCCCTAACTGTAAGAACTTACTTAATAGAAATATCAATTCCTGAACCAGAATTGAATTGACACGTTTGTTAATTATTTTCAGCCGTTTTTGTTTCTTTAGTGAGTAAAGTAAATTCATATAGGTGGCTAGCCCTGGTGTCAGAGTTTTTAGACCGCCTGAAGGCCTCTGACATGGCTAAATGGTTAAAGCAACCGGGACCTACAATTTAACCTTCAGTGGGTGATGGTCTACTTCCAGAAAAAAAGCTCCCCTCTAGAACTCCAATATAGGTTGGAAGTGCATCCGCATCTTGCTATCTTAATGGATAAGTTTACCTTATGGGTGAACGTCCATCGCTGCATCTGCACTAGAGAATTTTTTGATTTCTTCGGTCATCAGTGTGATGTACTGTGCCCACTGTGATTTAAACTTGCCAATCCTCTGTCTTATGTTCGAGTTATGTCGGTTACTATGTTTCTTTAGCGAATATCTTCATTTTGAAATTATAGTCTGTTTTCTTTTTCTCCTGGTTTTAATCTATAAAAATTCCTACTGTAAGTGGATGCTTCTGCTTCCCCTAAATTAGTTAGTAGTTGATCGTGGGCGTATTATAAACTGATATATCACAGACTGCACTTTTAATCCAATAGTTATTAATATTAAAAGATACGATCGCGCGCCATTGCGCATTTCCTGTTCCAACTGTAAGCGTCGCTAGTGTCGTGCAGCGCGTCCGTCGCGCGTTAGTGTTGTACCGCTGTCACTCGATTTGGCGAATCGAGTGTGCGGCTAACAGATTCGGCCATCCTGATCACGTCCACGTCCTCGTGGCACTCTCAGCAACAGGACTCCTGCACTGAACACAGGAGCTACTAGGCCATGGACAGCAACTGTTTACAAACAACAAACGTTAATCACAGGTCCTCATTCCGAAGAGGTTGTGAACTTACTAAGCCTCAATAGCGCTGAAAGTGACATCAGGATTCACTTTTGGATTGATTAAAATCATAGAACAAAGACTGGACATTTTGCGAATCTCCAGCCACTCAGACGAACCACATCATTGCTACATCAGGAATGTAGTTCAGTTCGTTATAATATGGACTTCTTAATGTATTAGCCTGAACAATTGTCAGAACTTGAATTGAAATTCTAAACGATATTCATTTCTAGGGCTACAAAATAATGTTATACAGACCCATGGGTGGATGTTACCATACAGTATAGAACAATGTCACCATATCGTTCCAAGTGTGCATCGTAGTCCTGTGGAGAGTCGTGGTGCAGTGATGCAGTCTCGTCCAGATGTCGCCGCAGTCGGCAACCGCTCTGGAACAGCATCACCGGCTCAGGCGCTGAAGCGGGTACAGCGCCTCTGGATTCGCCAGTTGTAGTAGAGCAGCCATCGTTGCGCTGCTCGAAGATATCACAACCCGATGTCAGGTTCTCGCTTTTCATTGTCATTGAAAGGCTATAGGAAACAAGATCGTTAAACGTCCCGTCCGTTAAGGACAGACTGTCTCGCGGAGAGACTTTGGATAGGTACACGTCTTATCCGCTGAGGATAGACTGTCTCGTTGTGAGACTCGCGATACACGTCCTATCCGTTGAGGATAGACTGTCTCGTTGTGAGACTCGCGTTACACGTCCTATCCGTTGAGGATAGACTGTCTCGTTGTGAGACTCGCGATACACGTCCTATCCGTTGAGGATAGACTGTCTCGTTGTGAGACTCGCGGTACACGTCCTATCCGTTGAGGATAGACTGTCTCGTTGTGAGGCTCGCGATACACGTCCTATCCGTTGAGGATAGACTGTCTCGTTGTGAGACTCGCGGTACACGTCCTATCCGTTGAGGATAGACTGTCTCGTTGTGGGACTCGCGATACACGTCCTATCCGTTGAGGATAGACTGTCTCGTTGTGAGACTCGCGGTACACGTCCTATCCGTTGAGGATAGACTGTCTCGTTGTGAGACTTTAAATTCACGTCCCGTCCGTTAGAGGACAGACTGTCTCGCTGGGAGACTAAATACACGTCCTGTCCATTGAAGGACAGACTGTCTCGCGGAGAGACTTTGTCTACACGTCCCGTCCATTGAAGGACAGACTGTCTCGTTGTGAGACTTTGTCTACACGTCCCGTCCATTGAAGGACAGACTGTCTCGCAGAGCGACTTTAGATTCACGTCTTATCCATTAGAGGATAGACTATCTCGCTGGGAGATTTCATATACACGTCCTATCCATTTGAGGATAGACTATCTCGCTGGGAGATTTCAGATACACGTCCTATCCATTAGAGGACAGACTATCTCGCTGGGAGACTAAATGCACGTCCTGTCCGTTTGAGGACAGATTGTCTCGCTGGGAGAATTCAGATACACGCCCTGTCCGTTAGAGGACAGACTGACTCGCTGGGAGAATTCAGATACACGTCCTGTCCGTTAGAGGACAGACTGACTCGCTGGGAGAATTCAGATACACGTCCTGTCCGTTAGAGGACAGACTGACTCGCTGGGAGGATTCAGATACACGCCCTGTCCGTTAGAGGACAGACTGACTCGCTGAGAGAATTAAGGTACACGTCCTGTCCGTTAGAGGACAGACTGACTAGCTGGGAGATTTCAGATACACGCCCTGTCCGTTAGACATGAAAATAATAAACAATACATTAGAGTGTTTTCAAAAACCATCATACACTGTTCCTGTCCATTTATGACACATTAATCAAAATTTGAAGACGCCTATGAAAAATGTTACAGCAAATCACTTTGTCTCTAAAGTGCCCCATAACGCCATCGTCACCACTGCCGTATTGATTATAGCTTCCAAACTGATTAGTCATAGAACATTCCAAATAGTTACATGTTGCATGTCACCATCCAAAATTCTTACACTAGGACTACAGAACCAATCCAATTTTCAAAGTGCTTTGGATTTGTGCTCTATAAAATTCTGTATTATACTGTACTTTATTGATATTTGAGCTGTACCACTGGAGCATTATTGTAGAACATGTGTCATATTGTAGTTTTTCAACAAATCAATTTAAATAAGTGATTATGTTTTTACAACACAACATTTGACAAGAATTAAGAACCACAGGCAAGAATACTTTCCAGTTACTATTTGTAACCAGTCAGCCTTAGCAGGTCATTCAAGTGGAGTGCGCCTTGAGACCTCCACAGTACAATATAAATCCTCAACTGACTTCCATATAATGAGCGAGTAATGTTTCATGTAATATAATTCTTACCATATTATTTCATGCTACAATGCATTATAAATGACACAGCTAGTTCATGCTGTTGCTGGCTATGATAGCCAAGCTTCCAGTCCAGTATTTGTTGGTAATAAAGCACTTTTACTTACATGATCCATGTTGTTGGTTAGTTAACACCGGCCAAGTATAACCATATATAACACTTACAGAATTCACAGTACCACACAGTACTTTTATAACTCTGCAGGCTTGTGATAGACCTCTGCTCATGAACTGTGTAGGTCGATGACCTCAGAATATGTCAACAATCTATAGTTTGGATATACATATCTCACCGTTAGGTACTGAATTAATACTTACATGTATCCACAACATTTCATGAAGGTTTAGTTGCCAACTCCTGTGTATACATGCCACATTAGCACTAGGTGTTTGGCCACTTAAAACTCTAAGCATTTTCAACAGGATGCAATACAAATGTTGCAATAGGTTATGACCAGGTCAATGAACTTTGGTATCACTAATACCTGGTTTGGGGGTGAAACTACGTAAGTAATCCAGAGATTTACCTGCATTCGATGATATTGCGTCATATTTCAATACTTACAAGCCACTGTTCTAGCTTGTTGCACTATGATACTGTGACAAATACCTAATGACGCAGTTATGTCTTTCCATACATATTTCACCGTTTCTCACAGTTATTTTGGTATCCACGGATAAACTAAGCCGGTATAAGGCACGATTACAGTTTTCACGTACTTTTTTCAGGATTTCAAGGCATTTTACCCATACATTTTGGGCCAGTCCACGACGCAAATTACAACATAGTTTCACATCTTTCTTGTTACTTGAAGTAAATGTTTACTGTTTTCGATGCTTTTTACGGCTGGTACCACCAGTAATAGATGATCCTGTCTCATACAACCGTATTTATTAACACGCCGTCACCTAAAACAGAAAGCAAACGCAAGCGCCGTATTGGCGCAATTTGTTCTGATCCCAATTCTGAACTGTAAGTGGATGCTTCTGCTTCCCCTAAATTAGTTAGTAGTTGATCGTGGGCGTATTATAAACTGATATATCACAGACTGCACTTTTAATCCAATAGTTATTAATATTAAAAGATACGATCGCGCGCCATTGCGCATTTCCTGTTCCAACTGTAAGCGTCGCTAGTGTCGTGCAGCGCGTCCGTCGCGCGTTAGTGTTGTACCGCTGTCACTCGATTTGGCGAATCGAGTGTGCGGCTAACACTACTTAACAAAAATGTACTTAGTGATTCATCAATTGGCTTCAGCCACAAGTATTCAGTTACCTACTAATAGACATGTAACTTTATATGCAAAGCTAACACCAAAAACATTTTCTTGTCCTAGAAAATGCCTCAAATGTTGTAGGTATAATCGCACATCAACCTACGAGGCACATTTGATCAAACACAAACCGTTCAAATAAAACAAACAGCTTCCATAAATAGACTCTCAAAGGGAACGTTCCAAATACTCGTACTTGTCAATTACTCGTACTACACGCAAATAAATTAAACTCTATTGAAGTAAATCATTCACCGCTAGACAAAATCCAATTATGTACCCGTCAGATGAAAACACATCCGGCGAGTGAAGACACAGAATACAGCGTAGTCGCTGACTAGTTGTGCAGAGCAGCTCAAAAGGGTCTTTATTGGCTAAGCGCAATGGTGTTGGTCATCGCGTTCCATTTCACTTAGTCATTAAATAAAAAAGTGAATTACATATACGGAGGTATTTAACTGGACTTGATAATTATCACATAAAAATTTAGTTTTGATTACGAAATCGTTAAAAAAAAAATTGCCGTTCCATACAAAAAGTTCATTGACTCTGTACAAAATATCTGGGAAAATTGTGTGTTCCTTCTTGCTCTTTGCACGGAAAATCCTTGTAGTTTTACAGTGTAGAAAAAACAGCGTGACGTAAAGAACTACGTACGAGTACTTGAGCCCGTAGTAAAATCGATGGTTTTATGTGAATCCGCCAACTGCACTGGGCCATCGAAAAATATACAGCTTAACCGTCTTTCATATTCAATACAGTACTGTGCCAGCCTTACTAAAGAAAACACCGGTTTTTATTCACGTACTAGCTTAAAACCCGCGGCTTCGCCCGCGTTGTCTAAGTACATAGGTACTTACTTAAAATGAAAATAGCCCGCGGTTTGATCTACGTTGTCTTTGTACATGCTTATAATAATATCTAATAGTCCGCGATTTGGCCCACGTTGTCTTAATACTTGCTTAAAATTACTTGCAAGGATATTGCCCACGGTTTGGTCAAAATTGTAACAGTATTTGCCTATAATGATAATAGGCCACGGTTTGGCCCGCGTATTGTTAGTACTTGCTTAAAATTTAAAATGGTTGATGGTCTGGCCCGTGTTGTCTTAATAAATCCTTAAAATTATAATAGCATGCCGTTAGCCTGCGTTTTTGTATTACTTGTAATGATAATAGCCCACGGTCTGGCCCGCGTTATTTTCGTAACTGCTTAAAATGATAAAAACCCACAGTTTGGTCCGCGTTTTCTTGGCATTTACTTAAAATAATAGTATAGGCTCGATTATGAAGGCGCCATCGTAATTATAATAGCTAATTATCATAATTATATCTGTTTCATTTTCACTTTAAGCATTCGATAGAGAGAACACTTTTTATGTTGTTATTATATTTACTATGGCGTTTTCATAACTGAGCTTATTATTGTATTACTTGCAAAATAATGCCTAAGGTTTAGCCTGAATTGTCTCAGTATTTGGTTATTTAATTTACTTGTATCTAAAGCTTATTACGGAGTACGTGAATTTTTGGATGATAAATTCTGAAATTAACTCAATAATAAATAAATATAAAAAATAAATATTGGGCGACATCTCACACACGGTCTCTGATCCCAAACTAAGCAAAGTTTGTGATTTGGCTGGCAGAGACTGATATACTACATATACATGTAGGTTGACTGGCAGATAATGCTGTTTAGCGTTAAGTCCTCCTTTTGTACAAATAGTGTGCAAGAAAGTGTTAAATAAATAAATAAAAATACATTAATAACACCCAGACATAGAGCAAACAACACATATGAACATCACATAAATATTTGCCCTGGGAATCGAACCCACGCCTTTTTGACCCCAGGAGTCAGTCAACCACTGAGCCACCGAGAGCGCCAATTATAATAATTGTATGAGTAACTATGTAAGAAATTTCACTTTTCATTGCTGGAAAACATTGAGGCAACCTGTACGTACGTAGAAAAAATCAATGTCGTATGTGAATTCAGGAACCCGTGCTCGGCCGGCGTGATGGATATGGCCCAATTACCCTTCGCGGATAGGCCTATTTTCAGTCATCCATCAGCCGCAGGACGTCTACTGCTGGACATAGGTCTCCCCTATGGATCTCCAATAAGACCGGTTGGAAACGGCTTGCATCCAGCGCGATCCTGCGGTCTTAATGAGGTCATCCGTCCACCTTGTGGGCTGACGTCCTACGCTGCGCTTGCCGGTACATGGTCACCACTCGAGAACTTTTCGACCCCAACGGTCATCAGCGCTCTGCGCTATGTGCCCTGCCCATTGCCATTTCAACTTACCAATCCGTTGGGCTATGTCGGTAACTTTGGTTCTTCTACGGATCTCCTCATTAATGATTCGATCTCGCAGAGAGACTCCAAGCATAGCCCTCTCCATAGCTCGTTGGGCTACTTGAATTCGGCGATTGGCCTCTTTGTTGAAGTCGGACCTACCTGACTGGACTACTTGTCCAAGGTAGACGTACGAGTCAACGACTTCAAGAACCGAGTTTCCAACAGAAATCGGGTGTAGGTAAAACATGGGAATTACACATGACTTTCGTCTTGTCCATGTTCATCTTAAGACCCACCTGTTTCTATTATCCGTAGTACCTATTTTCAGTAGTGCACTATTAATTAAGGCCGGTACAGGTATTCGACATGTTTCATTAAGTTATTAGATATTTAATTTTCCAGGCAAATGAAAAAATGGCACACAAGTCGTAATTCTAGTCAGGCATGTTCTAGGATGCTATTATACTCATAATTTGATTAACTTTTACAATGGTACCAACCCCAAAAGCACGTGAATAAAATCAGCTGTTCAACACAATAAGTTCATCGACCCGCGACAAAATGTATGGAAAATGTAGGTAATTTTCACTTGTCAGGGTTGATCCCATAGTAAAATACCTAGGTATATTGATGATGATCTATATGTGCGCTAAGTTTAAGACTATTGGCTCACAAAATAAAAAAAAATCGTAAACTTTTGGGGACCCATTTTGCCCCATTTAAAGATAAACTATCATTATAATAATAAGTAGCATCAGGTCTTGCATGGAATACTGCTCTCACCTTTGGGATGGCTCTGCCAAATACCAGTTAGAGGCTTTGGAGTCCATTGAAAGGCGAGCCAGGAGGCTGATAGGCAACGAAACCTTGACTGAGTCGAAGCTGCAAAGTCTTGAGCATCGACGTAGGGTGGCGTGTCTGTCTGCCTACTATCGGATACACTTCGGTGAGTGCGCCCAGGAGTTGCACGATCTAGTCCCACCTGCCCCTTTCTTCTATCGTACGGCTAGACAGACGCGACCAAAACGCCACCCTTTTATGGTGGACATCCCACGCGTTAGAACAAAGCGTTTTGAGTCCACATTCCTCATACGAACTGCCAGAATGTGGAACGCTTTGCCTAAGTCTGTCTTTCCGTTAAAGTACAATGTAGGTGTCTTCAAATCTCGAGTAAATAGGTATCTTCTAGGTAAGCGTGCTACATCCTAGACCGCATATCTGCTTTACATCAGGCAGTGTGTAGTCAAACGCAAACCTATTTGAAATAAAAAAAAAAAAAAAAAAAAAAAAAAAAAAAAAGTAGATACTACATTATTTAAAAAAGCGCATTGAAGTTTTGGGACGTATCTGACCCCTAAGGATTTTTGTTAGGAAAATTCAGAAAAACAGGTACAGCCATATTTTTTGTTTAGTCTCAAAAACATCTATACAAAGTTTCATGTCAATCGATACAGGGAATAAGAAGTTACATGCAAACAAAAAGGGCCCGTTTTACCCCGTAAGTTAGAGTTGGGTACGTTTTTCATCCTTAGTGCTTCATTATGTCGTACGATGTACGTATATTCTAAATTTCAAGCTCATATCTTCAGCGGTTTGGGCTGTAGCCTAAACTTATTAATTTTGCGTATCCCTAAGGAACCCTATAGATTTTCCTGGATTTTATTAGTTCCTGTATTAAAACATGCTGTGTGCCTTCTTCATACCAATTTTCAACCATAACCGTTCAGCTGGTTCGATGTAATTGACGCTTTTTTCACCAACTTTGGGACCTTATTTGACCCCTTAGATGAGGAAAATTCGGAAAAACAGGAAAAAACGTAACTTTTATTTTGTTTGAAAAGCATGTATACAAAGTTTCAAATCAATCGGTACAGGGAATAAAAAGTTACATACAAACGAAAAGGGCCCGTTTTACCCCCTTAGAGGTCGAAAGTTCAAAATTTTCGTCCTTAGTGCTCCATTACGTCGTTCAATGTACCTATATTCCAAATTTCAAGCTCATATCTAAAGCGGTTTGGGCTGTAGGCTGTCTGTCAGTCAGTCACTCAGGGAAGCCTTTTATATAATAGATAATATCGCGGCCGGGCCGCTGGGAACCCGACCGGTTTCGGAGTAATTAGTACTCCTTCGTCAGGGAATACGCGCGCTCCCGTCGACTGGCTCACGCACACTGAATTTTAATGAGGTGAGTGTACCAGCCTTTTTAATAGTCCACTGTAGGACATAGTTAACTGATGAGTTTTTCGGAATTTTAGTACGGAATTGTATACCATTGGCTTTTCGGTGAAGGAAAACATCGTGAGGCAACCTGCATAGGTTCGTAGCAGAAATTCAATAGTGTATGTGAATCTACCAAACCGCACTGGGACCGCGTGGTGGATATGGTCCAATCACCCTTCGTGAGTAAGTTCAGTAGTGGAATAAAACCCATTACAGTACGATATTGTGTGTATGTTGTGTTATAACTTGCGTAATTGGCGCTGTCTAGATAAAATATTGATTCCAATGCCATCACACTTAGCTCATAAGACTTCAGATTCAAATCTTCAGTATGAAAATCACGCGTAGCTCTCAGTTCACAATCACGTATCGGGGCTAAGTATAAAACTAGATGGAGTCGAGGCAGTCTAGTGACTACTGAGAGCTCGTTTGTCTTAGAATCGTGATGTCATTGGTTACTGAATTAAACCGCAGCTGAGCCAGTGAGAAATATATGACGCAATCGCCTATAAATTCATAGACTATGATGACTGTGCACAAGGAAGTACAAGCGGTCTTGACTTTAGTAGACACTGCATTAGTAGGCCCTGTTCGGAAATTTTCTCATTTTTATACATTTTAGACGGTGCGTTCCAAACAATAGTCCATTTTATAATCAGAACAATGTACCTACAACCGTCCAAAATAATGTAGCATCAGAGTCACCACTTGCAACAGAGTTAGTTACTAAGCGCTACATACTCGTACAGTGGGGTCACAGCTTACAGCAGAGTTACTACGCTACGTACTTGTACAGTGGGATCACAGCTTACAGCAGAGTTACTGCGCTACCTACTCGTACATGTACTCGTAAATGCTACACACACGTCCAGCGGCAGCAAAGTTTACAACAAAGTTACTATACTACCATACTTGTGCAGTGGTGAAACCACTTGCATCATAGTTAGTACGCTACATAGCATACAGTGGCAGCACAGCTCACAGCAGAATTACTACGGTACAAACTCGTACCTTGGGGTCACAGTTTATAGCAAAGTTTCTGAGCTACATACTCGTACAGTGCAGTCACAGCTTACAACAGAATCACTGTGCTACGCACTCGTACAGTGGAGTCACAGTTTCAGCAGAGTTACAACGATAGGTTCTTGTGTGCACTGTACGAGTGTTCAGCGTCAGCACAGCTTACGGCGGAGTTATTGGGCGCTACAGACTCATACAGTGGCAGCATAGCTTACAGCAGAGTTATTAGGCGCTACGTACTCGTACAGTGGCAGCATAGCTTACAGCAGAATTATTAGGCGCTACGTACTCGTACAGTGGCAGAACAGCATACAGCAGAGCTATTAGGCGCTTCGTACTCGTACAGTGGCAGCACAGCTTACAGCAGAGTTATTAGGCGCTTCGTACTCGTACAGTGGCAGCACAGCTTACAGCAGAGTTATTAGGCGCTTCGTACTCGTACAGTGGCAGCACAGCTTACAGCAGAGTTATTAGGCGCTTCGTACTCGTACAGTGGCAGCACAGCTTACAGCAGAGTTATTAGGCGCTTCGTACACGTACAGTGGCAGCACAGCTTATAGCAGAGTTTACCCGTTCGACGACAATACACCCCGTTCTCATCACACGCCTCATTCAAGGCTCACAGATTTGTCATAAACAGCGCGTAAACCGTTCGGGGAATTATTTATTCGTCAAGACCAGAACGCACTCCGTGGAACAGTATTTGAGGTCTAGGAGTTTTTCAATGGAGTATTTTGTCTTGTTCTTGCTGTGAAGTATCTTATCTTTGTGTGACAAAGACACACTAAGCTACTAAACGTAACACTAAAATCCAAATAGCAAAGTATCTATAGTAGCTAATATTTCTTCCAATCGTTGTCTGTTAAAGTCAGCAACTTTCGACTCCATAGCTAAGAGAGACATTCCCGAAACTCGTATGTACTATTCTTCGAAGAAAGAAAGATGGCTTTACTAAGTCAACTTTAAGCTAAGCAATTTATTTATGCTTAGTAAAATAATGATACCTAGTACAAAAATAAAACTCAATCTTTTGGAGGAAAACTTTTCAAAGAACGTTCCATATCCTGCAGTTGCGTGGCTACATCGAACCTAATGAGGCTCTCACACATCTAAGGGTTAGTATAATAATGTTGCATTATAGCTGTGCTTTAATGCTGTTCTGTTGTAGTACCTTATATATAGAATCGAACATGTTTTATTAAAATTATCGACGTACCTATCGGTGTGATCAATCATGATATTGAGAGAAAAATAGTGCGTGGAGTCTCTCTTCGCGGAAGAAGTGAAACTACGTAATGTCGAAATGAAAATAGGAAGGGGTAGATATTGATTTACGTTTAACGCAACAGTGCTTTTATACCCCCTCCATGGTAGCGTTAAACGTTTAACGCAACCTTGTTGGAAGTTGCATTAGAAGTTTCACTGCAACAATCTTTCACATAATTGTAGTCTATTGAAATTTAAGTAGATCATAATTCAAATGTGTTAAGATTGATCTTAGATACCGTCATCTTACAGTACACTGCACATAGCTGAATAATACATAATCTGAATAATACACACTCCATCGTGTAAGGCTGGGCCGTGCGAGCCCCTTTAATGAAATGTACGCTTTGTGCTCCAGGGAATAAAGGACTAAAGAACTTCTGTCTTTATTTAACCAGGAAAAAATCCGGAACCTGAGTAATAAATAGCTGTTATCTTGGAAACAACAATTGGAGAGTAAAAGTAAGTAATAAAGTCTGAGGTGGGAGTAAAAGGGCTGAGTGAGCGCAGAGTACAAGTTTTTTAACCTGTGGTACAGGTTTATTTCTTAATCTCTAGTAATGGTTCCTTAGTTAATTTGTTATACTGGTCAATAAGTGGGCAGCTCTAGATTGGGCGAGAATTTTCATTTTTTTACCAAACATAATAATACTTACTATTCAATAAGTATTCCTTCAAGTGGCAGATATTACAGTATTTTAAATTTATTACACATTTCGAAAATTCGCCGTGAATGCAGGACTCGAACCTGCGTCTTCGGATTACTAGCCCGACGCTCTGCCAACTGAGCCAATCCGCAGTCCTGACCTCGCGTCGAATTTGTGAAGTGTTTATAATCTTAACCAACTTATAGCGTTGGCGGCACCACCTGTAAAAATAACTCTTTGACTATGGGTGTTTCTCTAGATAAAATAAATAATAATATTCTAAGATGTCATTCTAGTCATCATTATGCTAACGTTTACTATCGCGTTAATAGATTGCGAAAAAAACAGCTGTCCCATAAAAAAAGTGCATACTGCATAAACTCTCGACGAAATTTAAAGACCAGTTAATTGCTTTTCCGCGATGTTGATGATAATTGTTTCCTTAAATTGTCGTGATTTGAGTAAATTATTATTTTACTATGAGAGTTAACTCTCACATTGAAAATACTAGTCAGTTTGCCTGTGACCACATTTGATGCAACTCGGTCGAAACATCGGGTAACGAGGTATTTATTTATCTCGTATTTTCAGGGCGCGATTAGCCCGTAGTATAGAAATAAAACTGGTCAGATTTTAATCGAATACGAATACATTCAGTTTTGAAAACTCTTAGAATTTATTAGGGTGGAGTGGTATCGTCATCGCGGATTTATTTCTTAAATAAAAAAAATCAATGCGACATAATAATTTTATATTTTAAAACGCAGGACTCACAGAAGTTTGTATTTTAATTTCTACTCAATGCGTTTGAAATATATGCAAAATAATTGTTATATTTACATTAGATGTATCTAATAGGCGTAAAGACAGCAAAAATATAATTACTTCGTCAGATAGACTATCAAAAAATATTAGACACGTATTTTCTCTTTTGTCAATTAAACAAAATAGATGTAGATATAGCCTGCGTGACGTCACAAGTGCCATACAAATATATGAGCTTCTGTAAGAGAAGTGACGTCACGACCCAACGTTTGGGAGTGGGTTTGTGGTTTATCTTTGTCATTTGTTGTTTGATTGACAAAAGAAAAAATACGTGTCCAATATTTTTTTATAATCTAACTCACAAACTAATTATAACAATGATTTTTCTTATCCAGTCATCAGGGGCGGAAAAATTGATGACTAGCCATTAAGAAATGAGAACCACAGAAAACTCCATCAAATCCGAACTTTTAGCAAAGCGTGAACTTGCTAATACCACTGCTCATCTCATTATTTAAATGGACTTCCTCCATCCGTCTCGCGGTAATTATCGAAAATATACGCCTTAAAAACTCCGCAATGTTTATTTTAAGAAAATAAGAACGTTAGCCAAGTTTTATTTCGAAATTTGCGAAGCTTTCGTGCGAAGAATCGTGCGCCAGATGGCGCTGCGGTAACTTTGGATCGCGTATAAATAAATTTTATAAAATACTCTAAAAGCCCGATGAAGTTGACAATGTTATAAATCAGTAAACCATGTGTCGATAATCAAGTGATGATGTTATCTTCAAGAAATATTAAGTGATTAAAGTAAAAACTGCACATCTTTACTACAGTGAATTGTGAGTGTGTTTGGCCCTTCCGAGTTCGAAAATGACCAAATCAGAATATATTTACTGCGATACCAGTGTTAAAAAATGCTTAAGTAACAAATTTGGTCACTAATTCTAAAATTATTAGCCAAAAACATCAACAAAGCAACTGTTTTAATAAGGTGACCTTTGAACTTATCATCGACAAAGACTTTTCGCAAGTCATTCTCGAATATTTTTGTGTGAAGAACCAGATCGATAATTTCGAGCTACTCCAGTAAGACTCGGTGGCTCAGCGGTGTAAGTACGACGTCAAGCGACCAGAGGAGGGCCAGTTCGATCCTCACGACTGGTTATTATTTTGTCGTAATCTTAAAAATATTTGGATCGTCGGAAGACATAGTATATCGTCGCCCTAGTAGTATCTGTACGAGTTGAACTTTACGAATATGGATTCTGTTGACAATGTTACCAGACGCAATAGAGGAGCGAGACCTACCGCCGCTGCAGCGTTCTCCCGGAATAAAAATAGATCTTTATCAGTCGAGTCGCTCGATTCCCTCGCATCTAATAAAAGCTCAAAAAGTATGATGGACTTGTCTACTCACTGTAAAAGCGATGAAATAATACAGTTAGAAAGCGATAACGATGCTTTGCGACTACAATTACTAAGCGCGCACGCTGAAATTGAAACTTTACTTTTGGAGAATTCGTCATTAAAAAAAATTGTTGAAGAAGTTAATAAAAAAAACAAACAGTTTAAAAATATGTATGTGGCAAGCATGAGTATTAAAAGGGATAAATGTACAGGAAGTTCCAAGAGTTCAAGAAGGAATCGAAGTTCAGGTAATGCAAGCAGGTCGAATATGTCAGTTCGCAGACTTGACATGGACACAGAATTTTGTACGCCGAAATCACACGCGAACAATGTTTCCTTTGTTTCGAGTCCTCACCCAGCAAAGCTGCACCAATCTGTTAAAGATGCTGCTTCTAAAAATTTTAATGCCACCGCTGATAAACCTGTAGTTGCACGTGATTGTTTTGAGAAAAAAATACAAGAAGGGGAATGTAGTAAATCATGTGTGTTCATCAAACAGGATGTTCTTAAGAAACCTTCTAGTGCGACTTCTTGCAGAGATCGAAATACAGCTAATCGTTTTGGCGTCCCAAAATTGCAAGAGAACCTCAGTTTTGCTACAAAACGTAAAATTAGAGCTTCAGAAAGAGGAAATATTGTGTTACTAGCTGACAACCAAGGTGAAGGAATCGTGGAGTCACTACTTCGTAATAAGAAGAACCTTATAATTAAAGACTATGACGTCTTAGGATTTATAAAACCGGACGCAACTTCAAGTGAAGTTCTTTCGTATTGTACTGCCTTATCGAAAACAGTTACTAAAGATGACAATATTGTAATAATGACAGGATGTAATGACACTAACCCTCATGCATTGCTCTCCGAAATTAGGAAGGCTCTTGATCTTTTGAAGTCGTGTAATATTTTTGTGGTAAATATATTATTTAATGACTTTTTAAAGGAAAAAGAACTCAACCAACAAATAAAGACTCTTGCGAGCGGCTTTCCCAGCTGCGTATACATTGAATCTCTTCCTCACAAATTTGATATAACTCGACAAATAATTCGTCACATTAACACAATACAATACAGAAATACGTTTCTGTCATTTTCAGAAAGTCAATCGATCGTAAATTCCGGTAGGCGTACAGCAGCTATTTCTTCTAAAAAGTTTCAAGATTGAACAGATGCTCAACTGCGAATCTCCGAAAATTCTCGCAAAGGAACGATTCCTTACTATTTCAAAAAAATAAGTAATACTAAGCAGTCTAATAGTATGAATGACCCTAAACCAATAAAACGTTTGATGACTGACTATTTTCCTGCCGCTAAACTGAATAATAAACCACGGGACATGGTCAACAAACCAGCCGATTTTTTTCGTTCCTAATGGAGACCAGTCATTTATAGTATTTCATCAAAACGTAGCTGGATTACTTAGTAAGGTTCATGAATTGGAGGTCGCCTTGAGGGAACTTGAAACACTGAATATTATACCTTCAGTCATATGCCTCAGCGAACATTATATTATGAAAGGTGATGAAAAATTTCTTACTCTTAATAATTACTCTTTGAGAGCTATTTATGCCCGATCATACCAACGGCGTGGAGGTAGTTGTATACTTTGCAAAAATGATATAGATTCTGTAGAGTTGAATTTAAATGATTTGGCAATTGACAAATGCTTTGAATTATGTGGAATAGTCATAAAAAATCTCAAACTATACATATTGTGCATATATAGAGTCCCCAAGGCTGATACTCGTGCATTTTTCGCTAACCTACAAACGACAATAGATAAATTATTATATGCCCAAAGTTACAAAATTATCATCTGCGGGGATTTCAATATCGACACCTTAAAACAAACTAAAAACAGCACAAAAATCTCACAAATATTATCTAACTATGGTATTCAATTTCATATTCTTGAGCCGACGCAACATATATCATATTCATATTGACGCAAGTCTGACATGGAAAGAACATGTCGATTCTCTACGAAATCGTCTGAATGGCTTCGTTTTTGCTTTAAAAACTTTGAGACAATGTACTTCCATGAAGACCGTTATGGAAGTATATCATGCATATGTCTGTTCCATTCTCCGATACGGTATTATAATTTGGGGAAATTCTTGTGACATAAATAGCGTCTTTGTTGGTCAAAAGAAATGCATAAGAGCTATGTATGGAATGAAATGGGATGACTCTTGCAAACCTGTTTTTAAATCTAACAATCTATTGACTGTTCCGTGTCTATACATATTTGAGATGGCAAAATTTGTAAGAAATAATCCATCATTATTTGAACTCTATGAAAATGTTAATAAAAGATCTGCTCCTAGACTCCGACTTAAATTACCACAGCCTCGGCTCGAGCTGTTTAGAAATAATTGTGTTTATATGGCGGCCTTAATTTTCAATTCCCTTCCTGAAGAGTTGATTGATTTACCATATAAGAGGTTCTGTGCGCAGTTGAAGAAGTGGCTAGTAAGCGAGAGTTTTTATGAGGTTGACGAATTCTTGAGGAAAGCGTCGTGCCGCATGCATGTTTATAAATGGGCGTATTAATTATTGTTTTTTACTATTTTATTGTTATAATTTCTATTTTTTTTTTATTTTAATGTAAAAATGACATTACCTATCTAATGACGTAAAATAATTAATGTACCTACGACGAATATGATAATATAATATAATGATTATGACATTGATTAAATAAAAATAGGAGAATTTAATATTATATAAATTAACGTTGCCACACCCTTATAGGGTCATATGTGTAAGCTTTTAAAACATGTTATTTAAGATCTACATGTAATACCACATATGTTGCAATAAAGATTGATTGATTGATTGATTGATTTAAGTTTCTCAAGGGTGGTTTCAGACTAGCGTTTTATACGCGCGATACGTAAGGTCGTTTTTGGAAGCGCAAGTATGCGCGTATAGGCGCGCCTTTTAGCACACCATCGACCTGGCAAGTTTTCTTCCATATTGATGTTTCACACGCTCAACATATATGCGCTTCCAAGCTCTCAAGCTAACATTACACCACTATCGGTTCGAGCGAACACGCCAAAATATGCCCGATTACGCGAGTCCTGTTTTTTGAAGCGCGTAATGTATACGCGCAGAAAAAAACGCTAATCTAAAATCGCTCTTTGTTACTGGTTAATTATAGCCACAGACCCAGACCAGTTTTTGTTGCTTGAACTAAATTAGCTTGTAAACTGATGTTGTAATTAATTTACTTTGTAGAGGTCAGCCGTAAGTCAGAATAGTCGTTATGAAGGCAACTACAGTTAAGTTTTTGTGTAATTACTTTGAATCGTAAAAAAGGCAAAGAGTTAATTTTGTGTAGGTACTTACACTTAACGAATGAATTTAACAGTTTCTTGTTTATTTATTGTTTTCATTATATTTCTAGACAACTGGCTCGAAGCTAGATAAATTGATAAAAATATTGTTGGCTGTAAAGTTTATGAACTGATGATGGCTATAAATTTTACGTGAAGCGTAGCGCCATAATATGTGTCACAAGCCGATCTCTTAGGCCGATCGTGCTTCTCTATCACTTGTTCCGCGTCCTCGCTTGCACGCTTTGCGCGTGACAACGAATCATGCTTTTTCGTCCGTATATCGGGCGTTTATTGATTGACGTTGTAACGTCAAAAAACTGTTCAGCACCATGTAAGCAGCATTATATTTTATCAATGTGATGTACATGTTGTCTTTCTAGGCAACCACGGTCATATTCTAGGATATAGATGTTCTAATCATTACAACTAACTTTTACCTTAAGACGAACGCTGAAATTGCGAAAAACAATCCATTGTTCTACACATTCCATTGAAGGGTATAAAACATTTTGTACAGCATTTTGATTCGCAGATTTTTATTTTCAGGATTCCAGATCTCGTATTAAAAGTTTGTCATTATGACAATTACAGTAATATTCTAGAATATATGCGTTGACTAGAGAGAAATAATACAATATCGTATGTTGTCCCTGTCCCGTTAAGACCTTGGAGAAATGACAAGTGTGGAGGTCTCGTATTAAATTGAACATTTACAATATATCTGATTGTGTTCTTCTTAATTATTACGCAACGAGAGAGACAGAGAAAGAGGTACGCGATCTGCCCTGTCTTGAAAAATCAAGTACCATCCAAAACCGTCTTATCTATGAAATGCTACACTCCTATTTTCTTCGCTTTTCTTTGAACTATGAATGTTACAGCCATAAGCTACACAAGCCATCACAAAAAAAGATTGAAGTTTTTATATAATAAAAATATATCACAAACTTCGAAAACAGCGAGTCACCAGCTGGCAAGGAACTTCCTTTCCAGCTGGTCACTTTGACAAGTAAAATGCGGCTTCAAGTCGTTCAAGATGATAGTTACTGTATGATTACGTCTCTTTCTATCTAATGACAAACTTTTGTAAGATAAAGCATCAGATCCAGTTTTGTCATTTCTCCAAGGTTAATAAGACACATCAATACCAAACACCAGCTAATAAATCTGTCAATGACATTGACTTTTCGTGCATAACTCGTTTCAATTACATCGCGAGTGAAACGCGGGGAACACCCGGAGGGCATCATCAACACATGGTGTGTTAGGACCAAATGGAATTGAATGGAATTGAAGGTAAAATTGATCGCGGCGGGATGGGACGCCTCCGGGCGTTTCAAAAACCCCGATAATTGAGGCACTCAGGAAATACGTCAACCTTTTATTTTAACCGACTTTCCAAGTGGAAGGGGTTCTCAATTACTGATTAACTCTTCGCGTACAAGGTGATTAAAACTCCTTCCGCGTAAAATATTCTTTGCCCCACATTAATATCTACCTAGTGAGGTGATTATAAAAAAATAACAAGCTCAGATACTTGATATAGGTTTACAACTGCACAATACACTAGTAAATAAAACTGTATAATATATTAGAACTAACCTTTAATTGTAAAAAAAATTGAAATCGAAAAACAACTTCACAAAAATCCACTAATTTTCATCAAAGCTAGAAAAAATACATAAAAAATAATTTACTTTAAAGCATTACCTATCATTTAACATTTACAAAACCAGCCATATATTATGTCATATAAAAGATAAACATTACCAATTAAGCTTATTCTGGTGACATAATTCATTATCTAAATCAATACGATTTTGGTACAGTTACAGAGGTAGGTAGGTACAGAGTATCAGTTTCTAGTGTTTTGTTGGCATAAATATGTATCTGAAGCAACCAACAAACCATTCGATGTTTTTTATTTAAATGTTTAGGATATAAATACATTTTAGGTTGCTTTATCAGCAAACATGGAATCTCTTCTTAGAAATCATCGTGTTATAAGAAAGAAAAATATGACCGTATAATGGAGATATGACTGGTAATATGGCCACAATATTATTATTTTGGAGTTATTCAGACATTTTAATCAATAATAATAGTAAAGAACTTACAGCAATATAATCCAAGTTAAAAATTAAAAAAATATATACGTGCCTTTTTGCTACGTCCCGTACAACGTGGGGTAAAAAACGCCCAGGGTCCACTTTGTGCGCACCTACAGACAAAATTAGTTATAGAAGCTCTGATATATGATGATGTATCGATGCAGTGATGTTCAACGTCCAGCTACTGTAGATTTCAACTCAATTGCTTAATTTTTATTTATGAATTTAGCTGTTTTTCTAGAGCTGGGATAATGTCTTACTACCTTGTACGCGGAGGGTTATTTTTTCATGGAACGTTTTTCGCGGAAACATGACCTTACATGACTTTCTAAAACTGTATGCAACGTACTACGTATATATACCATTGGTAGCGACTTTAGCTTACACAGGACTATTGCTTTGAAATGTACAAGTACTTTTATACATGTATATGTAAGTTCGTATAATCCGGGTGGATAGCTCTCGTATCAAGTTTTTAAGCAGTCTGAAAGCCTCTGACGCGGCTAAGAGGTAAAGCAACCGGACCTACAATTAAACGTGTCAACTGAGCCACTGTAGCGCTCACTTGGAAATGCCACCCGCGGTCACTCATCGTATATCCAAAGAGATATATGCTCATCGTTATTTACACTTTTTATAACTGACTAATGCGAATATGATATCAAATGCTCCATAAGTTTTTTCTACACTCAACAAACTTATTTATTGGCTATTTTACTGTAAGTCCCATAACATGTTCATATTGAAGAACATAATACATCTCTAAAAATTATAATCTATCCATCATCATAACTATGCTCGAAGGCCTCAAGAAGGCGATTCTGAAGGTTTAGGTGGGTCTTAAGATGAACACGGGGAAGAAGAAAGTCATGTGTTATTCCGATGTTGTACCCACCCCGATTTCTGTTGGAAACTCGGTTCTTAATACAGTCGTTGACATCTACCTAGGACAAGTAGTCCAATTAGGTAGGTCCGACTTCAAGAAAGAGGTCAATCGCCGAATCCAACTCGGTTGGGCAGCGTTCGGAAAATTGCGTAACGTCTCGTCTCGTCCGACATACATCAGTGCCTCAAGTCGAAAGTATTCGACCAGTGTGTATTGCCAGTGATGTCTTATGGAACTGAAACGAAGTCTCTAACTATTGGTCTTATTAATAACTCCAAGTAGCACATTGAGCTATGGGGAGGGCTATGCTCGGAGTATCTGTGCGAAACCGAATCAGGAATGAGGAGATACGTAGAAAAGACCAAGTAGCAGACCAAGATCTGCAAAGAAATATATATTATTCTCTCTGCCAGTCCTTTCTTACATACTGTATCCTAAGCTGCGGGGGAATATGTAAGACTAGCCTAAAATCTTTAGAATGTGCGCAGAGCACTATACTAAAAGTTGCAAATTTTAAGCCGCGCCTCTACCCGACTACTGACCTGTAAAAGGAATGTAATGTTCTCACTGTTAGACAACTCTATCTTCCACAATTGTTTATACAACAACACACTAAACCTCAGACTTCTTCTTTTAGAGGCTCTTTCAAGTACTCAGCCAGTAAAATCTGGAATAACCTTCCTCCACCCGTTCGGAACCTGCAAATTATACATTGTTTCAGACTCAAACTCAAAGAATTATTTTATAAGCATCAAAAGAGCCAGGAACAATTGAGAAACGACACGAGCGCTATATGAGAGACATATTGCATATTGCGCTAACCTAACCTAGACCTAGACAATCACGAGAATTTACTATTATATGTACTATTAAGCGTAAAAATGATAAGTCTTACTTACCACGGCAACTTTTCTGTTTTTAATTTTAGTTTATTTAGTAATTTGTTGTAAAAATCTGATTCACGGAGAATGTAAAATTGTAAATAGATCTGATTGATTGCGACTCGCGTCACGTCATGGTCAGGGTGCGTCACTGTCAGTTTTCAGCTAATGTCAGTTGACATGTCGCATCGGGTTTTGGCGTGGCGCCAACATCATATTTTCTAAAATGGATAATATTATGTTTTATTTTTAATTATGTTTGCACGCTGTTGCTACAACAATAGCCTTATTGTTTTTTAATATTCGCATGAGACGTCACCTACCGGTCCTGCCGGAAGACCAGCGCTGATTGGTCCACAACCAGCATATTATGCTGACGTGGGACCGGCTTGTGACAAAAATAAAATTAAGTAATTAAGTAGGATAGCATTGTAGAATAATTAAGAGTAATTGCTTATGATGTTTATTTTGTTTTGTTTTGCTGTGTTGTTTGCTTTGTATTTGATTTTATTTTTGTCTTAATAAAGAACTGTCTATTGTCTATTGTCAGACAGCAATAAACAATAACTTACATAATAAATTCAACAATAGGAACTTATATAATACTAGCTGACCCGGCCACGCGTTGCTGTGGCTAAATAAATTAAAATTGCGACTATAATTTGAGATTTAAACTATCCTATCTCTCAAGTTGGATCGAGCTGCACATGGTGTGCTAATTATATTATAATCGGTTAAGTGGTTTAGGAGTCCATTGAGGACAAACATTGTGACACGAGATTTATATATATTATAGCTGACCCGGCCACGCGTTGCTGTGGCTAAATAAATTAAAATTTCGACTATAATTTGAGATTTAAACTATCCTATCTCTCAAGTTGGATCGAACTGCACATGGTGTGCGAATTTTATTATAATCGGTTAAGTGGTTTAGGAGTCCATTGAGGACAAACATTGTGACACGAGATTTATATATATTAAGATTAAGATTAAGATTTACACCGTACCACTGACAAAAACAGTTTTCGCAATGCACTTTTCCTACTATTTGGGTCCTAAATTATACAACAAACTTAGTAAACAATCTACTGATGAGACGCTAAATGCGCATAAATTTAAAAAAAAAAAGTGTTATATTTCCTAAAAGATATGGACTATCAAAACACTGAAAGCTTTATCTCTGTTCATTAAATTTATTTTATTAATTATTTATTAAAATACGATTCTAACTATGCTTATCATAGTTTTAATAAATTTAATTAGCTTATGCATGAATGTTTAAATTTTATCATTTTAAATATTACTTCAAAACTTATTGTTGATATTGATTCAAGTTTCTTGTTTATAATTATTTTAATCTAGTGCAACTATAGGGAGAAGCCGCCGGATTCCGAGACACAGTTTTTAACTAGTTCGGAACCGGTGGATTCAATACAATAGCATGTATATTTTGTGTCCTAATAAAGATTTTGAATTTAAGTTTTGAAAACCTATCCATCCATCCATCTATCAACCATAGGACGTTCACTGCTGGTCATAGACTTCCAGTATAGATTTCCAATAAGACTGCGATCCTGCGGTCTTAATGAGGTCATTCATCCACCTTGTGGGTGGATGTCTTACGCTGCGCTTGCCGGTACGTAGTCTCTACTCGAGAACTTTTTGACCCTGTCGGTCATAAGTCTTCTGTGTTATGTACCCTGCCCATTGCAATTTCAACTTGCCATTCTTTTTGTTATAAATAAATAATAAAGAAATAAATTCTTTATTTGGCACAAAAACTTAGTTCTAAACAAAGGAACGATACTACCTGCAGTAGTCAGAAAGACTGTGTTGCGGGCAGCATCGCCCACCTCCGGCAAAATAATTTAGACAACATTATAAATTTGAATACGAATAAAAGACAAAACTATAATCAAAATTACATAATTTAGACAACAATACTGTGAACAATAGTTAGAATATTGTGAGTGCACGCGAATCTCCTCATACCTGATTCGCAGAGAGACTCCAAGCATAGCCCTCGCCAAACTTATTTATGTCGAACTCAATCCACTTAATTTAATATATCTAGCAACTAATATTCAGAGCTCAAAGGCTCTTTGACTCAGTCAACTAGCTCTAAAACTTTAAATCTTTTTGCTGAAATTTATTCACGAAATATACCGTGAAATCCCTTTATGCATAGTAATTTGGCTAGAAACATTGTCCTGTAGTTTGAAACACGGAATCGTAAATGAACTAAACTGCTTTGTGGTTGAATAACCGGCAAAGGTGCGAAAATCCTCACAGTTTCTACTGTTACTGAGTATGTACTATACGTAGCTACCTACATAATGTGTGTATAGTGAAAATGTGTGAGGTATGTTATATCAGAGATGAAAATGTCTATAAGGTTGTGCTAAAGGGTTTATTTTGTAGTTTCAGCTACAAAACGTCCTCTTAGTATGTAATAAGTTTTCGTCACAAATTCTTCTGTTTTCTGCTAAATATTAAATACAGAAATTTATTTGCAACAAAAATAAGAGGTACTATAACAACAATATACAACAAAACAAATCATAAAACACAAACAAAAACAACAGTATTATACCTAAAATCCTTGTCACAAAACTGGTCCCAACTCAGCGTAATGCTGGTTGCGCTTACGAGCAACCAGCGCTGGTATTCTGTTAATGAATATGATATTACTAGTTTTTTTTTGTATACATAATAAGGTTACAACCGGCCACCAACTCTCCTGATTGAAAGCGATATTGAATCCAAGGATGGAGTGTGTATAAAATACCTGTTCACTGTTACCTTAAATCGTCAATAAAAGCACTGAACTGACTCTATTTCCACCGACACCACAGCACGTTCAGTGTAGAGATGTTGGACATTACGGCAAAGGACTTTGTGAATTACTGAGAGAGTCTACATGTCTCTGTAGACTAAGCCAGCATGTCCTAGTGCGAGCACCATAGATGAACTTTATAAAACCATGGTATTACCATTAAGATACCAATATTGTGGTAAAAAATGTACACATAGAAAAAACAGGAACATCGTCACGCAAAGAAGAAGACTATTAAGAGCTTAGGCTAGTTAACAATATTTTTTGATGTTCTCTTGTAACAGCTAACCAAAATAAGAGCCGATTAACAAAAATAAAATTAACAGAGAAGTTACAAGCATTTAGTTTTCTTGCTAGACAAAGAGCGCACTATAGCAGAATATGACGTCACGGCGTGTCATCAAGTGTCATACATTCGCTATACTATGTTATGCTTTGAGGAAAAGGAACAAATCACCCCTTTTAATCCGTACCAAAATCTTTACAATCTTATATAACTGCATTATTCTTTAGATCTGGATTAGCCAATTTTGGTTATTTTTTCAGTTTAGGAATCATAATTAATTGCAGAATTCAGTAATAATAATACATTTAATGAATTCAATACTAGTCAACTACCCTATTATAACTTTTGAAAATCTTTGACCCCACATCAGATACACAAAGTTACAGAAGACAAAACATACTCGTACACTTATATACTCGTATGTAGCTCTTTGACGTGATAAGGTCGTTTAAATCAATGAGCGCCGCCCGGCTGAAAACACATGACGCATTATTACGTTCCTCCTGGTTCCACCTAAGCTGAGCGTGCAAGCGAGAATGCGAAGCAAGCGATAGAGAGGCAAGATTGACGTAAGTGTTTGGCTTCTGATACATATGACGTTATTTCGTATGTAAACCACCTTACATAACAGACAACCATTTTTAGGCTTTCGTACCTCAAACGGAATAAACGGAACCCTTATAGGATCAATTTGTTGTCCGTCTGTCCGTCTGTGTGTATGTCAAGACTCTTTATATCGCGAACGCGTAAAGATATCGAGTTGAAATTTAAACAGTATACGTATATCTATGGTATCTTGCAGTTGTGTGAAAGAAAAACTTCTCAGTTCTCTTATAAAAAAGTTAGAGCCGTTTATGTAGTAAAAACCGCATATTTAGACATTCTGTTGGCATAGAACTATGAAATTTAGCGAAAAGCATTATCTTAGAGTACACATATAGGAATAAATCTGAAAACTGTACATTTTTATTTAATACACAAAAAAATAGGGCCACTAAATTCACAAAATATGGGTTCAAAATTCAAAGTGAGAAAATCGTATCATGTAAGGTATCATTTAAAATAACTTGATTTGCACATGCTAGGTTTTAAATTATTTTAACAACGTTTAATTTTTGATTTATGACGAGAAAAGTGAAAAAAAAAACTTTTTTGTTGATGGTTATATATATTATACTTCCCAGTTGTGTGAAGAATCCTGGATTTGTGCGGAACCCTCCGTGTGCGAGCCTGACTCGCACTTGTCCGGTTTTTTTTAGTTAAAACCTCTTTAAGTGGTAAGTTAAAACCACTTAATTAATTCAACCTTGTAATTGTTCTAATGATGTTAAAGATTAATTAAAAGTGGGTCGACGGAGTTCCGAATCGGGAGGAAATTACTTTACAAAACATTCCATTTTTCTTTTGAACAGTTAAGCAAGATTTTGTTAATCCCCAGCGTTTTCTTTGAAAAATATTTCGTTTAAACTCGGGGGATAAAAATACTAATCCTTCTTTAAGCTGGATCGCGAGTGCTTAAGTGAATGAGCCGTTGTACTTTGTTTCATACTCATAGTGAACGGTCTGGAGGTTTATATATACTTGGATTTGAATTACTTGAGTACGAGTTCTAATTGGCTTTATTAAAAAGAAAGCTTTAGGCTTATACTCCAACCAAAGCTAAGAGGAGAGAAGATATATCATTATGCAGAGATGAGAAAGAGAAAGAGTACTATCATGTTTATTCAATCGATGCGACGAACAGTGTTACCAACCTAACTTAGCTAGCCCAAAGCGAAAAAGCTGCAGAAAACTTTCATTGCATTTTAAAAATCTGTATATATCTAGTTTTTATTTTGTGGAGACCTAAACTAAAAGCTGTGAAGATGTGTACTAAAATAAACAATATTTATTTCCAAAAAACTTGTACAAAACTTTTACATTTATAGTGATTCCTGAACTAGGCGATAAGGCCTATGTTTCGGGGTTTTGAACACGCGTTGTTGACAAAATTTACATTAACATCAGGTACCTACGGTAGATACATATGGGTAAATAGGTAAGGATATTGAAAAATCTGTAGATTTACAGTTAAAACTATAGAGTAACGCCACGAAGTATGATCCATTACTAAAATATATGTTGAATTTTATTTTCTACCTGCGTGAATGAAACTGCTGTTGCTTGAGTTTCTCTTATGTAAGATGAAAAATATACATTATAAATTACTGCAGTAAAAACATTAAGATAATATCTAGATCCATGTAGGTTTTGGCGCTAATTTGAGCGGAAATCGAATTTCCTCGACACACCCGCCATTACACGGCGAACAATACAGCCGGCCGCTAAACTCTCGGAATTGATTGGCTAGTCAAGAGGAACAACACAATTTATGTTCTCTATTATTTACATATTTTGTATATCTTTTCATTCATTTTTCTGACTAAACATAAAGAATATGTAGACGAGACAAGCGCTAGTAATTTAAAGAGGTGTTCGGACGAGGTGTAATAGTTAACACTTTATAGGACACAAAAAATACAATACGAACAGTAATACATGAAATTATTATGCCAGTGTAACAAAAAGGCGCCCTGATCGCTGGTACCTATATTTTCCAGGCAATCCATTACAGGCAGGTATTAATTGCATTCTTTGGATTTGTTGTTAAATCGGACTTTCAAACGGAAAACCACTTTTGTCCTGGTATACGTCACCTAATTACAAATACATATTTCAGTGAATGAGCTTTTAGTGGTTCACTAATAACATATAATAATACTGCCTTTAACCACAATTGGGACATACATATTCACAACTTGTTTTAATTACATTTTGATAAATATCTTCCACCCAAGGTCGATGACAGAATGATAATAATCATAATGAGTATTTCAGTCATAGGACGTCCACTGCTGGACATAGCCCTACCCTAAAGATCTCCAATCCAATAAGACTGGTTGGTAGCAACTTGATCCTGCGGTTTTAATTATGTCATCCGTCCACCTTGTGAGTGATCGTCCTACATTGCGCTTGCCGGTACGTGGTCTCCACTCGAGAACTTTTCGACCCCATCGGTCATCAGTCCTTCGTGCTATGTGCTCTGTTTACTGCCATTTCAACTTGTCAATCCGTAATAAGTACCTAAAATCATATAAAAAACAGAAAACCTTTCCTTGGTAGTCGGGTAAAAAATAGAGCGACAATTGTTTTCCTCCTCTTACCGCTTGTTAAAAAGACCCCCCGGCTGCGCGAAATTGATACTATTTACGGTTTGTTAGTATTTCGCGTTACGTCCGCGTTGTACCTACCGATACCTATCACAATACTAGTCTAAGATCCCACTGCAGAATTGTTACGCCATAACGTACTTATATGCTAAAAACTTACTTTTAAATAAATTTATGGATAGGAGAATATTTGTCGAAATGGCCTATCAAAATGTAGCCCATATGATGTGGACTGTGGACACCTGACACTATCGACCTGCATTGCATAATATACATGGTTATCTCTTTATCCTGTACTAAACCGAAGGCTGTTGATTAAGCCCTTCAATACAAGTAACTTTTACTATGGGGGCCTACTGCGCGCACCGACACCGCTCGGTATGCGCCCACGCATCACGCACTCACGTTACTTAACGAACTGATTGCTCGTCAGCCTGATATCGATGTATTTTTCTCAAAGCAGAAAAATATTACTCAAAACTGCATGAGATGCCTAACTGAGATATGTCATTATTCTTAAGTATCAAATTCATAAGATAGTTACTAAGTGAATTTATATAAATTATGTGTATAATATTTAAGTTATTGTGTAATATTTAAGTCAAAAATGTTTGGTCAGCATGTGACTGTAAGTCTTTGACACTATGTAGTAAATAAATGAAATAAAATAAATAAAATAAAACTCAAATTTCTAGAAAAAAAATCAGGTGTTCCGAAACAAAATTGCAACTCAAAATTGACAAACTGTATAAAACAGCTGATTATATTTGCTCGAATTTTGAGTTAGTAAAAATTGATTATAATAATGGTCTTAGTCACTCTCTTTCAGCTTAGAACAGGGTAAGGAGATAACCCTGTATACGGGCTATGGAAGTGAACCTATAAATTAAAAATACTAGAGACTACATTTCGTTAGGCAACCTGATACATGTACTACGTAGGTATTACATTTATATTTTCCTATTCATAATTTATTTCCGTAAAAAAAAGATTTTAGAGTGTACTCCTAACTACGTCATGAGCGTAGAGTTTTTGCAGTGGGATCCCGTACTACTCCCGATAATACCTACTGCGCTTATTATGCTTGCGTACTAAATAAACGCGCCATATTGGCCGGGAAATTGCTCCGTGATTAATATTATCGTTGCGGCTCCGAGGCGGACGATATTTCATATAATACCATCACATTTGTTGGTAGGTAAATAAAATATTGTAAGAAAATGTCTACAGCGATTATAGATTTAAGCACTAGTGAAATACCACTAAGAAAGTTATTGTAATTAATTTGTTTCATTTCTTGTTACAGGACCGTCTATTTTTTTATGGCCATCTCCGACCGTCTATTTTTCACCTGAAGCCTTCCTGATACCAGGTGAGTTTGTCTATATCATATTACCTTTTGTGCGCCACCGTTGTGATTATTTCTTTATTTTTAGGGTTCCGTACCTCAAACGGAAAAAACGGAAGCCTGATAGGATCACTTTGTTGTCCGTCTGTCCGTCTGTGTGTATGTCAAGACTCTTTATCTCAGGAACGCGTAAAGATATCGAGTAGAAATTTAAACTGTATACGTATATCTATGGTCTCTTGCAGTTCTGTAAAAGAAAAACTTTTCAATTATCGTTTAAAAAAAGGTAGAGCCGTTTATGTTGTAAAAACAGCATATTTCGACACTCACAAAAATCAAAACCTACAGGGTACTTTCCGTAGACATAGAACTATGAAATTTGGCGAGAAGCATTTTCCTAGATTACTCATTTAGGAATAAATCTGAAAACTGTACATTTTTATTTAAATTACAAAAAAATAGGGCCTCAAAATTCACAAAATATGAGTTCAAAATTCAAAGTGAGTAAATCGTATCATGTAAGGTATCATATAAAAGAGCTTCTTTAGTACATGCTAAAAATGTTGCATGCTACAAATGTTAAATGCAGGTTTTTAATTATTTTAACAATGTATAATTTTCGATGTATGACGAGAAAAGTGAAAAAAACAAAAAACTTTTTTGTCGATGGTTATAGTATAGATTTTAACAACTTACTTCCCATTTTGTGAAATTTTCTGGATATGTGCAGAACCCTCGATGTGTCACTTGTCCAGTTTTTTCTCTCTACAAATTAGTGCCTAAAACGTTCTTTTTTGTGATTTTCAAAAGAGGGTGCTTTTACACCAGAGTAGAAGCCTTTAAAAATAATAAAGAGTGAAAAAAAATAATAGTAGGATGAAACCCATTAGAAAAGGAGGGGAATATTATAAAAATAAAAGGAAAAATAATTTACGGGCGATCTGAGGTCGGGAAGGGGATGGGAACGGTTTTTCTCGATTTCCGGCAAAACTAAAAGTTCTATCGAAAAAAGTCAAATGGCAAAGTTGTAGGTAATAAAAAGATGTAAAACTTTTGTATTGACACTTTTTTCACATAACCTCAAAATTTATGTGAAAAATTTTAAAAACCAAGTTTTTGGTTTTTTATTTTTATCTTTAACAAAAATATTTTTTTAACGAAATTTGGTGAAAACTTACCTTTTTATGTCTCAAATACGCTGTAATTTACTTGATTAAAAATATTAATTTTTTCATCTTAATGAATTAATATCGAAAAACACCCTAATTTTCAATCGAATACCCTTAAACCCCCCCCCCCCCCTATCCCCTTCCCGACCTCAGATCGCCCGTAAATTATTTTTCCTTTTATTTTTATAATATTCCCCTCCTTTTCTAATGGGTTTCATCGTACTATTATTTTTTTTGGTTGTATAAATTATCGACCCTGGTGTGTTTGGGAAGCCGCTAACGTGGACCCGCGTGTTCCGTCTGACCATCTGGTTCGCGCCTCCGGAGTCGGACAATCTGTGCCTTTTTTGGTTTGCCCCGAACCCCGCATATATATTTTTTTCGTAATTCCGTCAAGTTCTCGCCCAAGACTTTCGTTTTAACGTCGACTATAACTGATCTCCGTGTTCATCCAACGCCAACCTACCATTTCATATGTAAAAACAAGCGGTGAAAACCTTAAATGTGTGGTTTTCCACGAAATCAAACTTCATTTTCCACACGTCGGCTGCAATTTTGTGATATATCCCGCCAAATACTTTGCTTTGTGATTGTTTCTAATTTTAGTTAGAAAGACTCTATATTGTCGCTACTAATAGAAACCTCAAAACAATCTTTCCTCTTCAAAAAATAATGATGTAAATTATCTCCAACGTGAGTTAACATTGTCAGCGCAGGCCGGGCGGTCGGGTTCTGATAACCGTGATAAGGAGCCCTTATAATCAAACTGGCAGATTACATCTAAACTTCGCGACTTCTCGTCGTATCATTCCCACCGCTCCTTTGCCGCTGTTATGCTTTAATGTTGGCAGTAACTCAAATTAGAATGAGATATCATCATCAGCAGCTAAGTTAAATCTATTTATATTTAGATAAATGAATCGTGGTTATTAGTCTCGCTAAAATTCGAAAATGGCTGAACCGATATGGCTAATTTTAACATTGAAATTTTTGTGAAAGATAAAAAATAACTTAAACGGTGAAAAAATTAAAAAAAGTTGCGAGAAAAATAATAAAAACATTAACTTCATTTTCCCATACAAAATATTCCTGCTTGTTAATAAGTCATTAAACTGTCATTGACCGTTGAGATATGGTGAGATCATAGAATAAGAATTACTTGTGATTATTCTGAAGGTGAAATGAAGTTCACCGGGTGTACAGCAAATGTATGTCTGCAACGAACTACCAACTTTGAGCCTTGGTAGACTTCGAGAATAACATAGGAGAAATACTCCCACAGTACTTTGTGATAATACACGGGGTTACAGGCTAAGTCGACCTATTCCTGTTAAGCGTGTGTAGTTTACTCTCTGACTGATTTGACTATGAAACACCATATCCTAAATCTCACAGTTTTCGAGATATTTGAATTCAAATACTTTTTATAAAAGGTACATTTTACGGACAAATTTGGGCAGTGAGATCATAAAACATTATTTTACATGTAAAAATCAAATAAAAATAATAATACGACTTACACGTTTCTAAATATCTGAGCTGATAGCCGAAAATTAAGAATTTTATAAATTCCAATTTTAAATATCTGTTTTTTTTTTTAATTTAGGATAGTGTATTTCAAAGTAAAATTAGTCAGAAACAAAGTAAACTACTCACCCTTAATGGGAATAGGTCGACTTACCCTGTAACCCTGTACATATTTTTTTAATTATTATTTAATTTTAAGTTAATAACTCACTATGGACCTTATTATTAAGTAGTTCAAAAAGCAATGGCAGGGCAGAGATCAAAGTCTCTAGAATCAGAAATGAGGAGATGCGTAGAAGAATCAAAGTAACCGACATAGCTCAGCTGCGGACTGGCAAGTCAAAATAGTAGTGAGCAGGATACATAGGAAAGAAGAATGATGTCAGATGGGGCTGTAAAATCCTGGAGTAGAAACCACGGACCAACAAAGGTAGTGTAGGGAGTCCACCCACCATGAGAACGGACGCCTTAAAGATCGCATGAACACGCTTGATGGACCTGTGGTTATTGTGCTAGCTCATAGCTCAGATAAAATGATATTACTATTTACCAACCCTTTCTTATTTAAAGAGAAAGTGTATGTTGGAAGCAAGTGGAGAATGTTGTGTTACTGTATTCAGATCCAGCACTTCCGGTCCCGCCCTGACAGGCGCCCTTCCGCGCAACTGAACGCCTCTCGCATTATCGTCAACTTTTTCACTCTAAATGAAAGAAAAATCGCCTTCTGTCCGTTTTATGTGGTCTGATTTAAACGGTCCGCAAAAAATAAATTACTTAACCTGAAATACTCTTGAGTAACAAAAATAAACCAATAGAAAAATATGTAATATTTGGCACAAATAATGAGTTTTTAACTAAAAAAAAAAACTCTAACCGTTAAACAACTAGTGAAGTTAACTATAGTTTAACTTAGAGGTCTGGTTTAGGCGAAAACCTGGCCGCCCAAAACAAACATGGCGGCGCTCCATCACTGCTGAGGCCCAAAGCATTGGACTGACTTGGAGCGAAGTGAAACGCAAGGCACAGGACAGAGAGGAATGGCGTAACACTGTATCAGCCCTCTGCCCCGACGTGGGGACTTAGGATAAGAAGAGAGAGAGAGAGAGGTCTAGTTGGCCAACCACGGATTTGTCAGTTTACACACGCCATCGAATATATTGCTCAATGAAAGTTTCCTCGCGATGTTTTAGTTGGCCGAAATGTTCTATGAAATTTCATCAATATTCATCAATCAATTTAACAAATTATCCGTATCATGAATTTTGTACACCAAAATTTGGTATTTTGTAAATTCAAATATTTCATATTTGAATGTCCTAGTTGCTGATCAGAGTGTATCATCAGCTGATCATATCAATACTCCAAGAAAGCACTTTCTGACCGTTTCGTATGTCCGGTCGCGCCGCCGCCCGCCCACGCCAAGGGCGGCCCCGAGAAACATGTTTCTTCTACGTCAAAAGATTTCTTTGCCATTCGTTATTATCTGGCACAGTGGACGCACGCTCTTTGCCTCTGAGATTACAATTTTAGGAATTTCCAGTATTGTATTTGTTTTAATTTGTCGCCCAATGCAGACTGGAATTGGGTCCCGTTTTTAATATATCTTTCTTTTTTATTTGCCTTGCCGCCTGCGTGAGTCTTATTTTATTCTCAGTGATTTCGCAAATGGATTTGAATATTTAGATCGCGATTTGACTTGCCCACGCATTCATGGCGGCTAGAAAAATCAGTCCGCGCTTGCAAACAATGAAACGTTACTTATTTTATGTTCAAATCCTGTGTATTTATTTGCAAAAAATGGGTAATATTTAAAAGGAAAAACCACACAAAATTTTTAACAATTCATGAAATAAAACGCGCGTTACTTATTTGATTGATTACGAAATATGAACGGTGTTAACATCTAATATTTTTGTGGAACTGAATACTTTTGCAATGAATAAATAATATCAGGTATTTTACGTTTTTTGGTCGTACTAAGTAAGTACTATACTAAGTCAAATGTTTTATACCTTGTATACCATACAATGATCAGGGAATCGTCTAAGTTAGCAGTCTTTTTATGACTTCATTAAAACTACCGTGAGTATTCATCATAACTATAACAGAATACGTCTTTTTTATGTTTAAATCATTACAGTGAATTTCATAACTAATCAGTTAGCCCACATATTTCCTACTTTATAGACCAGTTGATTCAGTTGTGAGGTTAAAATATAAAATATCTAAAATGGAAAGATTAGGTCTAGCTTAATCAACTCAAACCCAGAAACTATTAATACAAAAACTGGTCAGTATGAATTTTTGCAATACAATGTGAAGTGCCAAACTACTGCGAGAAGGAGGACACAGAAATAAATTGGCGCTTTTGCCTCGATTCCACTATCTCGACCGCGGCGCAATTGGCTTTGTTAGTAAGACTCTACTCTTGTTTATCCTGCTGTGAACAGATGAAATTGCTTAGAGAATGCGTTTGTTCCATTTCAGTGCTTAATTGGTAGATAGGTCGAGACTTTTTGGGGAACGAAATAGTATAGTGTTGAGTATGTTTCTCACGAGTGATATATTTTAAGATTTTATTGTACTTATCATTACAACTAGCTTATTAGTTACAATTTATTATGGGACCAATCCCTTAATTTATAAAAAAATAGGTTGCACTCTGGAAGTGCCGGCAGAAGAGAAAACTGCTAAACATGTAAAGTCTTTTCTGTGGTAAAATACAATATCACACACGCACACACGCGCAAGCGCCTTGAGCCGCTTAAGCGAAAAAGGGGATATTACTTCCTCTCCTACGCCGCGCCGGCGGTCTTACAAATTTTCGATCAGTTCACGTGTCCAAACGCGAGTTTAACATTTTTTACCCATCAGTAAAAGTGCACAACGCCGCTATAAATAAGTTTTTACTTAAAAATCAGCTGTTTAAGATATTTGTCAAGTCTGCGGAGTTGATGAACTTTTTACATGACGTAGCTGATATTTTTTTACGATCAAGCAAAGTACAAGAGCACAATGATATCCTAGAATAATTTGTCGTCTTGAAACACACAGAACAGCCTGTGTTTTGTAAATATTATAAGGACCAAAGACAGAGACCAGATGGTGGACTTGTCATTAGGCTTTGTTTGTGAGAATTTTGTAGGCAGAACGAAATTTGACAACCCAGCTCAATTTTTAATTTATTTATTCTAGGAAAAGAAACAGCTCTATTATTTAAAATTCTATCTGACTAACAAAACAATTGAGTTTCACTGTCAATTAATTACTTATTGGTAAAGTTCAAAATACAAGTCGTTTAACAACTAACACCAAAAGTCAAATAATTGTTTTTCGAAAAAATGGCAAGACTGACTTTAATCGTGTACAAAATTCGTATTGCTCGAATTGATATAAACAGTTTTTGACCGACGAACCACCGGAGGAGGCATACAACTCGACGCGAATATATATATTTTTAGTCTAACCACGCATAACTTTTTTCAAAGAGGTCATAGATTTAGATAATTCTTTTTTTATTGGAAAGAACATACTTCGAAATTGGTCCCATTTAAATTTTATCGAAATCGGCTAAGCCATTATTGATAAATCAACAATAATGTGAAAAATGCTCCATCGATCCGTGCGAAATATTCGCGAATTCTGTACACGATGAAAGTCGGTCATGCTAATTTTTGCAAAAAATAATCTTGATCTATTATTGATTTTTCAAAAAACGTCTCAATTGATTTCAAAAATAATTAAATAAAACCACATTTAAGTAGTATGCATTTTCGAACTAAAATATTTTTTTTGATTCGGTTTACAATTGGAGAAAATATCGATATCGAAAATATACTATAACTGTTTTGTACGATAAAATTGTACTTATAGCGCTTAAAGCAAAGCTTGACTTGGTATTTTTCAGCTATCACCGAATTTTAGTAACGTTAATTTTAGTCAGTCTTTGAATGGGAGACCGTGGATGGCATTTAATAGCTAAAGTGGCTCGTATGACTTTTTGACATGCTGCTTTTATACTTTTGACGTGATAACGTCTTTAAATCGATGAAGACCGGCTGCACGCACGATGCATGCAAAGTGTCACGTCCCGTCTGATCCGAGCGCAGCGTGTAAGCGCCAGCAATGACGAGGCACGATCAGCCAAAGCATTTGGTTTGTTTCAGTTGTTGATTTAATAATGTTTTCTAATGACGTTAGCACGTAAAATTATTGTCCGTAAACCGACTTTACAGACAACCAATTTTTCGTCACAGAAACTATCACACGTAAAAGCAAGACAGTAAAAAGTGAAATTCCATCAGAGTAAAAAAATTAACATTGACTAAAAAATGCATATAACGGAAATATATATATATATTTTATAAAATTTGCTAGTAGTAATGGTAAGATTTGTCTTATTAGAAATCTGTAGGGAAGGCCCAGAAGACCCAGCAGTGGACATCCTACGTGTGAGGACAACCGAGGCCTCGATTCAGTAGTATGCTATTGCAGAGGAAGTCGTAAAAATAATAAATAAATTTACTAAGAATCATGGTGTTTTATTTCAACAACTCTTTGTAGATTTATTTCTTCCAATACATTGTTCCTTAAGCTTTAAAAATAACTATCTAGACTTGTTCTTCGCTCCGACGGCTCGACCAGAATGGTCCTCAAAACCTCGTGTCAGTCCCAGACCATGATTCTTAGTAAATTTATTTATTATTTTTACGACTTCCTCTGCAATAGCCAACCACAGCTCGTTTTCTGTTGCATTTACTTTTTAAAAGTCTGTGGTTGACTACCACCCTCGAACTATCGTGTCCGTTCAAAAACCGCACATTATTTAAAATATGCAATTTTTGCCCAAAATTCAACATACGGTTGATGCATAAGTCGTAAAAACATCATCATCATTTTAATTTTCATCTTGAAATCGCCCGCTGCTGAGTTAAGGCCTCTCTTCTTTTTATTTTTGTATCTAAAAAATAAATATTTTATTGGCTATTCGTGGTGTGGCTCTCTTCATGGACAGCAACAGAGAAAGATTCGGAATAAGCTTTTGCCAAGTCAGGGCCTGGAAACGCGTCCGCTTGTCACCAGGACTAGCATGTCTTCTTAACGGGAGCACCGCCAAAGTAACAATGAAGCGGAAATCCTACGACGCTATGCCAGTGTGTGAGGCAGGCGGCCACCAATTCCGACTGGTGAGATCGAAAAACAAAACGATTGCACTAGTCGAGTGGGGCGTCCAGTCACCTTTCACGCAGGCTAGCTCATTGCTTGAACATCTTAGCATACAAGGAGACAGTCCCCGGGTGATAAGCGTGGATGCGATGGTGGTTGAACGATTAAAAGCTGAAGCCGTAGACCGGCTGGGTTGTATCAAAGCCTCTGAACACCACGAGGTTGTCGTATATGAGGACAGAGGAGAAAATCTGAGTTTTCTAAAGTCCTCAAGTAACGACCCTAACAATGCAACAGACAGCTGGGGCCATCCCATTCCAAGTTCAGCCACCCTATCTGGTTCAGAAAGAGCAGAGCTTAAAGCAGCTTCTGAAAGAACTGTATTCCGCCCAAGTGGTAACTGTGGCACTATATCAGGTTTTTTCAGTGCTGCAGCGCAGAGTTTGTTCCGATTCACACCCTAAATTTCACCTCCACAGACAGCGGTGACCTCGAGAGTGGTTTCACAACCTCAGGTAACCCGAACGAGAGCCGACATGGGACAGGTCGATTCGCCCCGTTATATCTTAACCTCGGCCCCGCGAGACCACGCAAGAAACGCCTTTATTGAATACCTGGCCTTATTGAGAGCGACAAAACTTGTCAATCTCAAGAACTGCGACAACATTCTGGAGTTTTTTAGGCTAGGCGGTCCGGTAAGTGAGAGTCTACTAAAATCGAGACTCGAAGAGGCAGAAGCAGCCATATACAATAACGTCACTTCCCAAGTCATCAGAGGGACCATGAAAGGACAGCATATGGCAGCTTACAGTGCAGAAAGTGGTTTCGTGGAGCTGAATGAGAGAGAGAGACGGAACGAATAGAAAGACCGAAATACGCGATACCATCGAACGACCCAATTGTAGTCACCGCCAAGTGCACCAAGATAATGCTGGACGGCAGAATCCTTGAGATGGCTAAAACCATTGAAAGAGGCTCGGACGTCGAGGCAGGCTGGGAAAACTGGGTGGTACCAAAGATACAATGGGTCAACGGGGTACCAGGTTATGGCAAGACAACATGGGTGATTCGACACTTTGATGTGGACAAGGACGCTATCATCACTACAACAACAGAGGCAGCAAAAGACTTGAGAGAAAAGCTATCGCACAGAATAGGAGATTTGGTAAAATCCAGAGTGCGAACCATGGCTTCATCCCTCGTCAATGGTTTTGGAAAAGAGAGAGAGCCGCCTTTTGGTGGATGAAGCTCTAATGAACCACTTCGGAGCCATAATAATGGCTGCAAGGCTGTCTGGTGCTAGCGATCTTGTCCTCATTGGAGATGTCAATCAGCTGCCTTATATCGACAGAGAAAATCTCTTCGAGATGAGGTACCATCGCCCGACCCTGGTTGCAAACATTAAACATTACCCAGGAGTTGCTCTGCACACATAGGAACCCAATGGATGTGGCGTATGCGTTGAGGGAAATATACTCAGGTATATATTCCCTTAGCTCCCCGTATTAGGTCTTTTGAGCAGAAAAGGTTCAAGGGGGCTCAAATATCCAAAACCCTCCCCAACACCCTTTTCTTAGTGCATACACAGGAAGAAAAGGAGATCCTCACCAGCCAGGGTTATGGAGAGGGCGCAGGATCACGTACCCTTACCATCCACGAAGCTCAGGGACTAACGTACGAGTCGGTAATCGCCATCAAAACTAAGCCTGGAATGAAGCTACACGAGAGCGTGTCACACGCTGTCGTTGCCGATTCGTGCGGCGAGCATCTTCCGCGTCATTGAGGGCCATCAAAGAGTACAACCTGCAGATGGCCATCAGAGATCGGAACGAGGCGGTAATGGAGGCTCTGGGCCGAGAGAAGGCAACAAAGTTGTTATAGAAGGACATGGGAGTGATCACAAACAGAGTTGAAACCACCGAGTAACACAGAGTCGTAGCCTCGGACTCTGCGAATGATCGCTTTCACAAAATAAATCATAGCAAGTGTGTAATATCTAGAGTTTAGCATTGCGTGCATGCCTTGAGCATTCATTCTCGCCATCGATGGCTCCTTCTTGCGGCGGCGTCGTGTGTCGGGTCGTTCTCTTCCCTAATGGTCGAGGAGAGCGATGGCTGGCACATGCGTCACACTCGTGATCGGGTGCTGCATGCGGGTCGCCGGTCTGCTCGTGGCATTCACGCAATGCACCGAAACTACTAACTTAGGCTAAAATTTAAACTAACCCATCTCTATTGTACTAACTCTTTTTGTACAGTAAAATCGAATAATTTAATATTTTAGTAAACAAAAGGCACAGACCCTGGAGTCTGTGGTTTGTAATTAACCAATAAAAAAAAAAATTATTTGTTCAGCCACTTGTCACAGATAGTACTAGAATAGAAAGAAATAAGATATTCGCAGGTAGAAAGATTTGAAGAGCGATCCAATTAGCATACGGACTCAGACAAGGCCATCCGGATAATAAAATGGAATTCTATTTTGTAGTTCTGTCGAGTTGGCTACTCCTGCTCAGTCGGAAAATTGAAGTACAAAGAAATTGAAATTTGAAGAGCAAAGCTGTAAGAAAAATATGACAAGTATTGTTTTATTCATAAAACCTTTCATCATAAACCTTTTTAACCGACTTACAAAAAGGAAAAAGTACTATGTTCGTCTGTATGTACTTTTTTATGTATGATCAATTTATCATCGATGTTTTCGCTAGTTGTGAACCTAAGTCTTATTTAAATTTTATCGAAATCAGCTGAACTATTTTTGAAAAATCAGCAATGAAATGATATGGAAATTACAACATCGATCCGTGCGAACTATTCCAATTTTGTACACGATGCAAGTCGGTTTTGCAATTTTTTGCGTAAAATAATTTTATTATGTTCTATTACTTTTATTAAAGAACATAATTACGATAGCATATTTTTTACAGTAACTGACTTTTAACGTGCTCTGGAATGCTATTGTAAGTTTTTGATAAATGTAAGCAACTTTCAATATACAGGGTTACAGGATAATTCGACCTATTCCCGTTAAGGGTATGTAGTTTACTTTGTTTCTGACTAATTTGACTATGAAGTACACTACAACTAAATTAAAAAAAAAAATCAGATATAATGAAATTGGTATTTATAAAATTCCCAATTTTCGGCTATCAGCTCCGATATTTTGAAACGTGTAAGTCGTATTATTATTTTTATTTGATTTTTACATGTAAAATAATGTTATATGACCTAACTACCCAATATTGTCCGTAAAATTAGCCTTTTATAAAAAGTATTTGAATTCAAATATCTCGAAAACTGTGAGATTTAGGATATGGTGTTTCATAGTCAAATAAGTCAGAAACGTAGTAAACCACACACGCTTAACGGGGATAGGTCGACTTAGCCTGTAACCCTGTATGAAATTTGGGATTGTGCAATAAACTATTCCGTACATCTATTTGTGATCTGGACAAAATTTATGCATGTTTTTGTAATTATTTTGTAACCCTCATGGGTTACCCGCGTCATATTACTATTACAGAACTTTTCGTAGCACGTCGTAGCATGCATCGTAGCATGCATTGTAGCAAACATCGTAGAACGCATCGTGGCTCGCGTCGTTAGCACACATCGTAGCACGCGCCGTAGCACATAAAGTAGCAAGCTACGCTTCTATGAAAATCTTGTCTTACCGAAAAACATACCAATTGTAGTTAGCGATGCGTAATGCAGCAAACCATGTATAACAGAAAAGTTTCGAAGTTGCTTAATCAAGGGCTGATCTACGGAGGTCCTATTTCACTCCGGTAGCGAATGACCTACGGGAGGTAAATCTAATAACCATCGGGAGGGCTGTAACCAGCAGACTCAGACCTTGCGAACTAGCAAACAAAGACTGCGATTACTTAGTAAGTAAAGGTCGGAATGCACTGGGATACGGTGGGATCTTAGATGTCCGTCAGTCGCATACGTTGTGTATGCAAAAATACTTTCATGCAAGGCTAGCATACGGACCACGAAATATTTTTTTCGACGTGTCAGAACAAGACAGAGTTATGGTGAAGTTTTCTGTCACTTTTTCACATGTCGTCAAAACTCCTTTTGTGGCCGTATGCTTAGCTAGCAGAATTACTGCTTAATAAATGTAGAAGTGGAACTAGTGTATTTTTAGGGAATTACATACACTTTGTGATGTATACGATACGACGAATAAGTTAATTCATGATTACGAGTATGTCATATACATCGATAGCAGTTAAACTATATGAGACTTATGTCGAGCAGTAGACGTCTGTGTAAAACACAGCTGATAAATTATTATGATTTGGTACTTCTACAATAAAACTATTGGATTTTCTTTTTTTTTTTCTTTTTTACAGGAATAAATACTACAATCACGCCTAACGATGAACAACGATTTCATCAAATTTATGTATTTATGAACTATTATCTAGGAAGATCTAGAATATATTCAACCGGGAACGAAGAAAGAATCCTAGTGTTATTTTTTTCAAGTCTCAAACAATATTCATATTAGAGTAAATTCATATCGCCGCATCCCAGTGCCTTCTGATCCTAACAGCGGTATCGAGTAATCAAGGGAAAGAAGGCGAGTTGCGAGTTCTGTACAAATCAGCCGGAATAAATAGTTTCCTCACCCCCGCTTCCTACACCCCTCCACACCCCCCCTTGCCGGCGATGGGCGGCCGGAGTCGGCAGCGAATGGGCAGCCGCGCGTGATTCGCACTCAATTAGCTGATCATGCATTGCTTGGTTTACCTGCTGTTTTTATATTCTTAATCTCGATAGTTCAATAGGTTAATGATATAAAATAAATGTCTTGAATTTAGGTTAATTGACAGTTCCGGACGTAAAGCTTTGTGAAACGTGGGCTTATATCTAGCAGTGCGGTAATAAAAGCTGTGAATGATGATCATGACAACTAAAATAGTGTATTAGTAGAGTAGTTAAAAAGGTTTAATTATGTTCCAAGCATCTCAAATCTGTGTGTATATTTGGTGATTCGTTCCTTATCAACCTAACGTGTTTACTTAAACACTTGATCCAAACTAAATTAAAAATAATATTAATATTTGCAAGGTTTTGTACACCATACAATAAAATGAAGAAACAAAGAGTTATTCAAAACTTTGTCAAAGATTATAAACACAACAAAATTTAACGTTTTGCATTGTGTTTGTAATTTGTTTTCAGCGTTTCATCCCACTCCAGCTATCAAAATATCCATCAATTTGGAAAGGGACAAAAGGGCCGGCAGCAGCACATGTGTTCATTTAAAATTGCTAAACCTTTTCCCGTGAAACGCGGGCTTTTCATTTTCGTTACAAAAGGGTACAGAACTCGGTCCATTATTGATGGACATTATCAATATCGGGTTAGGCACAATCAGGTTACTGAGCGGCCGGCAGAATGCGTAATGGGCTATGGGCTCGTTATGTGACCGATGCCCACCAGATTGCCTCTTTTTGTGCGCTCGCTTCGCTCCGATTCGCTTCGTACACAGATATCTTAAAATGGAGTATATCACATAGTCTAATAATGTTAAAAAACTTGTTTGCAATTGATTTCATGGAAGTTATAGTCTTCAAAATCAAAAATTACGTACTCGGCCGAAGCCGACGTTTCGATCCAACAGGGAGCTAATATCACACAAAACTCTCTGTTTGAAGTCACAACTTATTAACGCCAATAAAATCACACAATGATCACCTACAGATGACAATACAACACATGCTCTTTTTACACGGTATTCTGCATTTCGTACACAAACATTTATTATGTTTTTTTTTGTATGTATTTATTAGAAGTATTTATGTATGGCTTTATTAAGTACTTTATTTTATTCTGTTTTAGAAAATTTTATTATATGTATCTTTCATTTAGATTTTAATTTTACACCACCGTCTTTGTGGTCTAAACGTTTCCTCGCATCAAAAAGAGGTTGTCAGTAAGGAATCGCCTTTAGCGATAAGACCACCTTTTGTGCCTATTCTGAATTTGTTTGGTCTGTTCTCTATTCCTATCTGTTGTTGTCAATAAAGTGTTGTTGTATGAGTATGAGTGTTTGCTAAATATAAGTGTTTCACACGCCGGGTAAGGAGAGAACCTCTTAAAACTAAATCATCTATTGAATCATATGTAAAAATTACATGGTGTTTTTATATGACATGATCTGTGTAGATGGACATATGGCCTTATAAAGTCATAGAAATGTTATTTGTTGTATTAAAACGGTGTATTTTTTTAAATAATTATCAATAAATAAACTTCTCTCTAGATCTCTTTGGCTTCGCTCCTTTATTTTTTGTGCACCTGCTCTGCTCCGCTCCTTTCGTTTTCCCTTCGACCGCGTCAGTTTGTCTCTGTCGTGGATTAGTAGGATAGTTTGTGCATTTCTTGTTGTATTGTGTTGCTTTGATTGTAGGCGGATGGATGGAACAGATTAGGGATTGATATATAAGGCTCGATTTTACTTGCAATTTCGAACCATTGATTGAATGTTGTGTGATTTTGCGAGTAATGATTTGAGTTGAGAGATTAGTTGCAATGCTATGGATTTTATAAAAGGTGTCAGTGTTTTGCCTTATTTGAACTATTTTACGACTGAGAACTAAGACAAGTTCTGACCACTAATTATTATAGGGTGATTTAGGTTTATTCATTTTTAGGAATTCACTAAGACAATGGCATTCTTAAGCACATAACATGACTGGATTTTGTTATGTTATACACAATATTTTTTTCCGTAAGCTACCTTGGGCGGCATTTACTCGTACTAAAAGATATCGTGGTTCTGATGAAATGCGCGTTTGATAATATATTTCTTTCGTTGTATTTAGAAAATAATAATAAGTAAGTCGTTATTTCCCAGCTTTTTCTTATCGCCAAACACCTCGAGCAAACTACAACAAAGTATGTATCGGGCGCCTCGCCGGCCTATTAGAGCGATATTTGCTCAAACCGCTCTCTGATGCCATCGTTTCTGCCATGGTAATGGTATCTATACAGTATTCCGTCTTTATACAAACGCGCGGAACGCGAGTCATGTCTGCGTTCCTTGGAGTTCGGTTTACACTCGGTACACTAACAGTCTCAAATGCACCGTAGTGACGAACGAATGTGTGGGTTTGTCATTAGTAAGCGTGCGATTTACCTACCAGGCGGGCAGCTCTAGCGCGTGTTACGTACTGCGTGTCCACGCTGGGCTCTAGTTATTTATTTCAAGGAGCTGAGTTGCAGTACTGTATAGATACCATTACCATGGTCCTGCTCATTCGAGCAAGCGAGCTATAACTCCGCCGCGCGGGCTCCCTCGTTACACGCCGAGAATTTTATTTAGCCCCGAGAGAATTTTTGAACTGTAATTTTATGTAAATGTTCAGGAATAAGTCAGCTCGCACGGCCGCAGGAAACGAGAGCGGGTAATAAAAGTGCTGGATTGTTTTCTCATTCTTGTGGTGGCTTCAGGAAATCGTATTATTTATTTTTAGGGTGAGAATGGTTTTCGGCTGTTAGTAGTAGAGCGTTGTTATAATTATGTACCTAATAAAACAACGGAAATGTTTCTTCTTATTTAAATTTTGTTATCAAAGTTATATAATTTTGTGTGGTTAAATTGTTATTCATTGATCAACACTAAAGCAGTAATACGGATGCACTTGACAAGGGACAGAGGTGAACGACATAAACAAATGATAATGATTTCATTATCATTATTGATATGTAAGTACCTTGTTTCAATTTTAAGATATATTAGTCAATTTTTCAATTTCAAATTTTTTTTATTTAACATAGTAAAATTACAATAATAAAATTAAAAGAAACTTAACTAATTTTTTATTTACTCTTGCAACCGTAATCTAAATATTATCGCTTTGCCTTTTACACCTGTCCTTTCACACGACTCACCGGCTAAATTCTCCAAGCCTTTTCAATCTGTTTGCTTTTGGTTAGTTGTCTACATCCAAATATGTACATAAAACATGAATCTGTAGGTCAATCTCACAAATATTCCAAAACTGATAGAAAATTCATCCCGTGCGATATTGAATAGGGGACAAAAGCTTGACCGCGGGTCATCCTACCTGCAACCTCATAACTATCGGTTTTTTCGACTTACTCCCGTCCCTTCCATTCAGAGCGGCAATATTTTGACAAACTAATATTGAAGGTTTAGTCGATATTACCTCCTGTCACAAAGGTACGCAAATACGAGATATCCGGTCCGCAGCGCCCTTGTGTCATGGAGAAATAATGGCTACCATAGGTAGGTACATCTAAGGTAATCATGGGTGGATTTTTTGTTTATAATAATAATATATACAGTTGTGACATTGCTACACCACACTACGTACGTCATAATTTATAGAACATTTTTAATCCACTGTTGGGGCACCTACTGGTAGACATCGTATATAATTTATGTATAAGTATCTCAGACTTTCGCAGATGGTGCAGGTGGCAGAGATGGTTACTTTGCTTTTTATTTAAATCTAGTATTATGAAAGTCTACACATTCATACAAAAGAAAACGTTAGTACGGAACCGCGGTTTGACTGATGTACTTTAAGTACAGTGCGACACAAAAGAGATGACATGAATTATTCGGGAACTAAATTATCACTTTTGCTAGAACCACAATCTGAGCTGTCAATTATTGTTAACATCCTAGCATTTTTCTCGTTTTACGTTATTTTGTGGATTTGGAACATGAAATTAAAATTTAAAAATTTATTTTCAAGTCTTTTATGTCGCACTGTACAGTTATGATTTTTAAATTCAATGTAATATGATTACTTAGGTATATTGTTATCCAATTCATTGGTAAGCTACTATACAAATTCTTAGAAAAATATGCCTCGCATGTATCCCAAAAAAATCAAAAACATTTTCCGATTTGTTTCCAAGAATCACGGCTAACAACATCTGTTTATCGAATGTTGAGTTTGCAGTACTCCCTTCCAAGTTTAATAGACTCCATTTAAGATGTACAAAACGCTGGTGTTTTGCCAGGAAGCTTCGCCTGATAGCATCATAGTAATATTCAGTCGTTTACGAACTGACAGAACACCACTCCGTCTGAACTCATAATAAATGCAGGAGCAAAGTGTTCCAAAGTGCTTGCCTTGTCTTTTCGCTCGACAGAGCAAAGTCAAACGTTTACAATTTAATATTTAGGTACTTGTGCCGATACTAGCTGCTGTCGATGGCTTCGTTTGCCTCTGAAAATGTTGAATTTATTGTATCTTACACAAAATTTACAGGAGTATGTACAACAAGACGCTGATGTATTACAGACTAATATTTACATATAATGGAACCTGCAATTTCGTAGAAAGCTTAGGTATTTTTTTAAATATATCTCGCCATTATATTTCCTGTTGCGTTGTACGTATTTCCTTAGAAAAAATACATTTTTATAGCCAAATCAATGGCTTGTAATAAATGGATTCATAAGTACTCGTACAAAAGAGAAGTCATTTTGATAAAACATCAGTCCAGAAATTTAAAATTAAATACTTAGGTCCTAGGTATAAAAAAAAATATTTTTTTAGAATAAATAATTAAAAAAATAGTCTTATTTTTAATTAATCTTTTATGCAGTTTTTTAGCACCACGCACTTTTTTTCAAGAATCATAATATTTTTGTAAACACTGGAAAGTTTTAATAAATTTTTATTTTATTACAATTGGTTCGGTAACAGACATTAAGCTTATAACTATGATACAATTTAAATTTTAGCCAAACTTTCTAAACCTAATGTCCAATGATAACCTTACACAGCTTATATTTTGTGGACAAGTGAATAAAATAAAAAAAAAAGTTACATAAACAATAATAGATTAATACATAAACAAAAAGAGTAGTACAAAAACAAAACTAAAATCATAACTTATTTGATTGAATTAACAATTGACAATTTATAGGCATAAAAACTACGTGAGAAAATGTCTACAGGGTCACTCAAATGGTTGTAAGCGCGGCACATCCTACTCACAGGGCTGTTTCGAGACACATTATTTAGGGCCGCAGGTACACTAAACAACTGAAATTTACGAACAGAACGAGAGGGAACTTTAAAATCGACTTTCTTAAGCAATTCTTTACCAAGTGTTCCGTTGACGATCTTGTACAAAATACAGAGGTCTGAGACCATTCTACGGCTTTCAAGACTCTTCATTTGAAACTTTATTAACCTGTCGGAGTATTCCCCAATCCTACGCCTAAGACCTAGCCTACTACTACATAATGTCCTTAGGAATCTACGCTGAATAGACTCAAGTCTATCAATATGCGTATCATAAATTGGGTACCATACTGACGAACAATATTCGAGAATGGACTTCACCAAGCTGTTATACATATAATCCAAGAGGCACTGTTTCTGAATGGTTTGGCTGTCCGAATAATAAATCCTAACATTCTATTTGCCTTATTAGCAATATAATCATAGTGTGTCCTGAAAGAAAGCGTAGCATCAAACATGACACCTAAGTCGCGAACAAACTCAACACGACTCAGAATTCTTCCATTTAGGTGATAATCAAAAATGACAGGTGATTTATTTTTAGTGAAACTAATTACTTGGCATTTGCTTACATTAAGTGACATGTAATTTACAACACACCAATCATTAATTATATCAAGATCCTCTTGAAGCTGCACACAATCATGTCCAGAGTAAATTCGTCTAAATATCTTGATGTCGTCAGCATATGCCAAAAACTCACTATTCAGCAGATCTAATAAATCATTAATAAAGATTAAGAATAATAAGGGGCCCAGATTTGAGCCCTGTGGTACACCCGATGAAGCCATGAATGGTACAGAATCATAGCCATACAATGATACTAATTGAGATCTATTTAAAAGATAAGAGCTTATCCATCTGTGTAGAGTACCATGTATACCAAAGCGACACAACTTTTTCAGCAAAGTCGGGTGGTCTACTCGATCGAAGGCCTTAGCAAAATCCGTGTAAATTGCATCGGTTTGGATGCCATCCTCAAAGGACTCACTAATATAGGTAGTATATTCTAGGAGATTAGTGACTGTAGATTTATTAGTGACAAAACCGTGTTGATTAGAATTTAGACGATGTTTTATATGATTGTAGACATGATCATATGCTATCCCTTCAAAAATTTTAGCAAAACAGCTGAGAATACTGATAGGTATGTAATTAGTGGCATCACATTTATCCCCAGACTTATAGACAGGAGTTATCTTTGCTAATTTCCAATTTATAATTTCCAAGATAATTTCCAATTTTCAAATGGTCAGGACCATTTATTTTCTAAATGACGAGTTCAATTTGTCACGCTTTAGGTCTCAGGTCATTTTACACATTCCCATCTCTCACACTCTCGCGAAAAAATTATTATTGTTCATGTCCATTTACTTGGCGATACTCTGATATTATTCAACCTTTCTTTTATTAAGTTCTTATATTTTTCTTATTGGCTTGTTCCGTTTTTCGTTCTTTTATTCTTATTTATGTCTTAAATTCACGTTACTATGTTGAGATTCAATATTGTTGCCAGTTTTGTAAGATATTACAAAATAAACTTACTTTACTATCAATAAATTAATGTACTTAGGAACTTAGGTACATAATAATATCATTCACGATAGCGATCTCTAGGTAAACTTGATACAACAAACATAATTCAATTCATAGGCCCTAAACACACAGCAATAATACGTATGGGCACTAACAGCGGCTGAGGCCAATAACTAATACTACGAGGCCTATTTGGCTTGTAATTGGACCGTAATAACAATGTACTGTAGTGTTTGCTTACGACCTGTAATCACCCTAACTGCGACAATATAACAATGTAATACATAATTATAACTCAGAACACTAGAAGTACAGAGGTCAGGAATTGTAGTCATGCAACACACACACATACAAACCTCTGATAGACATGATTTTGTTTATAATAATACTAGCTGTCCATCCCGGCTTCGCCCCGGGACGGACACATTTTAAAAGTATAATAAACAAATGCGATTTTAAATTGAGATATGAACTACTCGTAACCTGCATAAATCTCAAGTTTTATTAAACTGCACATAGTGTGAAAATTTGATTAAAATCGGTTTAGTAGTTTAGGAGTCTATCGCACACAAACAGCGTAACGTGTAATTTATAAGTATACTAGCTGCCCGGCCACGCGTTGTTGTGGCTAAATAAATTAAAATTGCGACTATAATTTGAGATTTAAACTATCCTATCTCTCAAGTTGGATCAAACTGCACATGGTGTGCGAATTTTATTATAATCGGTTAAGTGGTTTACGAGTCCATTGAGGACAAACATTGTGACACGAGATTTATATATATTAAGATATTATAAAATAAGATAAGACTATCCTACAAAAGAGCAAAATTTGACATATTGTTCACAAACGAGAGCACACAGAGACTCAAAACCAAGAGATGGTACAATATTTATATTATTAGTTCTACAAATTTTGTTTTAATTAGTTCATCTAAGCCGGGTGGCGAGCTCTGAAGTTTTTATGCCGTTTGAAGGCCTCTGACATGACTAAGCGGTTAAAGCCACCAATTTTCAGATGGCACGGTAGCATTCAGTTGGAAATACTATCTACGATCACCTATCTGCAGATTGATCTCGGTTGTCGTGGTGCAGTTTGACTAAGTGTTTGTCAGCGACTACCGAAGTTAAGCACCGTTAATGTTATCGGACTACACGTTATTCAGAGCCATGTAGAAAGAGTTGGCGTGCTCTTTGTTAGTATATCAGCTCCTACCTGTTCCATCGCGGTTATTATACCTACAGTTTGACCGCGAGGCGAGGGTAGACGACAAAGGGGGAATGAGACCAGTACGGGCGGCGGGGATCTATCCCTGTACCGCGTAGGCGAGGACTCAGTTAAACGGTCAGACTATAGATAAGACAAAGGTCCCTAAACACCTTGTACATTCCATAAAAACCGCAAGCTGAAAGTCATTCTTGTAAATGATTAGCATATATTTCAGATCGCAGCGCCGATAATCATGTATGTAATTACTTTTTATTCTCATCTAAAAATCCTAACCCGGGCTTATGAGAGCGGAAAATTACCGCAGCCGTGTATCAGAAAGCCATTCGCGAGCGATGGACCGAGGGATCGGGGTCGAACGTAGCGCCGCAGTGCAAACAACAGTATGTATGAACAGCACAGGTAAGGCAACAGTTTGTATTGGCACTGACACAGGTTGGGCAACAGCTCGTGCTAATAATGCCACAGGTTAGGACATAGTTACTTTAACGGTGCACAGCTCAAACAAAGCTGCAACAGTTTATGCTATGGTTTATACACATATAGTACCATAGGTTAAGCAACAGTCAGTATTATTAAAATGTCTTTAAAATATAACGTGAATTATTTAAATGGATAGCTCAAATGCTGATCACAATAGCTTAGCCATTGTTACCAGCATTTAAGGTGAGTACCTGAAATGGAATTTAAAGACTTGGATAGGTAGTTTGAGGTTTTTTTTAGTGGCATTCGATTGCAGAATTTGAGTACAACTCAGCATAAATTAAATAATGTAAATTTATGCTGAGATGGCCAAGTTAAATAATGATAGTCCCAAAAACACATTAATTGCACCATAATATTGATGCACGGATCAAAAATAAGCTAAAACAGCAAGATTCAAAATATTTTTTATTTGCTGGAAAACATGCTGAATAACAATTGGTCATTTTTCGATTTATTAACAAATGAGATGGATTATGAAACACTGGGTACTACGTCGACTTTTTACTTGTTTTTTACAGTCGATTTGAACTGTTGACCATTGAAATGCTACCATAAAACAACAGTTAGTGTGAACAATGCGCCGGTCGGCATTGGTGCCGCTTTGTGTCGAGAGTGTAGCGCAGGGTGTAATCGAGCAGAGCCAGATTTAGAGGTGTGGAGGAGTCGGGGCAACAAAGTAAGAGGTAGAGGCTTCTTGGTCACAAATATAAATATAGAATACTTATATTTTTTCCTTCAGAATTAGTAGAAAATACCAAAATATTATGTACTAGCTGCCCGTCCCGGCTTTGCCCGGGTATGATTGGCTATACATATACTTACCACGTAATATAGGTATGCGCCACACACATGCTAGACATACCGGATGAACCATTATGATGAGTTAAAACCTACCCAAATCGCGAGAGTTTCCGTAGTCTTAAACTGTTCGAAGTTTATGAAAAAGAGATAGTAGGTATTGGCATATCTAAATAAAAGTGAGTTCGTATGTGTTGGGTGGCTGTACATAATATATAGCCCTGATTTCAGAAAATGACAAGTATGAGAATGAAAGCGACGTTAAAATATTACAGACCCACAGTCTATACATTCTACCCATGTAAGTCAGTTTCTTGATCTTGTCTTCACTCGAGAATTTTGAAAAACATTGGACATCAGTTCTACTTCTACGAATTGTGTGCCCTACCTAAGGCCTCTTCAACTTGCTAACCCAAAGAGCTGTGATGGAAGGAATCGAAGCGCTGGCATCCAACGTGTTCCGGACGTCACGACCAGATCTTAGATTCACGTGAAGACCTTCGCTACACTTGCCAATACATTGTCTACATTCGAGAACTTTAAGGTCGACAATTCGTTTCACATACTATGTGTAGGGGCGTAGCTACCGCAGTATCAGCCGTGTCAATAATACGGGGCTCCCGGGCTACAGGGGCCTTAACGTGTGTAAGCAAAACCTAGTAAAATGTTATCCACAATGTCACTTAATCTCGTGCTTCCCGAAAAAAAATCATCTCTTTTTTTCCCGGGTTAAGCATTCTTCCAAAAGTTGTCCTAAGAGGCAGAAATTTTATAACAACTGAAATCGTCTTCAGCTAGACTTACTTAGCTGATATAGGTAATTATATTCTATTCATTATCAATTATCAATTTCCTGAAAAAAAGGCAAGAAAAGTGTATATTTCATTTGAATTGTTTGGCTAGCTCAATTTCTAGGAGGAAGTGACAACTTATAAATAACCGTCTTACCACTAAAGTTTTAACAGTACAAATTGTACGGCTAAACATTGTTTAAATCTTTTGCGGTAAGGCGGTAAATATTTATTTCAATTTAATGCAAGCATATTTGTTTCTTTTGTGAGAAATGTGTGATTTGGGCTCCCCAACTATGTATGATTCTGGGCTCCTCCAAGGCACGCTACGCCACTGCATACCTATTTACTACCAATAAAACATAAATCGACACACTAATGGCGGAGATATATAACTTTGGTGGTCTAGTGGTAGTAACGCCTGTCCTACAATCGTGAGGTACAAAAAAAAAAATACAAAAATATTTATTTTCCTTAAAATATGTAGGTACAGATTTAGATTGACAATAGTCCCCGCACTAGGGCTAGCCTGTATCGCGGGAAACTGAGGCCGATTACCGAAACATGGTAGAGAACTTGTACATTAATTTAATTTAGACCGCGTTATTACAAATTTCATAGACAACGAAAGGAAACACAGCGAAAGGTATATGTGTGTGTGGGTGTGTGTGTGTGTATGTGTGTGTGTGTGTGTGCGTGTGCGTGCGTATGGGCAGTTTCAGGTATTGTAGTGAAGGTCATGTTTCTGGTAAATTTGAATTTCAATTCATTTATTTTAGCTAGTCATTATTATGTATTAAGTATGTATGATAAACAGAGACTCAGGTGGTGGGTTCAAATCCCGATCCTGTATCTATATTAACTTATAAGTTCCAAAGAAACTCATTGATATTGATATTGATATTGATATTGATCGAAAAGCCAATGATTTGAAATTCCGTACATAGGTATACCTATGTACGGAATTTCAAATCATTGGCTTTTCGGCGAAGGAAAATATTGTGTGGCAATCTGCACCAACCCACACTGGGCCCTGGCACTGGTGGTGGATATGGCCCAAGCACCCTTCTCAATTCTCAATGACCCGTTTCCTCGAATCTCGACGTTATGTCACCTAATAAGTGCCTGTAACCGAGCACTTTGGCATCGCGCGGCGTTGTAGTCGGCTTGGAATCGCCTTACGACTAACTAAAAAGCCTGCCCACTACGTGGCTTGGGCAGGATTTTGGCTCGGACACTTTTTTCACGATTGTGACTCTATAGATATTTGCTCGAAGTGAATTTTGTATTATGTACTACATTGTACAAAGTACATGAATTGCCAAGCGGAGTGAGCGGCGAAACGAAACTTTTATAATACTTACATTACATTTTTGAACTCGTAATATCTTTGTAATAAAATGTCTGAATTAAATAATTCAAAAAGTTGCATAAAGCTATTGAAACAGTCTTGAATATGAAATAATTTATTTTGATAAGGATTAATACCAAGATACAAATTAAGATCCTTTTCCTGCGACGGTATTTCAATTAATTTTTAAGAATAAAAGAACAGTTATTACGGCTTAACTATAATAGTTAGATATATGCTGTCGCGATATTTTTTGTAAATTATGGTGTGTTCTATAAAGTCGTAGTACATTATTTTATTCCATCATCAATAGTTTTCGCAGCGCACGCGACGTAAGGAATTTTTCAGGTCTTTTTTTACACCTTATGTTACATTATTGGAGTTTTAGTAAGGATCCCTAATTTTTTTTTAAATATAATATAGCCTATGTTACTCGGGGATAATGTAGCTTTCCAAAGGTGAAAGAATTTTTGAAATCGGTCCAGTAGTTTCGGAGCCTATTCATTACAAACAAACAAACAAATCTTTCCTCTTTATAATATTGGTATAGATACATCATCAGGAAGATGGTTTCAAATTTTGATAGTTTACTGATTGCCTGATTATTGAACATACTCGTATAATAGATCGTTTTTGTTAATATTTAAGAATAGTACAATCATTTTTTTTACACCATACTGTAAATAAGGCTGTAGCCCCGGTTGCCCTCGCCGAAATTCGGCCCTCTCTTCGTATCTGTAGAACAAACGGCGCTTTGTATCGAGGGCGTAGGCTTGTAGGGTATAGTACTAGGGTGCAGACGAGTAATCGTCACTTTTGTTCTACTCGTATGAAGTACACAATACGAGTGAATGTGCGTGCGCGAACCACGATTTCTATTGTCGGCTGCGTTGAGTGATTTTTTTGTCATTTGTACTAAGTATATGTAGGTGCTTAGTATGTAGGTGTGTTAGGTGTGTTGAGCGATTTTTTTGCCATCATTTGCAAGTATAACTATACGGAGTGGTTTTTTTACGTATTGAAAGATATCATTGTACTTAGTTACGTGTCCTCCACAAACAGGTACTTGCATAAAACCGGGGCCACACATTGGTTATGTTCGCTACAAATTACAGTCTTGGTTCCAACACTCCATGTGTGGATTTATATTAGATTGATCGTTAAATATCAATCCAAGACCTAGGTGTTGACATTGGTGTGTTGGACCCAAGACTGTGATTTGTAGCCAACATAGCCAATGTGTGACCCCGGCATAATGTAGCGAACATAATTTTATAGATAAGCAGCCAGTTCTCGGAGAGACTGCCAGAGCTCGGCTCTATCTGTAGAGCTTAGTTTGCATTACGACCACATGCATAAGTTATTTTCTATACTTTTTATCCGCAGCGCATCATTTAAAATCAACAACTTGTCATTTTTTTGCGTTAAAAATAGAACGCTCAAATCGGCAACTCGAAGTATTTTACTTTTAGTTTTTATTAAAGAGCTAACTCTTCAATTGCTATAACAAAAGTTGAAATTCAAATCTGTATTGAATAAAAAAGTTAATTTTGTTTTCTCTGTCAATCTAACTAGCTGGACAAGTGACACTGGATTTTCGATAAGTTTTGTGTGTTTTCGATTAAATCGTAGACACGCCTACACGTACAGCAGATTGGTCAGTGATTATATTTATCTCAGCTACATTGTCATTTTTCTTGGACGTTTGTTTTATGCTTCATTGTCTAGGCAATAAAATTAATCTGTTAATATTAGAATAAAAAGAACCACTTGTAGAATAAAGGTCATCACAACTCCGCAGCCATGTCGCTCAGACAATTCAAATTAACTACTCAATCTCAATAAATCTCGAATCTCCATTATTAAAACAACAGCTAATTGTTTTCCAGCGTCCAACTAGTGACAATCAATCTTTTATATTTACCTTTCATAAAATCCTGCTGTAAAGCGTTCAATTTTCCATCGGCTCGTGCGTCATTATTGGGATTCAATTAACTTTTATTAAGTCCTCTAGATGTCGCTCTGCCAATTGATGTATGGGTTTTTGTAAAGTTTTTGTTACGGACGTGCGGCCTGTGTGTAATTGTTTCTCTGAGATAAATTGCCGTGTTACTGCCCTTGGTTCCCAAATTATTTATTATGAACTGCGTATGTTTTAGCGAGTAAAATCTCACTGAAACTAAATAACCAAACATAAACAAACAACACAACAATCTAAACACTATTGGAATAGAATTACATATATAATAAGTCTTAAGAATTACAGATATAATCTCAGTAATTATTTTTCTGACAGAAGGGCAAAATCGACTTCCATCGTGTGCAAAATTCGAATAGTTCGCTCTAATTTATGTAGGTATACAATTTTTATATTAGAGTTGATTTTTCGAAAACGGCTTAGTCGATTTCGGTAAAATTTATTTGGGCCACCTCGGGAGTATAACCTTTCCAATAAAAAAAAATGTTTCAGGTGACAATTGGCGATACATAGAACCTCCACCTTTTTGGAAGTCGGTTAAAAAATTATCCGCACAAGTCAGTAAAGGTAGTTGTAGGATGTCGTCAAAAGCTCACCGAAGGCTGCTTTAAGTATTAATATTTAGATTGTATCAGATTAAGTCACAAGATTGATACATTGGATTAACATCACTGTGTTTTTGGTAAAGAAAAACATCGCGAGGCAACCTACACACGTCCGTGGAAGGAATTTGATGGCGTATATAAATCCACCCACCCGCACTGGGCCAATGTGGTGGATATGGCCCAACCAACCTTTGTAGGTAGACATACGACGTGCGGTTGACTATTAAGAGGCTGATACAGAACAGTACAGTCACAAGATGAGTCAAAATAACAAGAAAATAAAATCCAAGCACATTAACAACTCAATCAACAAACGATTCCGCATTGTTTCAGAAACAAAAGAAACGATTGCATGAATTTGCAATGAAATTCAATAGGTCGAATTATGAAACAACAATCAACAACAAAAGTGATTTGTAAGACAGGAGATGATGAATAGAGCGCGCAATGAACTGCGGACATCAGTCAAACCCCGAGAGACGCCGCCCGGTTCTGTAACTGTTACAATCACAATTTGACAAGTTTTTGTCACTGAAAACTTCGTCTAGTAAAAGTTTCGTCATTTAAAAGCTTCTTAATAATGTATATAGCTAGAGATAGTAATTTAAATAGAATTCTGAATTGTGGCAGATTTTTTACCGTGAAAGTTAATGAAAAGCTCAAAATAGCACAATCGTACGAAATGCAAATAAAAGATTGTAAATGAAGTGACAAACGAACAAACGAAATAATTTTTTGGGGACATCTTACATACGGTCTCTGATCCCAAACTAAGCAAAGCTTGTGATATGACTGCAAGAGACTGATAATTATACTACATCATATTTTAAATACATACATAGATAATACCTAAATAACACCCAGATACAGAGCAAGCACCTATGTTCGTCACATAAATGCTTGCACTGGGTGGGAATCGAACCCACACCTCTGTGATCCAGTCAGGTTCACTAACCACTGAGCCACCGAGGCAGTCCATAACTATAAGGCCTAGCTAAAGCAAACTAAAAAAAGATATGCGAAGATGGCAGTTTTCATATTTAATTAGGTAGTGAGAAACAAAACAGTATCACAAACGGAGCTAATTTTTTGTTTAATTTTTCGCTCAGCAAATATATTATGTAATTTGTGGGATGGGCTTACAGGCTACCGTGTTTGTTTCAGCTTTGTACAATGATATTTTCATTCCAATACGCGTCGGTGGAGTCTGGGTTAAGAGGATTCTGAATCGACCAGAGTTTTCGCGTTTTCTATAGAACGATGAGAAAATTCGCGGTATATTTTTGATAATATTTACGTACCAGGAGAATGAATCTCTATTCACCCCTTAAATTGTAACAAAATGTTATATTTTGATGTCAATCGCTTGAGTAAAAAATACTGCACGCGAAGAGGATTCTAAATTGACCAGAGTTTTTTTCGTTCTCTATAGAACATTGAGAAAATTCGCGGTTTTTTGATAAAATATACGTTGCGGGAGAATCTCTTTTCACCCTTAAATGCTATCGATCAAAATTCTATCCTTTTGGTGCCAACCTCTTGTGTAAAAAATATTGCACGACTTATTTTTTTTAAGAAGAGTTTTTAGTTCATGTATATTTTACAGCTAAATTTTTGCATAAAATATGTCTTTTTAGAGGTTATAACCTTCGAGAAAATATCTATAGAGTCACAATCGTGCAAAAAAATATCCGAACCAAAACCCTGCCTATGCTACGTAGTGAGCAGGCTTTTTAGTTAGTTGTAAGGCGATTGCAAGCCGACTACGACGCCGCGCGATGCCAAATTACTCGGTTACAAGCACTAATTAGGTGACATAACGTCGAGATTTGAGAAATCGGGTCATTGTAAATAATTAAATGTAAATAATGTCGGTATGTATGACGGCGCTCGGAAAGTATACTACTACTTTAACTTAGAGTCTGTGGCACTGTAGGTATTTGCTAGGTATATAACTGTAATATTCAACAAAAAAAATAAAACTCAAATCAGATAACATTTGAAGGTAGATCATATAATAGCTTATTGTTTTTGTATGGACAAAATGGCGCCTCACAATCGTCTTAAGTAACGCTGTACGTTTGAGACGTTAGAAATGGTTATCTAATTTAAAGAAGTGTTTTAATCAGATTTAAAAAAATCTTTTAAATTGTACCAAGAAAATTGTACATTTAATGACAGTTTAAAAACTCAATGTTCAAACGAAGAATACGTCAAATTGTGAGCTTGACGAGGCGGCTCAGAAGGCGATATCTCGCTCATTAGAGAGTTCATTACGCAGCGCTAAGAGCAGTTTGAACAGTTTCTGATATCCCAGTAATTGAATTAATTCCTGTCCGAACATCGGGCGAGTTTTGGAGATGCTGCGTCTCGTTGTTGCCGGATCGAGTTACCCTCGAGTACTTTTATCGGTTTTGGTTCATTATGAGGGACGTTTGCTAATTAAATCGTTGAAGATGTTTACTGTAAAGAGCCGGGTGGAGCTTGTAAATTATTAGAAATCGTCTTTTAAATTTTGCTGCAATATATGTATATATGTGGGTGGTCTGAGGGCCATGAGTTAAATGATATTGTTTTTAGCCTTAGATTAATGATTGGCCTCGCTGCGCTTGACTAGATACCGCACTATATGAAAACAACACCTTCGTGAATGAGGCTATTCATTATTGCCTGTAACATTTAATGATATTTAAGGCCAATAAATATTCCTTATTCTATTGAATTGTGTGTTTGAAGTCTTGTGATAACTGTATGTTTTTTAAACTTTTGGTACGTCACACACAGCCTTTAATGTGACTGTCCCAGCAAGCCACATCTGACAGTTCTGGTACGCTATAAATTGCCAAATTTTCTAAGTAAGATCGCTCTATCAAATCAAGGCTCTTTGAATCAATGTTTTATTTTAGAGACTATGTAGGTATCTATTTACCTAGTAACTTTCATTTTTTTCTGGTTTTAGAAATTTTGTGCAACAACAATAAATATTAATCGTTCAAATAAAAAGTGTAGTAATAACGGTCTTATTTGTTAATTTTATTTTTATTCAGATTTTGTTAGGTACCTACTTGACAAGTCAACAGAGTATGGACTCATCAAAAAATATAAATTGAATTAATGTCACAAGAAGATCAGGAACATCAAATAAAAACAGAGTTTGATTAAAAGTTGTACCGTAATGAAACTATCCGCTGTCTTCCGGGCTAGGGGCGCGAGCGAGCCATTTGCATATTAATCTATTACCGTATAAAAGTTCCACTTTAAAGGGATTTCATAACGATCTGGAGTCGTCCTTTTTCCCGGTTTTTAGACGAGTCTTAAAGTCTGCGGGTTTTGGATTATGTTGTCTTTGTGTCGAGCACTTTGTGCTTAGCGGCTTATAGGCTTATACGGCCTATTCATGAAGCTGGAAATTGTTTACGTTATTCTCACTTTGATGATATTTCACTTTATATTATGAACGAGGAAACGGTGTCTACCTGTTAGTTGCGCATATCAGATATTGCTTTGATTTTCTCTCTAAGAAGCAAATAAAGCTAAGTATCAGTTCAAAAAACTAAATAATAATGATGAGGTGCATGGGGCAAAGGCTTGCTCTTGCGAGGTTAAATACAAGGCTCATACTATTCACAAGGCTAAAGCTCAAGCTTTTCCGAAACCAGTAGATAATTGAGCTATTTAACTAGATCGCACTTCAGGTTTTTAAGGCATAAAAATTGTAGTTAGGTACGTGTGGTTCCGTCAATTCCCATATTTTTAAAAAGAATTCAAAAAAGAAGAGGTTCTATGTTCGTTTGTATGTATTTTTTGCGTATGTTCATCGATAGTTTCGCCAATTATGAACCGAATCATTTCATTTAGTTCAGATAGGTATACTTTCGTGGTCCCATTTAAATTTTACAGAAATTGGCTGAGCCGTTTTTGAAAAATAAACAATAATGTAAACAATTCGAGCAAAATTTTCGAATCAGTATTGCAATTTTTTGCAAAAAATAATTATCAATTGTAATTTGAAAAACGATGTCATTATAATCATCTTCCGTAACTTTTTCTTTCATACTGTGGGGTAATAGGCCTTCTTTCTTAACCCATTAAAGCCTGAATTATTTTAATGTTCCAGAATTGTTTAATATTTTAATATATTGTTATTATAGGTCAATTTAATCATTTTTTAAAGTTATATGGTTTGTGCAACTTTTACTTTTGAAAAAAACCACGGGTGCCGTTTGGCACCGCTAGGCTAATATGTTGTCTCAGGTCACATATAACTTAAAATAAATGTATTGCTATTTATTAGCCTTTTGCATTACTAACTACTGATTTAACTCTTTTAGGGGCTTACTATTTTATATTTTAAAAATAAAGTCGGTAGAAAACTTTTTTATTTTCAGAATGTACTGTATATTTCATAAACAATTAAGTATAGAATCGTACGTTGCAAGCTGCGCGGAGTCCCACATCACATTTTTTACATTGTAGTCTACAGGTCTCAAGAGCACATTTGCGACAGGATTCACTGGGAACCTATGAGTTGTTACGACCATCATAACACACGTCATCGAGGATCATCAACTTGACTGAAATGTAACTTTTCATCATTGCTTTCAATTTACAAGACGTCTCCCGTGAAGATGCAAGATGACGAGATGCAGCGTGTCCACGTGAAGTGAGAGTCCTACGGGATGGCTTATGAGAACCAAAAGATGACTCAGTAGAAGGTCCAGCTTCAACTTCACTGTCAGAAAAGTAATAAATACAGTGCGTCTACGCAAAGTACTAGACTGACGAGACGGTTTCTGAGAACCATGATATGATTCAGAATGTTATTCGGCCTCAGATTCACGTCTTTGATGCGTCGATGTCAGTACTACCTCTCATCCAGCATTGAGTTGCTGATCTGTCAGATTATTTATAAACTACCTTCATCTTCTTTAGCTGAATCCTCGTGTGAACAGCAGGTCCTGGAGGTTCAATATATAACATCGAGGCTCAAGATCTTCGTTTTCTTCCAGTACACCTAATGCTTAATGTAATGAATAACTCCTGAAAAAATGTAAAATAATTTTTACACGCGAACTCACTCAAATTATTTGAAAAATGAGAAAATATTTTATGAAAAATGCATCTGTGAAAAGCATACATATCAGCCTACGGGTGCCGTTTGGCACCCGTCATATTGCAGGTAGGATACAACAAACAAATATAAAAAATCGCGTAATGTTATTGTATTATAGGGAGAAACATTGTTTTTATACAAACAAAACGTATAAAAAAGTAACAAATCATAGTAAATAAAAGAATTATGAGGTACTTACTTGAATGTGGCATCCATTATTTGAATATTTTTCACAACACCAAATAATACTCGTCCTTGACGGTTGTATCAAGTGTACTGGTTGACAGAAAATAGTTAAAAATAAAGCTAGCTTTGTCCAGTACCGCATAGACAATTGAAATTTTGAAAATATCAATTACGATAAGCGTAAACCGCGAAAGTTCAAATACATAAAACCGGGTGCCAAACGGCACCGCTAGGTCATAATGGGTTAATCGTGACCAGGTGCGATCTAAAGTTGGACGACATTGTCGACATAATTATCTTACTGCAAGAGGACCCAAACACATCTTAATTATCTAACAATAATTAATCGAGCGTTTCGGATCCTCATTCCTCATACGAACAGCCGGAATGTGGAATGCTTTGCCTGGGTCTGTCTTCCCGTTAAAGTACAACGTGAGTGTCTTCAAATCCCGAGTAAATAGGTATCTTCTAGGTAAGCGTGCTACACCCTAGACCGCACATCTGCTTACATCAGGCAGTGTGTAGTCAAACGCGAACCTATCTGAAATAAAAAAAAAAAAATTAATCTAAAGTAACAAAAAGTCTTCTAAATTATAAAAAAAACAGATCCACACTAAAAGTGAGCAAAGAAAAAATATCAGAAAATATCTAATATGAAAACCATTCCACGCGTCAAATAATTACAATTTCTGCCGACATCACGAGATATTTTCCGCACGAATTTGGCCCTTTTCTAGATTTGATCGGAGCTTGGTCCTTCCTCTCACGTAAGCCGCGTCACTCCGCCGCGCCCCCTGTCGGCTCGCGCCGACATATCAACGGAAAACTAACTTACACTCCTGTTTCACGGAAAACACATGAAAATGATGAGGAAGTTGGAATAAAACTGTTTTGTACGTTTAAGTTTAAGTAGTTTTGAAGAAACTGTAACCGAAAGAACTGAACTGAAGAAAGCAATGGTGGTCTGGACTTAGGTAATGACACCACCTTACAATCATGAGGTTGCAGGTTAAAATCCCGGTCCCGTACCAATTAATTCCTTGGAACCTATGTACGGAATTTCACTCCACTGGCTTGTCGGTGAAGGAAAACATCGTGAGGCAATCCGCATACGTCCGTAGAAGAAATTTGATGACGTATGTGGATCCACCAACCCGCACTGGACCAGCGAGGTGGATATGGCCCAATCACCTTCCGTGGATAGGCCTACGTCTAGCAGTGGACAAATAAAAAGGCTGGTACAGTACAGTAGTTTTGAACAGTTTATTGTTGTGATTATTTCATACTATTTACACTGTATTATTAGTAAGGAATGTAAAATTAGTTGATAACCAAAAAAGTTTTCGATCAATATAATCAAAATATAAATTTAGTTTGTGATGGATGAACACGGACAGACTAACTGATGTATCGACTAGCACGTCAAACTCGTTACACAAGAGGTGTCACGGGTTCGGTCGGCATAAAATTTTATTGCTACGTATGTATTGATACCTAAAAATTGTTTATTTGAGCACCTAATGTCAAAACAGTACAAGCCATACGTCACACACTCAAATTGTTTTCGGAGGCAATTGCAAAAAATTGTATTGGAATAGTTATATTCAATTTTTAATTTATTATTGTCTAACAATATACAGAAAACTCGTCACATTGTATAAGTGCACAATGACTCGCACATCAGTGACATCAAAGTGTTGTCCGATTCCACTCGAGCTCCCCCAATGCCCGGATAGTCCGGACGTCCGGACGACACATACAATCGGACCCATGTCCGGAGAAAGGCATTTCAGATATTTGCACCAGATCCCAACTTACGGACATTTTAATCCGGCTCTAGATTAGAAAATATGTAAATTAAGATATTCAAAGGGAAATCCTCTTTACACACACATATAATTATATTCATCTCAATTTCAGCTTTAGGACGTCCGTAAGTATCTTTTGTATTTAGGTAGGTGTAATTTCAAAAAAATTGTTTGGAGAAGTCTTAATTGCATATAACGTGTTCTTGCATTTTTTCTGGGAACGCTTACGATAGCACCAGTGATGGGATATGACCCAACCATATTTCAGGGGTATTCCTTTTTTCAGTACTGAAATATCAATAAAAATCAATTCAGTACTCATATTCGTAACTTAGTTTGAATAAGCGATCACTGGAGCAAAGCAACAGTTAGTATGGTCAGTCTCGGATGGGTAGAATTCACTTTATATGACTCAAATAACACTTTACTACTGTAACTGAACTGCAATTTAAGTAGCGCTGTCAACTCCAGTTATTTTGACTGCTTAGCCATGTGATATTAACCTTGGCCATAAACATGTACAGAGCTAGCTGATATAAACTTTAATTATATTATTTATTTTCTTGCTGACTTTCTCTGTTAACGTAACAAAATAAATGTATCTCAACAATAGACATCTTTATGGCCCGTCGACTGTGTTTTATTCTTTTATTAATCGCATACGTTCGACGTATCGACGTATGAAATAAACCGAAAAAAGCGCCAAGGCCGCGGAGTTGCGTCGTAAATTCTTCGGCCATTTATCCCCATACTGTAGTGTCAGTAATCCCACTTCTGATTTATTCGCGCGTCTGTAAGCCGACGCGACAAACAAGTTTAACGACTGTCCTGTGTTCCTCGTAAGGGTGACGCTGCATAGAAGCTGAGCAGATTGGTATTTTTAGTGAGCAAGCATTACTGTGTTGTTGTAGTGATTTCTATTTCATTTATTTATGCTCCTAGTGCAAGTTGTTAATATTTCGTGTCATTTGTTTCGCATTGAAAGGCAGCGTGAGCGTAAACGCAATGTACGACGTGCACATGCATGGTGGACTGAATATTATTTAATTTGTCTTTCTGAGCGACTGGTGGACGCGACGCGTGACCAAAATGCTGGTGTTTATTTGGTTAAACGTATAAGCATTGCCATTCAGCGTGGCAATGCTGCCAGCATGCTGGGCACGCTGCCAACTGGCAGTGGGCTTAAGCACTTGGATTATCTTTAGACCTTCAAGGGTCTTTGTATGATCCAATTGCTTTCTTTGTAGTAGTAGTGTAGTATTGTCATATATATACTGAAGATTAAAATTTAAAAGTTAAAAGCACGAGATCGCGTTAGATGGGAGCTATTTTCATCGATTCTTACTAAATATATATAGGAGTGACATAAAAATAAAATATAATTATCCATCTAAAATTATAGAAACTTGGTTTTAGAACATTTTATTAGAGTATAAAATTTATAGGTTAAGGCAAGCCTGTCTCGCAAAGATAAAACATAATTAAAACAAGTCGCTCTCTTTCCACCTTAAACTGCAAATGAAACATTTTAAATCCCGAAACGGACAATCGGCCCTTAACAGCTGTCCTCTATCAGAACATAAATCACCATCGAGATGGCTCCTTGAGCCGGAGAGGGAAAGATTTGGGTAAATCATTTAATTTATCGCCGATTAGGAGAGATAACAAGACTGTTTGACGGACACTCGGACTGAGGGCACTTCTCGATCATCACTACGTGAGAAATTGCTTTTTTGAGAGGTTATGATTTATGCGAAAATTTTTGGTTTGTCATCAGATTGTGTTGGGAGCGGTCCTGTGCTAATCGTGTCCAGATTCGATCCATGATTTTACTATATCGTCGATCCAACTTGCCGCCGGACGACCATAGCTTCGTTTGCCTTAATTGCCTCGGCTACCTCAGCACGTATTTTCAGTCAAAGTTAAAATTAAGAAACACAACGAGAGGGTTAATTTTATCATAAGCTAACTTAGCATTAAGAGTTTTTTTTCGCATCCTGCATTCGCGACGAATTTTTGAAATGTGTATCACAATAATAACTAGTTAAGATAAACCTAATGTAATCCTACATTAGGAACTATAAAATTAAAATCATTTCATTAACTTAAGCATAAATCAATAATTGTATCCAATCTGCTCTGGGTCAGCATCGTAGTATCCTAAAGCCTTTACGTGAGTAGGCCAAAGTTCAGCAGTGGACTATTATAAAGAAGTGTATAGTAGAGTAACGTTATTTTGTTTTTTGTTCGACGTTTCGAAAAGAGACTACACGAAATGCAGCACACATTTACACATTTTTTTTACTACATTAGAATATAAAGACTCATTTCAGAGACACAAACACCTTTGCCCTCTTTTCATGCCCTCGGTGACCGTAAGACCTCTTCGAGGCCACTCTTTGCGTGGATACAAGCGTGGATTAGTGCTGTACTGTACCAGCCTTTTTAATAGCCCATTGCAAGTTCCAGTGATCGGGATACTTCTACCACGCTCGCCCAGTGCAAGTTGATAGATAGAATTTCTTTAACGGAAGTAGGCAAGTTGGTTGCTGCACGATGTTTTATTTCATTGAAAACCCAGTAGTGAAAAATTTCGTACATAAAACTCAAAAAACTCATTGGCACGTGACTGGGATTTGAATCCACGACTTCAATATTGTAAGGCGGGTGTCAATACCACTAGACCACCACAGCTTTTGCTGGCTAAGTAATGAGAAAATACACTATTTAAATGTTGAAGATCAACGACACGACGAGAAAAATAGAGGCGAAAATGCGTCGATCTGGAGCGGCGTGGCGAAGTGTGATGTTGCGAGACGTAGCATGACGCAGCGCGACCCGAATGCCGACACTGATTTTCTGATTCACTGACAAAAAACCGGACAAGTGCGAGTCAGGATCGCACACAGAGGGTTCCGTACAAATACAAAAAATTTTACAAAATTGGGAAGTTAATTGTTAAAATCTCACAATCATCGACATAAAAGTTTTTTTTTTCTCTTTTCTCGTCATACATTAAAGAACATAATCAAAAAGTGTTTTAGCATGTGCTAATGAAGCTCTTTTATATGATACCTTACATGATACGATTTACTCGCTTTGAATTTTGAACCCATATTTTGTGAATATAGGCCCTATTTTTTTGTGATTTAAATAAAAATGTACAGTTTTCATATTTATTCCAATATAATATGTGCTTCTAAATGCTTCTCGCCAAATTTCATATTTCTATGTCAACGGGAAGTAGGTTTTGATTTTGTGAGTGTCGAAATATGCTGTTTTTTACGACATAAACGGCTCTAACTTTTTAATACGATATTTGAGAAGATTTTCTTTTACACAACTGTAAGAGACCATAGATATACGTATACAGTTTAAATTTCAACTCGATATGTTTACGCGTTCCCGAGACAAAGAGTCTTGACATATTTACATACAGACGGACAGACGGAAGTGATCCTCTACGAATCCGTTTTTTCCTTTTGAGGTACGGAACCTTAAAAAAGCGCGCATTACATCGTATATAAATTGAAACGTTTACTCTAATTTTTACTGTGTTGAAATGAAAAAAAAAATGTGATAATAATTTTATTTAAGTACTTATTGGACACCAAAATAATGTAGTACATCCTATCAATATTAAGTATACAGTGCAAATGAGTTAGCTTAGCGTCAGTACAATTACAACTGAAGACAATTTAACGTACCTAACTTAACACGAACGTGACTCTCTATTCTAATCTAGGTCTAACTTATTATCGAATCTCACTTAAAAAAATCAGTTTAAAAATGTATAGAACTTTTTGTGTACAGTGTAGTTATGTCATAACAAATAACGTTTATTTTTCACACTGTGACGTGGAATAAGCATATTTGCGGTTCGGCTTAAAGTAGGTAAGTAAGTTCGTATAGGCCAGGTGGATAGTCCTGATTTGTTCCTGAAGGCCTAAACAAATCGGGACTATCTCTCTGACATGCCTAAGCGGTTAAAACTACCAGGACCAACAATTTAAACTGTCAAGTGTGAGCTACGGTAGCGCTCAGGTGACACAAACGCGATCACCCGTCCGAAGAAACTACGCTATGAGCGCTACCGACTTAAACTGTACCTATAAGAAATGGTTATTAGTTTTTCAATACTGAATTATTCCTTCTACCTAGGCTATTTAATTTCGCCTGGAGCCCAAGGGAGATAACGAGCTCAGTTTGACGGACACTTGACCCGCCGCCCGCGCCCCCGCCCCTGGCGTCGCCCTAACGACGAGGCTGCAGATAATATTATGCTGCTGTAATATGAGGGCTGCGTTTTTTGTACAGATTTTCTACCAAAAAAATAGAGTTTCCGAAGAATAATATAGATATAGCGAGATATACCGAGCATAGCGAGTATGTCGGTATATTTTTTGTCTGGCGGTCCATTTCCATCCAAACGAAAAGTTCAATTTCACTCATTATGGTTACAATGGCATCTTCTAATCACGCTTCAGTGTACGGTAGTGAATCACCTAACCTTTTTAACCGATTTCAAAAAAGGAAGCGGTCCTATGTTTGTATGTATTTATTTTTTTGTGTAAGTATGTTCATCGATATTTTTGCCAATTGTGAGGCTGTGGTTTTTTAAAATAAATAAATAGTTTAATGAACACTAGAAAAACACACTTTGCCCATTACGTGTCCTTTCTCACAAATGCAAACACGACTATGATACGATATTCCATCATGCAGTGCCGGTGCCTATCTTCCGGCTTCATTATCAGACCTTGAAATCTAATTGTTGTCAAAGTTCATTACAAGACTTTTTTAAGTAATCCAAAACATCTATGAGACGATTTTATCGACATCTATAGACGATTTTCAATCATGAAGTTACAGTTGATATCTTCCAGCTATCAACTGTAAAATTAGCATGACCGACTCCACCCGTGTACAGAATCATTACATAGTATAAAACAAAGTCGCTTTCCGCTGTCTGTCCCCAAGTATGCTTATATCTTTAAAACTACGCAACGGATTTTGATGCAGTTTGTTTTAATAGATAGAGTAATTGAAGAGAAATGTTTATATGTATAATACACCTGTGCGAAGCCGGGGCGCATCGCTAGAACGCAATTATTATGCACGGATCGATGTAACATTTTTCACATTATTGTTGATTTATCAAAAATGGCTCAGTCGATTTCGATAACATTTAAATAAGACCAATTTCGAAGTATATTCTTTCCAATAAAAAAAATTATTGAAATCGGACTACTATGAAAAAAGTTATGCGTGGTTATACAAATAAATAGGTATATGTATATATATTTTTTTTTTCAAATTGTATACCTCCTCCGATGGTTCATCGGTCAAAAATTGTACACCTAGAATTAATTATGTTAGTCAAATAAATGTTTTATTCACTTATTATGTATTCGAGCGAACTATTTGAATATTGTACACGATTGAAATCGGTTAGGTATGGCATTCGTTGCGAATAATAATTTTATTTTATATTTGTTTTATAAGAATTCGTTTTCAGAAACCGTTCAAAAACTACACAATGGTGTAGTTTCAGAATATATCAAACAAATAGCTTTCTATTTCTGTTTCGAATTTATTCTCTATCATTATCGAAGCCATAAAGAAAACTTCTATTCGCTGAGAATGGAAGTCAGTACCAAGATTTTCCTCCCCATTCAAGTATATGAGCTGGCACTTTCGCACTCCATCTCTTAAAATTATATTTCCAGGAAATATAAACAACCCGAGAGAGTTGAAGTTCCCGACTCTACTCAAAAAGTTTTGTTTCTGTTCTTTTGTGAAATATTAATTTTGTACCTGTTTCAATTTCATTTAAAAGTTCTGTTTCCGCGTTGTGCGCAACAGATCCATTTGACTGCCATCTTATTCGGTTAAGACTGTGTGACTCGACGGCTGACGATGAAACTGTTGTAATTAAGTTATGTATGTAACGGTGAATCTTTCACATTATTCGACCTTACAAACTTCTACGAAGAGCTACTCGTAGGTATTTATATCAAAAGTGGGTTTAATTTATTAGTAGTATAATGTGTACTTATTAGTCAGAACTTTACCGAATTTAAAGATTAACTTAGTGAATACGATAGAAAATAATGTAATTGATACGACATCCGCACTAATATTGTAAATTCACTTTCGAATGTAAGTATATTGTAAGTCTTTGGGATTCCGTTGCTGTATTTTTACGCATGTTTAAAGATCGGTTATGGTTAAAGCCTATTATTTATGCTTAGAAAAAACGTCACGACGAGCCAGTGAATTAACAAATTTTTATTAGTTAGATTATTTAAAAACAAATAGCTTGACAATTTGTTTATTGTATCTTTGCTGTACAATTAGACAATTATTTTCGACTTTTTCATTTTACGGTATCTTATATGTAAAACAAAGATCTGGCTACTTACATCAGTTTCCTTCTCTGCCGTCGACTTAGAGTCTTGTTTCCGGATATAAAGCTGTCTATTCCGGGGAAACTTGCGTAGAGTACGCACTGCGTCAAATTTGATCAGCCGAAGCCCGCGGGAAATCTAAAACCAATTCTTTCCGTACGATTTTTCCAACTTGTGAATTGCGTGTTTATTGCTGATAATTATTTTTTAAACGTTTTTTGATTCTATCAGACTGTGATTTACCAATTTATTGATTGTAGGAAAATATATGATTTGTATTTGTACGTAGGTATACGTCTGCAAAATTTTGTTTTATTCTGTTCTATTGTTTTAGCTGACTCCTAAAATTATGATTGGCTAATACAATAAGTATATACTTATTTCTTAATTACAATCGTTTTAGACTGAAAGAAAAACTGTTTCACTTCATAAAATGACAAAAATTGTGATCATGGGTAATCGTTTGCATTTTTCTGTCACGTGATTTACGTCATCCGATTTACTAAGTTCAAGACTAGATAAAAACTAAATTTTTGACCTAAAATCTCTAGGATTATTAGGTCAGATTAATTTTACTTGTAAGGGCTCCCAAGAGACCGGCCCAGCCAAGTTTGGGCCCCAGTGTTAATTTGACAGTTTATAGTTAGGTATGTTAGCTACGCTTATTAAAGAGGGTACCTACACATGTCGCAACACACTTCGGTATTGCGACGGTGAGGAGTAGATAGAATGAGGGTAGACAGAGAGATGGTTTGGGCGACGGGCTGTAGTGCCAGTCTGTGATAGTGATCGGTGGTGTATTGGTAAGTGTGATACCCAGTAGTTTGGAGCAAGCCTTGTAAGTACTTTAAGTTTTATAATGGCTGCCGAGATATTGGATATCCGTATTATTGTCCAATGGTGTATCAGCTAAGTGTCTACTAGAATCTTAGTGACGCTGTCGGACCACTATGCCCTTCAGCTAACAGATACAATATTGATATAATGAACTTTTATTATAATAATATTAATAAATTGTTTTTAACTCGTATTTTTACTAAATAAAATTTTCTTTTCTTTCTTTATGATAGTGAATATTTTGACCGACTATATCGTATCCAGTGCGTATAAAACACACAAAACATACATAAGTAGGAATGATCGTGACGTCACACACATGAACAAGCTGCGGAATATTCCAGAACTTTTGTCTTTGATCTCAGAAGAGTCGGGAACGTGTTTTTGTGAGAAACGAATTATTATCAGTGTAATCTTACGTTTGAGCGCTCCGCCTTGTCTGTGACACTTTTATTACATATTGGAGCTCCTCCGAGAAATGGCGACTCGATGTATTGTGCACTAGATCATTGTATTGTGTAGTCACTGGAGAGTATACGGCGGGTTTCTTTAATGTACGGAAATATTGAGAAATATTAATTTACTCATCATAATCTAAATCTTCACCAATTCGCATGAATAAAACCTTATCGCCATTTGCACGTAAGCCGTTGTTCATTTTTTTGTTACAAACATAAGACGTCCGCTATTGAACGGTAAACTTTAAAATAAATAGTTATGTATAAACTCTTTTTCAAACACATCGATAAAATATAAAACAAAGTTGAGCTTACTATAATGTACTAAGGCTTAAAGCAAGGGTGTCACCTGGGCCGCCACTTGTCACTTATTGCTTATTTTTAATCGTTGCTTAATTAATCTTCAACAGAATTTTTGTAAAAAAATACAGTTTAATATGTCATAAAAGAGTCAATTTACTTTTATTAAAGAACAGTTGATTTATTTTATCGACATCTTGGTTGGTCTCATTGTTACATTAGGTCATAGTGGCTTACACAATGTTAGTCTAGAAAATGTCCATCGTTTTAGAACCATCCTGTAGAAATACTGAATGTGGATCGTGTAGTGTATCTCACAAGATGTATCGCAGGTGAAAATGGTACAATGTACGAGCCGTCCGCGTCAGTGCGCTATGAAAATGGATACCTACACTTTATTGGCTGGGAATAAAACGTAGAGAGAAATTGGAAACGCGTTTGAAGAGCTTTTTGTAAATGGAGAGCATCTCCATCTACAAAAAGCATCAGTGTATGAAAAGTTCGATGCAATATGGAAGAATATTGAAATTGAGGTTAAATAGCATAAAAAAAGCTTTGTATATTAAATTATAGTCTGAGTGTGGTGAAAACTAAACCAAATTCATCCACCGCAGTTTGAATGCAGTTTGATTATTATTTCTCTATCTACCGACCGCATGATCCATTCAATTATAGTCGTGGTTAATATAATCAGCAAATATAATATTATGAAAGTGTATCTGTGAAAATAGTGTAGCATAAGCCTAGAAATCATAACGAGATTGTCATAATCACTGTAGGGTTGCATGTGGCCACGCCATCATGAGTGCAGCTCTTTTTGTCTTTACTATCGTCACGAATAAGAACTTCTATAGACTTGAATAATTATGTACTCAATACTTAATGTTTTATGGTTTGTACGGGATCGATTTTTTACATAGTCAGCAAGGCCTATGTAAAGAAATAACAAATGTGTATCTAAGTACTACAAAATGTTTCACACACGCATACACACTCACACATATACACACAAACACACACACAAGCGCACAAATAAAGAAGGCAAATGTATAATAATATTAATAATTAAGTATGTTGTGAAACTGCATAAAAATATTATGTTTGATAAACATACCTCGTTAACTTTAAGTAAGCTTATTGGCCTGAAAAACGAGTACTTCAACTTTCTCCATCCTATATTCTACAGGCATTACCTGAAAACCAGAAAAATACATATAATATCATGAAAATGTATAATTTTACGAACTAAGAGAAGAAGATAACATGAAAATACTCCGAAAACTTCTTTATTTACTTCATATTAAGTTCTACGAGATAATATTAGTGGTTTATAAACTCTGTCTAGCACATAGAGATCTTAAGAGAGGCCTTTTCTGTACGCGACGCTCAAGACACTTTATACCTATATGTAGCAAATACGCAAATGTTGTAAAATAAATGTTTAGCAAACACGCATGACCTGTAAGTATTGGTAATGATATGTGAGTGCATAATTATAAAGAAATATGATTTCTTGTGGCTTGTGAATAATAATTGTATAAACATTAGTGTTACGCGTAGTTGTGATTTTAAGCCGAGAGCTTGATTTAAGTCATGGTGACGTATCCTATCTCGCGAGGTCTGTGGTCTGGAATAATAAGTTAGGGTGCAAAAGTTTGCGGCCATTTTTCTTCACTATCTGGGAAGTTGGGGACAAAACGTAATGAAATGGCGCGTCCTCGACCAGATTAAACTAAGGAGAATGGATTTATTCTTGAAAAAATATCTCAGGATAAATGACGTTTACTAGAATTGGGATTTTAATAGATTCGACAGTTATTTTCGAAATTTTATTATAGATCACATTAATGTATCTCATTTTTAAGCTTTGATAAAGAGGGGTGTTAATATTGTGTTTGTTTTGTTTACTAAGATTTTTCGGACATACAGATTTAGAAATTAGCCTTGAATGCGTAAAAACTGTATATTTTGCATATAGAAATTCACTAGTAATATAGACATTCTATAAAAAAAAATCTTTAAAACTAAATCTTAATAACAAAAAAATGTTACAAGCGGCAAGTTACTTAATTTATTTTTTGACAGCTAGGTACATTCGAAGTTGTTTTACTGTATTTTGTTTATAAATTGGCAAGTGCCTTTATTAACTACTTCTAAACACAAGACCTACATAATCTAAAACTACAGAAACTACTACTACATAACAAGCAATTGGATCATTTACAGACCCTTGAAAGTCTAAAGATAATCCACTGCCAGTTGGCAGCGTGCCCAGCATGCTGGCAGCATTGCCACGCTGAATGGCAATGCTTATACGTTGAGCCAAATAAATACCAGCATTTTGGTTACGCGTCGCGTCCACCAGACGCTCAGAAATACTTTTGAAAACAAGATGAGGTCCCGGCCCCCACGGACCCAATGTCTCAACTCCAAACGGCTCAAATATGTAACCACTGCCGAGGTTAGCATATTTGCGCCGCCATTATTTGTTACTGTTGTCAATTCTTTATAGGTATTGTGATGTTTTATAGGATCATAACACTTTTACAATATAGGCATACCACAGATATTTGTAAATAACAGATTTATAATGCTGTTGTTACATGAGGCAATTCTCAACCACGAAAATGCATGGAAAATCTTCCAAGCTGCTGTCAAAACTGTCAAATAGGTATTTGGATTTGTAATCCAATTCTTTGAATTTCTTGTCTAAAAATCTGACAACAACATTCAGTGGTTGTTGTCGGATTTTCAGAGATATTTTTCATGTCTCTTTCTAATTCGTGCTATATTAAATCGATGCCGCTCTTTCAGATTTTCTTGATCGACCATATTTTCCCTCTTGTTGCATACTTAGAATAATCACTTGTCTTGCGATATTCCGAATATTTCGAACTATTAGCGTTCAATCATGACTGTCACTCGCGGTCAATTCGAAGACTGATTGTAGTCCAGTAATTGCTCTGGGACACCTGCCTGCCTACAAGTGGGATTGAACGAGAAATAATCTCTCTCTGTGGTTCTATTTTCAAAATAAATTATCTTGGACGTAGGCCGCTTTCTGTCCCGGAAATATACTGTTCCTACGGGGTAAGGCATAAAACAACGTACTTTTATTGCCACACAATTATTTTCTTAGGAAAAAATTCAAAGTTTGCAAGCATAAGCGACTAGCGAGCATAATTTGAATGATCAATTCAATTCAAAAATATTTATTCCATTGACAATTATAACTTGTGCTACTCATGTAGAATCGTCATTAATTATCATTTATAATGAAATAAAATGCATCCAAAATCAGGATTAGAATTGATAGTATGTAGGTATGTAACAAACTAGACAAGAGTGACTTGAGATTTTAATGTCGTTTTAACTAAGAAATAAGTCTCGATTAATTTGGCTCATTTTGAAGACGGTATAGGTATAATTATGCGTTCGGGGTGAGAGGCCGTTTGTTTGTGCAATTCTATGTTGCCATTATTATTTTTTATTTATTCTTTGCTGTTTTATTTGTATAAAAATTACCTCATCGATGAGCTCAGCAGCACCCGATAGAGATGGATGAGAGAGAAAGAGAAATTAAAAGCATAATTAAATATTAATGTTATCGATAGATCGATAATGATAATTTTTAGAAACAGCTTTTTATAACTCTACCATTACAACTATCAGTTTTAATTTGTTATCGCCTACGACCGCTTGACGAGTCCGTTTGCATGTCGTCACAGGCACAGATGAGCAGTTGTACACCGGATCTGGTCCCTGAACGATGGCGTCCCTTCCGGGCTCGTCGATGGAGGAATTAAATCTGTTTACGAGGCCGGTCTCACGCGCCACCGGCCGCTGATACTCATTACTTCAGGACGAAGGCTCAAAGCCTCGTAATGAACCCAGTAAGGGCTCTATACCCAACTGGCCTTTTTAATAGTCCATTGTTCAACATAAGCCTACCCATGGAAGGTGATCGATGGATTCACAAAATAATTTATTGCAGGTCACACGTCTGCTCGTGGCATTCAGGCAATGCACTGATATAATAACTTAGACTAAGATTTAACCATGTACTAACTCTCTTTGTACAGTATAATCAAATAATTGTTTTTAGTTAACAAAGGCCACAGACCCTGGAGTCTATGGTTAGTAAATTTTCAGTAAAAAAATGATGCCTTTATAAAAGATTAGAAAGTTTATTCCTCTTTTACGCAGCAACGGAGCAATGAATCGACTAGTTTTTTAGCATTGACACAAATTTGAAAGACGAAAAGATGTAAGTCGATGTAGACTTCTTTTATCTCGAAAAATAAAAGGTTCCCATGGGGAGTACAACAGTCAAAATATTACGCGGACGAAAACTACAAAAGCTAATAAAAGAATATCACAATGTACCCTATCGTTAATCGTCTAGTAGATTTTATTTATAAATAACGGCTTTTAAAACTTGAACACATATAATTATTTTTTACAAAAAATAGCATGACCGACTTCACCCGTGTACAGAATCATTACATAGTATAAAACAAAATCGCTTTCCGCTGTCTGTCCCCATGTATTCTTATATCTTTAAAACTACACAACTTCAATTCTACACAAATCGTAATTCAAGAGAAATGTTTATATGATTGTATAATACATCTGTGCGAAGCCGGGGCGCATCGCTAGAACGCAAATATTATGCACGGATAGATGTAACGTTTTTCACATTATTGTTGATTTATCAAAAATGACTCAGCCAATTTCGATAAAATTTAAATGGAACCAACTTCAACGTATATTCTTTCCCATAAAAAAAATATTATTGAAATCGGACTACTATGAAAAAAGTTATGCGTGGTTATACATAATAAAAATATACGCGTCGAATTGTATACCTCCTCCGGTGATTCGTCGGTCAAAAATGAAAAGTGATTGCGCTATATTTATTGAGTTTGTAGAGGTACCTACATGTGACTCCACATACGCCATCAAAATTTGTCCTAAGAACGTATGCAAGTTGCTTAACGATATTTTACTTCACCAAAACCCGGTGGTATAAGAGTAAATGAGACAGAGTAAGGAGGCTTTATACACTGTATTAATTTTTAATTGAGTTGGAACGGACTAATTCAAGTTCGGATCTAGAACAAGAAGTAAATGAATGTAAAACATGAAAGGCTTTAGATAGGATAAAGTTAATTAATTAAATGTAATGAGACAAAAGGTTGATTAGTTCGGGTTGCCGCGGACGTCAGCTTTTCTACGTCTTTCAAACACTACACCCTTTTGTTACTCTTTGTCGTTCCACTATAACAAATGTAGGTATTTTTATTATAAAGGCGAAATACTAGAGACGACGAAATTGAGAAATAGGTATTTGGACTAAACTATTGCCGTCGCGATGCGCCCAAACCAGGGAGCTTCAATGTGTGTGGTGATGCAAATGTATTTGTGTGCGTACTGCGCTCGAACTCTCCCCGCACCCTACCTGCGCCCCAACGAGCTCGCTGGCCGACCGATATTTTATTTTGAATTGTAGCAAAATATGATATTACGTAGAGTGCGCGCAAGATAACTTTGCGCGCGAGTCGTGGCGCCACTTACGTTATTTCATTAGTATTCTGTATTCCCTGGCAGAATTGAATTGGTTCCTGATTTTGGCCGTACGTAGAGCTGTCTTGCGCGTATTCTACGTAGGTATGCTCTGGTTACCTAGTAGGAATGGCGGATAGGCGATAGCAAACAAAAATATAAAAGATTAATTATTTTAAAGATTATTTATTTTTCTGCCATTAGGAAGCTACAGTATTTGTGACATGGGTTAATTTTTCTTTATAGGCTAATTTATTTACGCTAACGTAATAGGTATGTACCTAACTAACATCATAAATACAATTGGCTTTTTGATATCCGTAGGCGCTGCAGTTTACATAATATATTTTTACTGAAATTACTTCTTTCTAAGTATAAATTAATTATTTTTTTATGGAAATATCTTACATTACGTCGTTCTTCTACGGTCTATAATAAATATGCCAAATGCAAGTGAGACTCGCGCTCGAAAGGTTTCATACCGTATGAGAGCCAATTATTTCGATGCAATTATATATTTTTTAAATTGATACATTTATATAAATGATATATTGATATATTATATTACTAAATATTCTGAGAATATTTCAAGCGTCTACCTTTTGTGTATATTAATAAAAATTGTGCAAAAAATCACGTCTGTTGTATGGCATGAAAAAATATTTATTACATTCTATTTTTTGACCGACGTAACGGAGGAGGTACTCAATTTGACGCGTATATTTTTTATGTATAACCAAGCGTAACTTTTTACACAGTAGTCCGATTTTGATAATTCTTTGTTAGAATTTTTTTTTATTGGAAAGAATATACTTCGAAATTGATCCCATTGAAATTTTATTGAAATGGGCTCAGCCATTTTTGATAAATCAATAATAATCGATCCGTGCGAACTATTCGCGAATTCTGTACCTACACGGTTAAAGTAGATATTTATTTTATTCTATTTTTAGTTTTGTTGTTATAGTGGGAACAAATACATCATCTGTGCAAATTTTAACTGTTTAGCTTTTACGGTTCGTGAGATACAGCCTAGTGACCAACGGACAGACGAACAGAGGATTCTTAGTAATGCCTTACCTGTCTCTATTAGAACTTCACAGTCACTGCACATTTTTAAGGAAAGAGTGAAAGATTTTTATCTTGATCAGTGTTCAAAATGATGAAATTGCGTCTTTTCTTTCTCTTCTTTTTTTACTTGTCTGTTTTATATCCTTTGTTTGCTACTTCCATTTTAGCCTTTCTCTCTTTTCCTTCTCAATATTATTATTATGTATTATATTATTATGTATATTTGTTTATTGTTTTTTATTCATTAATTATTACAAAAAGTATAATGTCAGAAATAATATAAAATTATGAATCATAAATCAGACTTAAAATTAAATACTCGCTAATTAACTTACAGCCTTAGCACGTACAATGTACATATTGTCAGAGATTTAAATAAATTGCCCATTTGAAAGTAATTCGCGTGCGGCCCCTCGCCCAAACGTGCCCATCAAACTTGCTGCATTACCTCGTTGGATCGCCAGGGAGATGTGCTGGGTGACAAAACTTCCAGACCTGGGGTCACGACCTCTCTCCTTCAGGCGGCGTCCCAGCTCCTTAACAAACTTTATAGCATCTGCGCCCCATGAGCCCGCCGTTTCGACGGCAAATGGGACGAATTCGTACGCGGACTCCAAGCTGCCGTACTTGAGACGCTTACTCCTGGCAGCCGCTTCCGCTCCCGCACCAGCGGCCTGCTGGGTAGCTGCCAGATGACATGATGCGAAAGTACCGACACAAGTGGCGTCCCAAATAAGGCAGCGACCTCTACTCCACGGAATTAGTGTCAGGCCGTCCGGACGCTTGCCATCACAACGCGACAAGCCGGGAGGCTCCAGGACGCACGGTATATCCGCCGCTATAAGGGCCCTTTTGATAATTTCGTTTATTGCGTGGTGCCGGGGACGCCGACCCACACACTTTATGCAACTCAGACCGTGGTGGCCGTTCGCGTCAAGCCCTGCACCACATACGCAGACGTGAGTGTTGCATACGTTGCAACCCAATCGGAGGGCCACTGCTACACGGAGGGAATCGTCGTCCAAGAGAGTACCCATTTGAGGAGAAGGCAACGCGTGCAACCAGGCCCCGGACTCCGATCTGGCGACAGCGTGGAGTCTAGCCAGGTCAGCCCCGGAGCTGTTGTTCCGAAGCTGAGTGACCATGTTTCTACACAGCACGTCGTCCCAACCCCTCTGCACTCTTGGATTCTCTGGAGGCTCGGAGCTTGGGCAAAGGGATAGCCACGCGTCAAAAGCCTCTACAGCGTATGGGATGCGGATCGTGTCACCGTTAGCAGATAAAATGTTAGTGACAAGCTCCGCAACACCAAACGAGGAGGACAAAAACGCTGTGGGTCCCGTTTCTCGCAGCCGTCTCACGCCCAGACCACCGTGGCGGACTGGCAGTCCTGCCTGTAGCCACTGGGACTCATCTAGGTGAATGTTAAGAGTCACCTCGAGGATTCCTTTTAGCGTCTCGTCGAATTGTTGTGCTTCGTCTGGAAATTTCCACGTAGGAGCCGTTCTGATCACGTACGTTAGTTTTGGCATGGCAAAACAGCTCCTGAGAAGCAACAACGAGACATGAGCCGGACGGTTTTCGAAGTGTGCTCTGAGTGAATCCAGCATTTGGGTCTTGGACTTCACACTCTCTGGCACGCCCTCGGCAAAGATGGGGGCTCCCAGGAGAGTCAGCGAACTTTGGTCCAACTGCCTGAGGCCGGGTATTAAAGACGTAAACGTGACCTCCGATTTAGCAGCGGCTGGGCTACAGGCGAAAAATTCGCATTTTGCCGTATTAACTTCGAGCCCGAGTTCCTTAAGGGCCGGGATAAGCCGCCGTATATCCCTTTCCACTGTTGCTGGAGGCCCACCTATAGTGCCGTCGTCCAGGTACCATAAATTGAGCGGGGCTTCCAGGGATGTAATGACCTTGTGGACTGCAACACATATAAATGAGGGGGCCCAAAGGATCACCCTGCTGGACACCCGACTGAGACAAGATTAATTCGCCGTTATATGAGAGATTACTAGGTGCTGAGTAACATTGGTAAAGGAATGGAAACAACGATGGGAGCAATGATCGCACTTCAGCCAACATCGCGCTTCTGTCGATGCTGTTGAAAGCGTTACTAATGTCGAGCTTCAACAGCACGTCATCACTGCCTTCACGCATCAGAAACGCCCTTGTGGCATGTATTGCTGCCTCGCATCCCAGAGGGGTACCAAAGCCCAGCTGTTTAGGTTGGAGGTAGTTTGCCATATTGTGTTTAACTGCACGGCAGCAGAGCTTGGCCACCAAGCGTCGGATGACACTACCTACAGCTATAGGCCTAATACCACCGTCTTTTTTCCGAAGGGCACAAAGAGAACCTCCATAACGAAATGGACACACGTCCGAATTAAGGTGCCCTCCTACCAAAAAGTTGCTGAGCCGTGTCAGAGAGTCCAGCAATCTGGGCCCGTTGTCCCCGGCCGATGGCGAAATTAGCTCCTTCAGGTGCTCCGGACGTAGACCATCCAGACCGGCCGCCGATCCCCGTTGAAATGAGTTGACCGCATTCGCCACATCCTCCGACTCGAAGGAAAGGCAAGGCGTAGAGAGGTCAGGCGCGGGGAGGGTAACCTGAGGAGATGAAGGAAACGGGTGTTTTTCCTTAAGGGCCAACAACGTGTCCCGATTGGAGGCGGCAAAGGTGCAGTCTGATGTGAGCATACGTGCCGCTCCTCTAAGGTCCCCATCGAAGACCTTCCTTTGAACAGCTCTGTAAACAGAGTGTGGTTTGCACGACGACCGCTCGCTCGGTAATTCTAGTTGTAAGTCTCCTTCTATATTGGCCTTGACTTTTGCCGTCAGCGATTGTTTTGTTCGCTGATCAGGTATCTTCAGGGCCTTGAACGCAAAAGACAAAAGATTGAACCAGTCTTCTGTGCAATTGGATCGTAGACACTGGTCAATCACGGCGGACAGTTTTCCAGCCGCCAGATACCTCGCACCTTTAGGCACATGTGAGAGAACACGGACCCCGATTTTTAGGGCGGGCAAATCCTTTAAACCTAGACCTGAAGAATCACTCGAAACTTCGCGTAGAACAGCCGGAGAGGAAGATAGGGGAGTCGTTGCATTTAGCAACGAGGAATTTCTATGCATACGACCAATGTGAACGCGTAGGCCGTGAGGCACGGCATAAAGCTTTGACGGATCGGTGCAGTGAGGGCAAGGAGCTCGCGCTAGACTTGTCATTATTGTATTGCGTAACACGCAGTCAGGTGAATACAAAAATTAATCCGAATAAGTAAAAAATAATTAAAACGCCAGAAAAACAATAATAACAAACGTCAGAAAAACAAAAATAACAATAGAAATCCTATAAAATAAAATAAAAACAGTACATAGGCACTGATGTAACAATGTCGGTAACAATAAAATTTAAAAACACTGATATTTTGATAGTAAATAGTAAACAATATTACCCAATGAATAAAAAAAATATTGTTTGTGTCTACAAAAATTAATCCACATATGCAAGAAATAAATTATTTAAAAAACTACACGTCAGAAAATGATAATATCGATAGAAATCAAATCAAATACTAAAGACAATATAAAGGCGTTTTAAAATGATATTTTGGGAAATGATTATACTCGTAGGTATGATTACCGAGCTAACAAAAATAATTAATTTTATTTGAGTTTATGTTTGCGGCCTCAAAAATCAACAAAAATAATGGAGATTAAGAACGTCGAAGAAGAGGTCCTACCCTCTTTCTTCGTTTGTTTATTTATATTTTTGTAGTATTTATTTATTTATTATTTACATTTATATTATTATTAGATTGATACCTCCCATTTATACTCTTGTTTGTGATCTCTTTCCGTTCAGTGGTTGCCTGGAAGAGATCGCTATCAGCGATAAGGCCGCCATTTGTGGCACTAATTTAATTTAAGATAAGTTAAGTATCTACTCTGTACTTAGTGCACACAATAAAGAGTTCTATCTATCTATGACATAAAGACCTATATATACACATGAGATCATAATTATCAGTCAGAATTTGTACATTCATAATATTATTTCATGCTATATAAGGTATTTTCAGCGAGCCATTTTTTAAGCTATGTTTAAATTTGTTTGCATCTAAAAATTTTATGTGAAGAGGTAGACTATTGTACACTTTTATGGCTGTATTAAATGAACTTCGATGATACAAAGTATTATTTACTTGTACTACACGAATATTGAATTTATGTTGAGGACGTAAAATTTGCGATCTAGCTGATTTATTACCAAAAAAGTAGTTTTGGTTATTTTTAACAAATACACAATCTTCATCTCTTAAAGTTAAATTTTTTTTTAGGAAATTCTTAATTGAAATTATGTTGCCATTTTGATAATTGAGCATTCCCAAAACTAACCATTGTGAGAATTGGGCATTCATAGAATTAGGCATTCGCAGAATTGAGCATTCCCGGATTAGTTGGACATTATGAGAATTGGTCATTCTGCACCTAAACTATTTAGATGATGATACAACACGATATATATATATATATACTAAAAAATTACTACACAGAATTGTGTAGTCGCTGCAATAAGTCGCAGTAACTAAACGCATATATTCCATACATAAGATCTTTTTAATCAAAAGTAACAAGGATACATCGGTAAAATTACAAGATTTAAAAAAATTAACTAATATTTTTAATAAACATCGATATCGATGGACATCACTAGAGCATCGACAAAAATATCGTCTATTGCTACATCCCTAGTGCATGTGTACGTATAGGTTTGAACCTCCCTCACCTCAACCCTACCTCCGCATCGTGCGATAGGGACAATTGCAGCTCAGAGCAATTTATACCTACATAAATCTTGGCAAGACAACGTTTCGTATTACGCTGTTTTCTTCATCAATAACTAAATTAATCAAGTATTTTTTATATCAAAATTTACAAAAAATATGTGTTCATGATTATGTCATTTCGTATTTTGTTAGAAATTAATAAGTCTATTCTGGTGGGTCCTTAAAAATGTCGGTAAAAATGGTGTATTTTTTTGAGACTTTGAAGAATCATATTTTGCCTGATAATTAATTTATCAAAAAAATGAAAAGACAGGGTAGTTTAAAAAGCTAAATTTAATTTTATGGCAAAAAATTATAACTCTAAAATCATTTTCCAGAAAGAAAACAGCGTAATACGTTTGTATGGAAAATTATAGACCACCTCAGCTCTTAAACCGACTTCAAAAGAGGAGGAGGTTTTATGTTCGTCTGAATGTATGTTTGTTTTGTGTATGTTCATCAATATTTTTGCCAATTGTGAACCAAATAAAAAAAAAAACATTTTCAGTTCAAAAGAGTATACCATTTACCAAGGTAGTCTCATTTAAAGTTCATCGAAATTGGCTAAGCCGTTTTCTAAAAATCAATAAAAATGTAAAAATTGTAAACATAGATTCAAACGAACAATTCGAATTTTGTACACAATGGAAGACAGTTTTACAATTTTTTGGAAAAAATAACTATTAATCATATATGAAAAGTTTAAAAAAAAAATTGTTCGAAAGGATATGCTCCCAGGGCGGTCTTGTTTAAATTTTATCGAAATCGGCTGAGCCGTATATGTAAAATCAACAATAATGTAAAAATTGTTTACATCGATTCGAATTTTGTACACAACTGGAGCCGGTTGTGCCATTTTTCGAAAAATAATTATTTTGTTATCTCTGATAGTTTTTTTTTTCAGACAGACAATACTGTCTGTTTTTGAATGAGTAATAAACGCTGGTGATAATTATAATATCTATGTGATGACGTGACTATGTTAAAATGTAAGCCTCTGATGTTCCATATCTAGTCAGGTCTGCTCATACAAATTTAATGTACCTTGATTGATGATTCTGTAGCCGACTTCACATAGCAGCAACGGACTAGATTGTCATCGGGTGACACGTAGACAAGCAATGTCTGCCGCATCGCACTACGTTACGCTAAATATGTACCCATTTGATGTTTAGTTATTCTTAGAGCGTTGCATATCTGTTGATTTTTTGTAATCGGATTTTTATTTTATCTCATGTAATTTTATGCATGGTTGTACAATAAGAAATACGTAATACGAATCGTTCTTTATGAACGTCGGACCACGTCGAAACGACCTCTTCCTGCATCGTTCTCGGCGTTTCGCCCCTCCTGGGGGCGAATGGGGGCCTTCAAAAAGAAACTTGTGCGATTCGCCCCGCGGTACTAACCCCATGCGGGACGAAACGCCGCAGTACCTATAAAACACATAAAAAACCGGACAAGTGCGAGACAAGCTCGCACATCGAGAGTTCCGTACAAACATATTGTTAAAATAATTAAAAACCTGTTTTAACATGTGCTAATGAAGTTATTTTATATCATACCTTACATGATATGATTTTTGACACTTTGACTTTTGAACCCATATTTTGTGAATTTTGAGACGCTATTTTTATGTAATTCAAGTAAAAATGTACAATTTTCAGATATATTCCTATATGTATACTCTGAGACAATGCTCTTCGCCAAATTTCATAGTTCTATGTCAACGGGAAGTACCCTGTAGGTTTCGATTTTCGTGAGCGTTGAAATATGCGTTTTTTTACGATATAAACGGCTCTTACTTTTTTATACGGTAACTGAGAAGCTTTTCTTTTACACAACTGCAAGAGTTCATAGGTTTACGTATATAATTTAAATTTCAACTCGATATCTTTAGGCGTTCCCGAGATCTCTTAGATACACACCGAGTCTTTAGATACACACAGACGGACAGGCGGACAGGCGGACAGACGGACAGACGGACAGATGGACAACAAAGTGATCCTATGAGGATCCATTTTTTCCTTTTGAGATACGGAACCCTAAAAATGAACGTGTCACGGCGACACTGTAGTTTTCTGCTACTGAGTGCATTAAGCTACGGAACTGTACATTAACTTGCTAAATAAGTATACAAGCAAACTTCCTGAAACATCCTACATATTTGAGTAAATTTACTGCGCTTTTATGTATACGTCCGCACTCTCTCATGTCCTAATTCTGGCCGGACGCGGCCGATCTCGTTTGAATCATCTCGTTTACGGCCAGAGCCTCGTGTACGCACATTTTGATGGCTCGCTGGGAGTAATAAAATATGACACTAAAACTGGCCAAAAATTAGAATTGAAACAGTCATGCGGTCGTCAACATTTTACGACTGAAGATAATATTGTAATCCCTTTTTAACTTTTTAGCGTTCACGCTCCGTTTAAAATTAGAAAATTATAAAGCGTTGAGAAAAATTGAACTGTTGTTTAGTTTTAGCAAAACATTTTGTTTTTTTTTTATTTCGAATAGGTTTGCGTTTGACTACACACTACCTGATGTTAAGCAGATGTGCGGTCTAGGGTGTAGCACGCTTACCTAGAAGATACCTATTTACTCGGGATTTGAAGACACTCACGTTGTACTTTAACGGGAAGACAGACCCAGGCAAAGCATTCCACATTCTGGCTGTTCGTATGAGGAATGAGGATTCGAAACGCTTGGTTCTAACGCGCGGAATGTCCACCATAAAAGGGTGGCGCTTTGGTCGCGTCCGTCTAGCCGTACGATAGAAGAAAGGGGCAGGGGGGACCAGATTGTGCAACTCCTGGGCGCACTCTCCGAAGTGTATCCGGTAAAAGACCGACAAACACGCTACCCTGCGACGATGCTCAAGACTTTGCAGCTGCATCTTAGTCAAGGTGTCGTTGTCAATCAGCCTCCTGGCTCGTCTCTCAATCGACTCCAGAGCCTCCAGTTGATATTTGGCAGAGCCATCCCAAAGGTGAGAGCAGTATTCCATGCAAGACCTGACTTGTGCTTTATAAAGACTAAGCAGTTGCTCAGGTGTGAAATACCGTCTCACCTTAGAGAGAAAACCAAGTTTTTTGGAGGCTAATTGGGCTTTGGACTCTATGTAAGAGCCAAAGTTAAGAGAAGATGAGAGTGAAACGCCTAATAGTTCCAAGCTGTCAGTTACCGGAACGGAGACACCACGGAAAGCGGGAGACAATTCAAAGGGTCTCTTTTTGGCCGAAAACAGACAGCCCTGAGTCTTTGTGGCATTAAACTTGACCAGGTTAGCATCACCCCAGTCGGATACCGCCTGCAGACTCAAGTTGAGCCGTTCAACCATAGCCTCTCTGTATAACTCGATCTGTGGCCCGCTGGTTCTTGCATCGGATGTGTAGCTCTCCACGACTGTACTGTCATTTGCGTACCCAAAGATCCCGGGCTTAAGCAGATCGTTGATATGCAGTAGGAAGAGTGTCGCAGAGAGCACAGACCCCTGAGGAACACCGGCATTGATAGCCATTTGGTCTGACGAGCAGCCATCAACGACAACTCGTATCGACCGATTCCTCAAGAAATCTGATATCCATGTGCAGAAATCAGCAGGCAGGCCGTTAGATGGAAGCTTGCCAATAAGGCTCTCGTGCCAGACCCTATCAAAAGCTTTGGAAATGTCCAAGGAGACAGCCAACGCCTCCCCGTGCTTCTCCATGACCTCATTCCAGATGTGTGTGGCGTACGCTAGAAGGTCCCCAGTAGACCGGTTTCGGCGAAAGCCGTACTGGCGGTCACTGAGTAAGTCATTCGCTTCTAGGTAGGCCAGGAGCCTTTTATTTAGAACACGTTCCATACTCTTACAGAGTATAGACGTGATCGAAATTGGCCTGTAGTTGGCAGGGTCGGCACGGCTGCCCTTCTTGGGTACAGGTTGCACGTTAGCAAGCTTCCAAGATTTGGGCACTTGATCTGTCTTCAGAGATAGGCGAAAGAGGCGAGTCAGCACAGGCGACAGCTCAGGCGCACAAGTCCTCAATACAATGGCCGGAATACCATCAGGGCCACTGGCTTTGTTCACATCTAGACTGCGGAGAACTTTTGTCGTCTTTTTACCTTTCAAATTAAATTAAAACATATTCTAAAGAACTAGGCCTTGCCGTTATTCAAAAACCTTCACAATTTTGTTTAGTATGCCTATTATTTTCCAATTTTCAATCTAAGATAAAAATCAGTTTAGTTAAATCAAAACGAAGCGTCTGCACAATACATAGTAAACACTGGTCATAATTTCCTAAAAAAAAACACTTTTCCGAATTTGGGAGCTGCAAATCCAATTGTTTAGAGCAAGCTGTTCAATGATCTATTGTAAATTTAAAAAAAAATATATTTATGAATAAAGAGTCGCTCACTATTTCAAAGAGAGTGATATTACTTGCCGACATTGCTGTAACCATATAAATCATATTTTAAAAGTAAAGATATCCTTTACTATTGCAAGTGTAATAGTAAGTAAATACCTTCGAATGAACCTCAAAGTAGGATCGAAGTCGGCGCCGCTCCGGTATCATTAAACTAATCCTGCGAAAGCAATCAACGTCTGGCGATTATCTGGAGTTCCGGCTCCGTGGCGAGCCCGCGGCCATCCGTCATACTAACAGACAGTCGGACCAGCTTGATTCATTTAACTGATAAAAAGAGAAGGTTTTCATCCGACCCACAGTTCATTCGTTCTACCGATTTCTAGAAGAAAGAGGTTATCATTCAGACACACTGCCAGACAGAGTTGATTCGCTCAACTGACTTACAGAAGAAAGAAGTTTTCATACCGACGGACAGGCGGGCGGGCTTGACTCATTTAACCAACTAACAGGAAAAGAAAGTTCTCACTTGACCGCCAATCAGACCAGTTTGATTGATTTAACCAACTCCACCCAACAGCTGGACCAGATTGATTCGTTCAACTGACTTAAAAAAGGGGTAAATTTTCACATCGCCCAAGCCCAAAGGGACTGACTGGATTCACTCTACCGATTCATCTTAAAAAATAATCGGCCAAGTGCGAGTCGAACTCACGCACGACGGGTTCCGTATTTTATGGGAGACACCCTTGAATGTTTAATTTATTCTGTTTTTAGATTTGTTGTTATAGCGGCAACAGAAATACATTATCTGTGAAAATTTCAGCTATCGAGCTATACCGGTTCATGTGATAAAGCCTGGTGATAAACAAACAGTGGAGTCTTAGTAATAGGGTCCCGTTTTTACTCTTTTTGGTACGGAACCCTAAAAAGAGGTTCTCATACCCTTTTACAGCCGGACCGAATTGAATCGTTCTACTGATTAACAGAAAAAGTCTATTCACATACAGAATAGGGCGGACAGGCGGAAAAAAATCTCTTCCGACCGTGACCGATAATTATCATTAAAATAATCCTGCGAAAGCAATCAAAGTCTGGCGAGTATCTAGAGTTTTCTGGAGCTACGGCTTTCCCTCATACCGACGGATAGGCGCCGAGGCGAACCGATTTGATTCTTTTAACCGAATATTACTTATAGCGGTCAAGCTATAGTGATTTTCCCTTTATCCCAGAACCGGCGGAAGTTAATTTATCGTCTTCATTATTATTTACACTCTTTCAACGAACAAACCATCTGAAGGGAATAGAATAAAAGGAACTAAATGAGACATTGAAACGATTCAATGAATGACAATGACAGACAGACAGACTTACAACCACAATTTTAAAATAAACAATGAGATATTTTTTCATATACGGACAGTTGGTGCCCTATGTTCTTTTAGTGATTCTATAGTTTCTGTTTAATATTTCAAGTACAATATTAAATATTATGATAATTGAGGCGTCCGTAACTAGCTGTGGTGACTTAGTGATACTAACGCCTGCTTTACAAATGTGGGTTCAAATCCCGGTCCAATATTAATGAGTCTTCGGTCCCATATTATCTTATACAGGGAAGTCGCAGAGCAAAAGTTGTTTGTTTTGATGTGCAGAATATATTCTCAAAAAGAGGTAATTGATTATCTATAGAAAATAAATATCGTGAGGTGAGTAGTGAATGTGACTCTTTCTTCCTTCGGGGGTAGGTTGGTGGTTCTGCAGTGCATTATTGAAAATGCCATTAAAAAGGTAACTTTAGAAGTAGTTTAGGATTCTTAATGCGAAAGTAGAAACTAAAATAATACAGAGTCTTCTTCTTCCTCTTCTTCTAATAATACAGAATGCTTTCTACAAAGTTATTTTCCATGAAGAATCCGAATAAAATCTAAAGTAACAGGAAATCCTTGAGAGCATTTTCTAAAGTCGGAACATATGGGTAATTTATAGCTTGCACTAAAGAAGCTCTTGGTTTATCTGCGTTTCTCCCTAGAGGCTGGTAACGTATGTAACGTACGAGCATATTGCAGAAATGCATACTGTTAGTTTCTAGCTTAAGACAAAATACCTTTTTCGAGCCTTTTTACTTAAATTTGTTATAGTTGACTGAAACGCGCGCGCCCATCAAAATCAAAACCTTCGTGTACAAACACGAAGGTTTTGATTTTTTATGTCTGTTTGTAGATTATCTTCTACAGGTTGCATTTTTCAACGAATTTCGATCAAACTTGGTGCAAGGGTTTTATATATTTTTTGCAAGGACTTTGTATACTATCTGGACTGCGCACAGACGAAATTTGGCTCAAAGTTAGTTTAGGAAAATTCAACCTTAATACGTTGCAACAAAACATATATTCCTTTGAAATGCCATAAGAGAGACGCTGTGCCGAGTGAGACTTCCCAAAGTGATGAAGGTGTCCCGCTCGCACTATTGCCATTTCGAAAAGACACTTTTATATGGTAGAATTATTAACTATAAAGCCGCGACTCTCTTAACCATTTCTAAGTTTTTAAAACAATGTAGTTTGATGAGAATTTAGTTAAAATTGCGAATAGATGCTAATAAAACAGAGTTTGATATTTATTTTCTATGAATACCTACGTCATTATGATTAATGGTTATTTTTTTTAATTTTGACTAGAGTATCACCATCGATTGCAAATATGGTGTATAAAAATAAGTGTGGTATAAATGGTGACTATGCTTGACATATTTCTTAAACATGCTGGGTGTACAATAGGAGTATAGTCGTGGGTGTCGTTGTTCATTTCCTTGGGTTGAAGATTTCAAAAATGACATTCATTTTGAAATTAAATAAAGCGGAAGTCACTTTTTGCAAAAAGTTGTCATTGGTGTCGTTTTTTAGGTTTTCGGAGGTGTAGATTTTAAAAATGGCATCCATTTTGAAATTAAAGATGGCTGACGTCACTTTTTTGAAAAAGTCGTAATGGGTGTAATTTTCGAGGTTTTTGGGGGTGTAGATTTCAAATATGGCATCCATTTTGAACTTAAAGATGGCGGATGTCACTTTTTGCAAAAAGTCGTCATGGGTGTCGTTTAATAGGTTTTTGGGGGTGTAGATTTCAAAACTAGCATACATTTTGGAATTAAAGTTGGTGGACGTCACATTTTTGAAAAAGTCATCATGGGTGTAGTTTTCGAGGTTTTTAGAGGTGTAAATTTCAAAAGTGACATCCATTTTGAACTTAAAGATGGCGGATGTCGCTTTTTTGCAAAAAGTCGTCATGGGTATCGTTTATTAGGTTTTTGGGGGTGTAGATTTCAAAACTAGCATCCATTTAGGAATTAAAGATGGTAGACGTTCCTTTTTTGAAAAAGTCGTTGTGGGTATAGTTTTCGAGGTTTTTGGGGGTGTAGATTCCAAAAATAGCATTTATTTTGGAATTAGAGATGGCGGATGTTTTTTTTTTTAAAAGTCGTCTTGGGCGTCGTTTTTGAGAATTTAGGGGTGTATATTTCAAAATTAGCATTCATTTTGGAATTCAAGATAGCAAGCATTACTTCAAAATGGATGTCATTTTTGAAATCTACCAAAGACTTCGAAAACTACACCCATGACGACTTTTTCAAAAAATAAGTCCGCAATTTTTTATTTCATAATGGATGCCTTGTTTACAACGGAAGCCTAAAAATGATGGTGACTTGTTTATCGTAATAAAGTCTATTAAGATTTTTCGTGACAAAGTCTTTTCGTGATTAAGATTCTTTGTGATAAAGTTTATTTGTGACAAAGTTTTTCGTGGTTAAGTACTATGAAACTTTAACGTTGTTTAACACCGTGTAAATATGGATTCTAGACCATTACTGTCACCACAAAAGTGAAGGAACTCATTCAGATCTACATTTCTGATGACAGCTGTCAAACTTAAAAGTGGTTTTGTCTCTTTCATTATCAATTCTAGACCATTGCTGTCTTAACAAAGGTGAAAGAACTCTTCGACAGCTACATTTCCGATAACAGCTGTCAAACTTGAAACTGAATTAATTCCGTATAATAATATATTAATTCTAGACCATTGCTTTTATGGAGATTTGTTTTATAGAGATCTTTAGGGAAGGCCTATGCCCAGCAGTAGACGTCCTATTGCTAAAACGACGACGATGACGAAAGACGACGATTTAGGGGTAAGATAACTGCGATTCCTGCGTGCAGTAACATTCCAAAGAAATATTATATCCCGAGATGATCGAGATGTTTTGGTCATCCTACTTGAAAAGAGACACAATCATCTGATGTGGTATCCTTGTCGGCACGTTTTTCTTTGCCAGTACTCAATCCTGTTTATATGATAAATCCATGATTTTTGTTTTTGGAGAATTATTAATAAGAGAGGATTTATTCTCTTCAAATAAGAGAAAAAATTAAAATCACGGTATTTATCAGCTGATTTTAATAATAGTTGGCATGATTGTTTAATGTTTAAATTACGAAATTTGCGAGTAGGTATAAACCAAATCGGTTGATAGCGAGTCGATATAAATTCACGAAGATTCAGTAAAAGGGATGAGTCGCGAGGTCAACTGTATGAAAACCTACTATGATCTACGTCTTTATCGTGCATTCAAAAATTTATTTATAAGATTCATAGTCCACCAAGGTGGCAAAGATGGGAATTACAGTGGATTTGCAGAGTGTTAATCTCTGACCACGAAAGATTTAAACACGGTTTAATCAATGTTTAACACAGCAAAATTTTCAATTAACCAGTGCATAACGCGTGGTTAAATTTTTTGTAAAAAGATACACTGCAAAAATACCATTTTGCTTTTGCGCAACCAAACACACTTTCGTTCCGATCACGACTGTTTTGTTTCTTGATAAGCTAAAATTTGCTACTAATAATTGCAACAAAGCAAGGGACGTGGGCCAGCTCCTGTGGTCGACGATATTGTTAGAATAGCGGGTCCGAATTGGCCGAGATCAGTGGCTTATGCTCAGCAGTCGGCAATCATATGCGGAAAATGATGATAAATTTCCTATACAACATCTCACTTCATAATTATGTACAGTAGATAATATTTTAATAACAAATTTCACCAATCCCATTCACCCTCCCATAGGTATAGGAATAAACCAAATTAAGCGACCCAATCGCTCCCCGGCTGACCCCAAAAACAATTTTATAAATTAAAACTAAACAGTCCCTTATGAAGTTCCACTCATATCCAAAAATAACAAGCAGGCTCTCTGTTAAAATCGCTGTAATAATAAAACGAGATTATAAAAAAAATGTTTAATCAGTTTGTTATACATAAATTGAGTACAATATTGATAATAAAAACCCTAAGATATGATACTTATAAATACGAGTTAGTAAGTAGGTAATTAAAGTGATTGTACGTGTATTACTTGATACAAAAAAAATATTTTATAATTTTTAGACGATTGGTTTGGGTTAGACTTAATTATACTGATAATAATAGGCACGTAATATAGCTATTTAGGATGTAGCACGTTTACCTAGAAAATACTCATTTACTTCCGGTAAATTAGGTAGGTACATTCTACAAAAATACGTAACGTAGGTAGTACTTACAAAGCAAAATTAGTAAGATATTTTTTCCGAGTTCTTTATAAGAAAATGATACCAAAATGTGTCAATTTCCAAAAATGCCGATAAACAGAGAACCAATTAGAATCGAGACGCGGCGGAACAAAACGAGAAAATATGAACGATCGAAAATGGATTTTAATATTCCGAAGAAATTACCTTTCTCAATAGATGAGGGATTTGCGACAAACTTCAGATGTCACGGCATCAAAGGCCGGATGCGGGTGTATTTTTGATAAATGATGACGAAAATATTTTGCGAGCTTTCCATCGGCCGATATCGGCGCCGTACTGCGTCTCCAGTGACTGAGCTCCAGCTTTACAATGTAAATTCAGCTTTATATAGCATAATAATATCAACTTGTTCTCAAAGCGCTGGTCTAATTGGTCGCCACGTCATTCTGAACGATGTCATACGCAGGGCTTTTGCCACCGCCAACATCGCAGCCATACTCGAACCGAGTGGGCTCGCGCGTGGCGTTGGCAAAAGACCTGACGGCATGACGCTGGTCTCATGGAAGTGTGGCCGGCCCTTAGTACGGGACGCGACTTGCGGACTTACTTTGGCACCGTCACATCTTGCTGAGACTCTTGAGATTATATATTTACAAAGTCGTGACAACCGACTTTGCACCATCGACTTTAAACCTAACCTACTTAAAACGCTGAAACAGAAACTATAACCAGAAGTCAAGAACATAGAATTGGACAATTATTGAAAAGGTAGACAGACGATCAGATTAAGCTCACAAACATACAGTGGATGCAAACCGCTGCAACAAAACTACGAGTAACTGTACATTCAGCAGTATTCATTTATCATTAATTTTTATCAACTTAGCACGGTAACAATAACCTAGTATACCAATGATAATCAACTAATATAACGAAATAGAAGTTATTGTCAAATATTAAGTAGACTACTTATTCAAATGTTTATTATTATGATAATAATGATACAACTACGAGATAAAAGTACACGAACTATCTTGCCACATTCGTTGTAACAATATAAGTATTCGGGTTTAGTAGGTAGCTGTTGTACAGAACTTATTCAATCTGTATGAGTTATACGATTTATTTATGCAATATAACTTTGTTAGGTTTATTCAGGAGTTGGCACGGTGTTTAGGTTTCCTAACTGTAAAGCATTGGATTTCGTAGCACCTCTACGTTTTAGCTACGCGGTAGCAAACAACATTGTTGACTTAGTACACAAAGCTTGCTTAGTTTTCTCGTACATCATACATTTGCAGTTGTTTTATACGTTGTTGTTTACACGAAATTGGCATGAGATCAAAAGAAAAAAACTATCCAAACTTGTTTACTATGGCATATCAAATTAAATAATTAAATTTTTAATTACGTCAATTTAAGGAATACGATGTTACTAAGATCTGTTTTTCGTGTGTTCATCAAACATCAAAAAACAATGAGTGTTATCAAACACTTAGAATAAAGCAATGATTTTTTGTCATTAATATATAAATTAAATGAAACATACTCAATTCGAGTATTTTGAGTCTCTTTCCAATAAAAAAATAATTATTGAAATCGGACTACCATGAAAAAAGTTATGCGTGGTAATAAGTACATAAAAATTATTATATATACGCGTAGAATTGTATACCTCCTCCGGTGGTTCGTCGGTCAAAAAGTACACATGCTTCTCTGCTTTTTCTTGTTTTAGAAGTCGGTTCATAGTAAAAAAAAAAAGAAATTCAAAAGCTTTGGAACTGGTTCGCACGGGAATATTGATATTTGATAGCGCCACCCGGAATGGAAGTTGATAAATAGGCAGCCGCTTTATTACAGGCCGCAAACGGAGCGACCGCCACCGCCACCGCGGACGGAGACTTTTTCAATTTTCGCCAAGACCTATATGTTTTTTATCGGCTTGTGAGTAATCCGATATTTTTCCGACTGTTCAAGATGGAGAATCTTATTGAAATTTTTCTAATTATAGCGGGTTTTTTGATCTTGAAATTTATATTCGTAGACTTTAAGCAAGTTGTATGAAAGCGGAGTTTTTTTGTTAATTAGGAAAACTTTCAGTGCACGAGCGCTTGTTAACGGGAGCACGTATTCCCTGATGAAGGAGTACCTACTGATTACTATATAACCGGTGGGGTCCCCTGCGACTCGACCGTATTTAGTTAGTTCGTGAGTTTAGCCGTGTGTACTTTTAATTATTATGAATATGCTATTTTATAACTTTTGAAATATACAAGCTTTTGAGATCCAGTATATCATGAAGCAGCACAGTGCTAGTCAAGACAAGTAAAACGAGCCCAAACACGACAGATTTATCTTGTTTAGTACAGGAGTTCCTATGGTCACCTTCCAACTCCATCACCAGATCAGCTCCATGGAACCATATTATTGCATTGTCATGCAATATACATATCCGTGCAAAATTTCAGCTTAGCCGGAAATCGGGAAGTTGGTCAAATTTAACTTGCAAGATTCCACCTGAACTTACATACATTCATACATAGGATATTCTATTGCAAGTTTTCAATACAAGCTTGTAATTAGAAAAAAGTGAAAACAGCATTTTGAATTAATCTTGAATCTAAGGAATAACTACTACGAGTATGAAGGTTTTAGTAAAACTTTGTTCTGCTTTTTATTATCACGTCGCTGTAACACAAGTCTCAAAATTATTCATGTAACCGAATCTTCAAGTTCATGTATATCAGTTCCAGAGTGACATAGTTCCATTCTGCGCATCGGCAAGCAGTAAACTCGATCTGAATCCCTCAAAATTTATATTCTCTCCAATATTTCGCTGTTTTGTTATCTCGCGGAATATTCTCATAAACTCTCACCCCTAACACGAAGGCAGGGCAGAATACAGATGAATCTAGAAAGACTACTGTGTTGCTAAAGTGTCATCGTACGTATGAGCAGTGAGTAAGTATAAATAATGTCGTTTAAAAGATTCATGAAATGTCTAAAATAGTCTAAATACCTAATTTTATTTTATTATTTGGCCTCATTTATTCCATAAGAAGCCCCATTCTTAATTGGTGTTATTCAAATAATAAAACTCATTATCGCATTTTCTATTTGAAGCCCTAAACAGGTTTATGTAGGGCTTGTAGGTTCATAAAATTATGTATGTTTTAATAATTGTTTGTAGTTTTTGTTGTTGAACTGTTTTTACTTAATTATGCAATGAATGTCAACCGGATCAAGAAAAGAATACGTGCATGCTAATACATTAATTAAACAATGAAACATTAGAAAACAATAAAAAATTCGATTAAATGTAATACTACGCTTTGAAAACAATATAACCTATATTTTTGTACTTGTTGAATTTATAAAAAAAAAAACAAAGAGTCTGTTCTAAATTAATAATTATATGTACATATTAACATAATTGTTTTAGATGGTTACTTTCATTTTATCCTAACCAAGCTATACCCATAGAGTTATATTACAATAAGCTGTCGTAGCTGTCTTAATGAAAATGTTCTAATATTTGACAGTAGCAAATGCACAAAGCATTCCTTGCAAAAATTCCTTCCGACGGAAAAACACTCCTTTTGATATCTTGCCTTGTGATGTTCTGCGATAACAGCTAGAAAGCGCGGGAACAATATCAGCAACATCACGTGAAATATATTAAATTCACGCAGGTACGCGCTCACATGTACAGACACGCACGCGAGCGAGCTTGATTCTCTTTGATGACATTTGTTTTAATAACGCCTGTTATTCCATGGATTAATTTATTTATCATTTTATTTAAAAAAAATATAAATCCACATTTTGTTTCCAGAAATTGTATCTAAAATGAACATAATGCGATTGTAGTGGGGCAGGAAAGAGATGGAAATTCCGGAGACGACTTTTAGATGCGTCTTCTTCCGGAGTTATCTCTAGTTCTGACACTGAGTAAGGTTCGTCAGAACGACAACTTGTACGCCGGTATCCTGTTGGGACTAGGAATCCAGATGTTAATTATAGGTCATAGTTATAGTTAGTTAGGTTATAGTTATTTTAAAGTAATGGTTATTTTAGTTAGTTGGGGGGAATGTGGTGTATTGGCCAAAGAGTATTAATTTATTTTTAGAAGAAAACTGTTTTGTGTTTTTTTAATGTGTCAGTGTCAGTGTTTGGTTAGCGACGAATAAAAGTACTTGAAAAGTACAATATGGTATTTACAAAAATGTGTATAATTGGGCTAAAAACTCATTAATTTATAACATGTCGAACAAAATAATTTTAAAAACCTGAATGAAATAGTTGCCCAAAAATTATGTTTAGCCCAGAAATTATTCTCAAAAAAATATTAATATACTGTTTAACTAGGAACTGATATACAGGAACAGAAACAGGAAATAAAATAAACTGTTTAATTAGGAACTAAACAACGGTTGGTGTAATTTTTAATTACAAGCTGTATTTCATCATGTCCAAAAAGTATAGATCATAAGAACTTCTTAGTTTAGTTCTTAGAAGAGGGCAACTCAAGCAAGTATTGGTTAAAACTTTTCAAATTAGCTGTATCGTTTTCTTTGTATCAGTAATACTAAACTTACAAGCAGCCAAAGGTATATATTGTTGACTTAAGCCACTTATTGTTTCTGTTTTCATAATAATTATGTTCTCTTTTAAAAGTTATATTTCAATAAATAAAAATATATACGTTTAAGTTTTTCATCTGACTTTCTGAAGCAGTCTATTCTTACAAGTTTAATAATTGGTGACATACAGTCAAATAGACACACTTGGAATCAATGAATTATATTGCAACTATCGGCACAAAATAGCATGACCAACTTCAACCGTGTTCAGAATTCGCGAATGTTTTGCAAGCATTGATGTATCATTGTTCACATTACTGTTGATTTATCAAAAATGGCTTTAATGGGACCGATTTCAAGTATACTCTTTCCAATTAAAAATAATTATCCAAATCGGACCACTACGCAAAATGTTATGCGTGGTTACACATAAATATACCTACATACATAATTATATACGACGGAGTGAGACAGCATAGCTGGTTTTAATTGAAAGCAATAGTGATGATTTTAAAGTGGGTATCACCCGAATGGGGTCGCACGTGGCAACACTGCATGCTTGTGTCGGAATGAAATGACTTTGACAGATGACCGAGAAACGTCATGCCATTCCGAGCGCGAGGCGGATTGCACCCGTGCAAATCCATTGACTTTGAATTCTGTTTTCATCCTCGAAAATTCTTGTTAAATTGATTACCAAGTGATACTCGGTCAACAAAACCACTCGTTGCAGTAGACAGAGTGTTTATTTTGGTGAGATGGACAACTGAAGACCGCCGCGAGCTGTACCAATGAATGACCCACAAATAACGATGGCGGGTGATTGAGACGATCCCTCTCAGACCCCAATATATATTATACAGACATCGAATTGAGTACCTCCTCCGTTACGTCGGCAAAAATATCAGCTACCTACAACAAAATATGATTTTTTTATATCAAAAGTCTTTCTATTCATGTCTAAATGGCAATTACACAAAAGCTCTAAGCCCGTTTTCCTTGCCAATAAATCTCTTAAAACACGACACAAAAATATGAGTGTAGGTACATCTCGTGCTGTTTCTTTATTCTCAGAGATTTTACTAAAATAGGAGCACAAATCTTACATGAAGAGCGGCTGTTTAAGGTGGAACGGGAAATATGATGAATTATTTATTTATACGGAACCCACGCCGACTCCGCTCCCTTGTCCGCGCTCTACGGTTCGTACGGAAAAGGTCCACATTTGGGAAATGCGGACGCTTAAAAGATAATTTTACAGGCTTCGGCCATTACTTACAGGACTATATCGCTGACCAAAAGAAAAAAAATGTTTCTTAATGTGTATTTAAAAAACACCGTATTTTACTTTTTGAAAAAAATCACAGATCAACACACTTGGACTTTCTGGACGAGATAGTTTATTGCATCAGACATATATGGCTACGACAGAGCGGAAATACACTAAATATTTTTTAAAAACAAGGATTTTCTGGATAAGTTTTCTTGATTGTAATTGTTGTCAAAAGAGCCATGTTATTGCTTAGCTTAATTTATAATTATATAAACGTACATTATATTATTTGACGCCAAACGCATGTTTACTAAACACCTAACTTTTCAAACACATACTTAATTTAAAGTTGCCACAATAATGTAATTAATCAATTCACCTCGAAATTGAAACTATCAGTTAGATCTATCTGTTCAGCAAACAGTAAATACAATGTCAAATCTATGCTATCTATCTGCATAATTATGTAATCGTATTCTAATTTTATTATCAATAAAAGTTTATATTTGAACTTGTTTCTTTAAAATATAACTATAGTTTAGCTATCAACTTGTCAAAATAAACATAATAATAAATAAACAATACAGAGAAAATAATGTCAAATCCTATGTGTTTATCCTAATTGAACAGTCCTCCCCTGATAGTTCCTTGGCTGAAGGTGCCCATAATGCTAGCCGCGTTTCCACGCTGGATCGCCAGTGATATATGCTGCACCAGATACAAGCCCGAACGTGGGTCGCGGCCTTTTTCTCTAAAGCGCCGTCCCAGGTCGCGCACAAATTTCCGAGCTTCGGAGCACCATGGACCAGCCGTCTCGACGGCAAAAGGGACGAAGTCATACGCCGACTCCAGGCAGGAATATTTGAGGCGTTTGCCTCAACTATCAACTTATCTTACAGAAAGTTATGTTAGAGTATGACTGCCTCGGTGGCTCAGTGGTTAGTGACCCTAACTTCTGGATCAAAGAATGATCAGAGAAGATCTGGGTTCGATTCCCACCCAGGGCAAGTATTTATGTGATAAACATAAGTGTTTGCTCTGTGTCTGGGTGTTATTTAGTTACTATCTATATAAGTATGTATTTAATAATAGGTATATGTTGTATATCAGTCTCTGGCAGCCATATCACAAGCTTTGCTTAGTTTGGGGTCGGAGGCCGTGTGTAAGGTGTCCCAAAATATTTATTTATTATTTATTATTAGTATATATTCTTTAGTTCTAACTACTAGTTGCCTAGCAGATATCGCTATTAGCGATGAGGCCGCCTTATGCTATTGTTTAATGTTTTTTATCTGTGTTATCTATTTCCTTAGTGTCAATAGTAAATAATATATATTTAGTTCTGATTCATGAGTACATACATAGAAAGTCCATAACTACGGTGGAGGATGTCGACTAAGAACCTATTCACTTTTTCTTTCAAGATATCTATATTGTATTTTCCAGCAACTAAGTCGGAACATTTGTGGAAAAGTTAAAAATATATTCTTTCATGCTAACAATTGAATATATAAAATGGTCATGAGTGTTAAGAGGTAGGAGTGACCCAAATCACGGGAATGTAGGTTGAGAGAGACTCCGAGTGCGAGGGCTCTTATCGCCGACACGTGTTAGGCATTGAAAGGAATGAGTAAGGAATAACGACGCGCTCTGTGCTTAAACTTTATTTAACATCTTTTTTTAGGGTTCCGTACACAAAGGATAAAAACTGGACCCTATTACTAAGACTTCGCTGTCCGTCCGTCTGCCTGTCACCAAGCTGTATCTTATGAACCGTTGTAGCTACGCGGTTGTAATTTTTACAGATGATATATTTCTGTTGCCGCTATAACAACAAATTCTAGAAATAGAAAAAAATTAATATTTAAGGGAGGCTCCCTAGCTACGTGATTTTTAGCTCGATATTAATAACGGCAACAAGAAAATGAATGAAATATTAAACGGTATATTTGTTTTAAAAATAATTAATAAATTGAAATTAAACATAGTAAGGGGGGCTTCCATATAGTGTGGAACCCTGCGTGGGCGAGTCCGACTCGCACTTTGCCAATTAATTTTTTTAAGTTCTTAAGAGAAGACTATATAGACCACGAGCCTACAAGGTTACAGATGCCCTGACTTTGTTCAGAAGAATATACAATGCTTAAGACTGAATGAAACATCTCGGCGGATTTGGTGTTGGCTACAAGCTATGGATAACCTAATCCTGGATCAACTGTTGCGTGCTTCAGTCTGGATTGGGCTATCCGCATCTTGTCCCTAATATCACAGAGACCAATATATTTGATCCGAATCATACCCAAAATACTTCCTAGGAGATCTTGGAAGGATGTTTAATTGTATAATATTAAATACCTAGCTTCTGATATAATTTATATGATTTGAAAAGTTACTTGATCAAGAGTGTTTTATAAGTCGTTTGAGAGAATTTGGCGTCTCATTTTTAAGTGTTTTTGTAAATATTTCAAAACTAGCTACCTGCCCCGGCTTTGCCCACAAACGATGAGCTGAAGACAGATTTTATATAAGTATTTTGCTTAGATATCTACCACGTAATGTGGGTATGTGAGTTTTAGTAAAGAACCCTATTTTTTTTGGAAATGTGATATCGCCTATGTCATCCGTGTAGCTTTGCAACAGTAAAATAATTTTTCAAATCGATTGAGTATTTTCAGAGCCTACTCAATACAAACAAACAAACAATCAAATCTTTCCTCTTTGTAATATTGGTATACATGTAGTCCGCTCTAAAATTCAGATTACTTAAATGTCGAAATAACATAAATATAACCCTACAAACTAGTAATAACCTCCAGCTTCTGAATTTAAGCTAAATAAGTCTTGTTCATTTTATTCCTAGCTCAGAGAGTTACGAAATATATCTTGTTCATTTTATTTTCATCTCGAGAGATAATAGGAGACTCCGAGAGATAAGGGCGGGGTCACAGTCGGCTATCAGCGTCCATCAGGCGAAATGTATCTCGGACCGCTGCCGTCTGCAGGCCAGGCTATACATACCTATACTTGGTTATACGGACTTCCTTGTAACTTACGCGCGACCTCTTGGGCGACAAAATGACAAACTTTTATTTTTTATATGACTGCCTCGGTGGCTCAGTGGTTAGTGACCCTAACTTCTGGGTCAAAGAGGCGTGGGTTCGATCCCTACCCAGGGCAAGTATTTATATGATGAACATAGGTGTTTGCTCTGTGTCTGGGTGTTATAAAGTTGCAGAACAAAAGTTGTTAGTTTTGATGTACAGAATAAGCCCCTAAAAGGATGCTAATTGATTAGAAATAACCCTGTTTAAGTATGTATTTAAAAATATGTATATGTTGTATATCAGTCTCTGACAGCCATACACAAGCTTTGCTTAGTTTGGGGTCAGAGGCCGTATGTTTTTTTTTTATTTCGAATAGGTTTGCGTTTGACTACACACTGTAAGATGTCCCCAAATATTTATTAATAACTACGAGACTAACCGCGCACTGTAAATAAGATATAAATAGAAAATAGGAAAGATGACAAGTAGAGGTAATAACGTCGGGGTAGTGAGGTAGGACATTGTAATCAAGCTGCGGAAGTTGTTTTAAAAATAATATGATGAATCTAAATTCTGAAATGGCACATATAGAAGCTTAGATGTATTCCGCACATAATTATATTTAAATGAAATATTACCCTACTACCATTGAAGCATATGTATTCAATGTCACGTTTTTGTCGGTTGCTACTTATTCTCAAAATTAGAAGTATTTTTTCCTTACCACTAATTCTTTCTCAGCACGTCTGTCAACAGTAAGATAGCACCCTCCTTAAATTACCATCTTGTGTCAGCGGTCCGATTAGTCCGCTGGGTCATTTAGACCCGATGAATATCCCGCACTTGTCACCCGCTGGGCGAATCTGACCCGACGACCGACCCGGCGGGAAATAATAAAAGAAAGTAGTTCTGCGGCGAGGGAGTTATCTTACGTTTTCTTTTGACATCCTGCCTACATTTGTGTCGTTTAATATTGTATTGAAGATCAAATATTATATTACTTTTGTGTGGTATTTATGTGTAGATGAAGCGGTTACTCGTATTATATTTCTTGTTAAGGTTAAATGAGACTCAACGGTCCGCATTGTCAATATATTTGTTGATGAAATGATTGGTTAGTTATGAACATTAAAATGTTAACAGTTGGTTATAATAATGTAGTTATTGTAAGCTATGTTGAAAACTTACAGCGTGCCAACTGCCGACATTTGGCTAGCGTGGTTGGTAAATGCTATTAAGTACATTGTCTTAGATGAAATTTTCAACAATTGTTTAAATAACATGATAATATTACAAACAATATTTCCATATTTTCATAGGATTACCTACCTATTTATGATAAAGTAAACAGTATAGAACGTATTAGTAAAGTAACAGCATGTAAATACTAGATATGTTACAATTAATGATTCAGTATTGAGTGGTAAATAATTTGAAAAAAATAAACATAAAATTTCACAGAATAGTAGAGAAGAGGCCCATTTTATTAATGGCACATAGTTTATTACCAAACGGATGAGACCGATCACAAAAACGATAGCGAAATTTTAATTTTTAGGGTTCCGTACCTCAAAAGGAAAAAACGGAACCCTTATATGATCACTTTGTTGTCCGTCTGTACGTCTGTCCGTCTGTGTGTATGTCAAGACTCTTTATCTCGGGAACTCGTAAAGATATCGAGTTGAAATTTAAACTGTATACGTATATCTATGATCTCTTACAGTTGTGTAAAGGAAAAACTTCTCAGTTATCATATAAATAAGTTAGAGCCGTTTACGTCGTAAAAAAACGCATATTTCGACTCTCACAAAATTCAAAACCTGCAGGGTACTACCCGTTGACATAGAACTTTGAAATTTAGTGAGAAGCTTTGTCTTAGAGTACATATATAGGAATACATCTGAAAACTTTACATTTTTATTTAAATCACTATAAAAATAGGGCTTCCAAATTCACAAAATATGGGTTTAAAATTCAAAGTGCGTAAATCGTATCATGTAAGGTATCATATAAAAGAGCTTCATTAGCACATACTAAACAGATTTTTAATTATTTTAACAATTTTCAATGAATGACGAGACAAGTAAAAAAAATAAACTTTTGTCGATGATGATGATGAGTATAGAGATTTTAACAACGTACTTCCCAATTTTGTGAATTTTTTTTAAAATTTGTACGGAACCCTCGGTGTGCGAGCCTGACTTGCACTTGTCCGGTTTTTTTTTAATAAGGTTCTACTATGAACTTGTCATTCCACAGTAGTATTTTTTACTTTTGATGCCGACTCTGTGCCACTTTGGCTCGTCTTTATAGTAAAGACCTAATTGTCTTATATGTACAATTAAGTAATTAGTACACACATTAGAAACCCCGGCACCATAAAACCTTAAACTAACACCTGCGAGTCCGCCATTCCAATTAGTTCGCTATTTACCAGCGTTGTTTGTCTTGCTCAGGTAATGGATCATATCCGCACTGCTCGAGCAAACAAAGCTCGTCTTAAGGTGAGTTTAGACTAGAGCATTTTCACGAGCATTTGTACGAGTATATAATGTAACATTTCACAAATGTACAATACAGGTATAAGTATAAGGTATTTCTTAGGATTCTTCAGGCTCTGTTAACCTCACAGCCGCGCATCGCCCGCGCCACCAATACGTTCCTTGGTTGGTACATGTACAATTGTTGTAATAACAAAACGGCGAGCGTGCTCGACGACTGGTTCGTGAAATGGTACCTTACATGATGATGATACAGATGATACAGCACTTCACTACATAGTATAAAACAAAGTCGCTTCCCGCTGTCTGTCCCTATCTATGCTTATATTTTTAAAACTACGCAACGGATTTTGATGCGGTTTTTTTAATAGATAGAGTGATTCAAGAGGCAAAGCCGGGGCGGGTCACTAGTTAGTACTTACCAAAGAGCGACTCGTTGTTTTAAAAGTACAATATGCTCTAAGCTATACTCACCTTTGTACTTGTACTACAAAAAAAATAAGGTCAGTTTATACTTGAATTACATTACTATAATTATAAAGCAAATTCACTATTTAAGCCGTGGTGGTCTAGAGGTTGTGACACCCGCCTTACAATCGTGAGGTCGTGGGTTCTAATCCCCGGTCCCGTACCAATGTGTTCTTTGGAATTTATGTACGGAATTTCACACCACTGGCTTTTCGGTGAAGGAAAACATCGTGAGGCAACCTGCATACGTCCGTAGAAGAAATTCGATGGCGTATGTGAATCCACCAACCCGTACTGGGCCAGCGTGGTGGATATGGCCCAAACACCCTTCGTGGATAGGCCTACGTCCTGCAGTGAACTATTTAAAAAAAAGGCTGGTACAGTACAGTACTATTTCTGTATGTCTGTCTGCCCATCCGTGCATCTTTCAAACTACTCAACAGATTCGAATGCGGTTTTCACTATATTTTTAAGTTAAACGAAAAGGCTCTGACAATAGTCGGTACTTGAGTGAAGCCAGGACGGCCAGCTAGTAGAGGTATAATAGCGTCTGTAACCAGAGTTCTTCTATCTGAATGAAGACAAAATTTAAAGGAGAAACAAAAAACTATAAATTATGTTGAAATGTCTGCAAAAATGGCATTAAAGGTGTTTTCATACTATACAAATTACTTATAAATACTATATTGTATACTAACACAACATGATGTAAAATGTAGCATGGGTACCTTACAGGGCGGAAATTCTAATTCTTATGAGCAATAACTGTTAAATTTTATTGAAACAAAGTACGGGATAATATAGCGCAAAACTATATCACACGGATATACTTGAACAAAAGCTATAAACACGGAAATAAGAGGAAAACTCAATACTCAATTCGAGTATTTTGAGTCACAGTTTGCATAAGACGAGTAAAACGCATACGCATCTGTTAAGTTATCTACAAATTATTATTATATACTACGGGACTAATCGCGCAGTAAAATTACGAGATAAATAAATACCTCCTCATCCCGACACAACATTAGCCACAAATCCCCACTCCTCACAGCCGCTGTCATATGAATTTGCTATTGCGCTATGACTTGTTTCGTGTGAACCGAGTTTAATTCGGCCTATCAATATGGGTATCATGGAGTGTATACTGAAATAAATAATTATTTTTTGCAAAAAATAGCATGGCTGACTTCACCCGTGTACAGGATTCGCGAATATTTCGCACGGAGTGATGTAGCACTTTTCACATTATTGTTGATTGACCAAAAATGGATCAGCGGATTTTAATAAAATTTAAACGGGACCAGTTTCTTCAAAGTATACTCTTTCCAATAAAAAAAGAATTATTGAAACCGGACGACTATGAAAAAGTTATGCGTGGTTATACATAAAAAAGTACGCGTCGAATTGAGTACCTCCTTCAGTTATTCGGTCAAAAAACAGCTTAAAGCTTCTATTATTTTAATGCATTTATAAGACAGTTACATCTTAATCTCAACGTATTTTAATGAACGGTGAAAATCAAATTATCAAAAAATTATAAGCGAAAAAACTGTCTCAAACGCAAAAATTTCACCATGTCCAGCGTTTCGATCCTTCACGAGGAAAAAGCGATAAAAATAAAACTTAATTATCGAAATCTCTGCACACAAATTGGAGATTTTTCCGTATTTCCCCAAATGAGCGAGCGATCGGCGCGGGCACGCTAGACGATTCCATTATCCCCGTTTTTAATCAACATTCCTCAAAAATATCAAATTATTCTTAAGTGGGGTCGCGAATTTCGTATTTTAATTGAAAACGGTTTAACTTTTAATGAAGGAAAAGTAGAAAAAAGTTGAGAATGGACCCGGACGGAGGTCGGAAAGTTGCCCTCTTGTCTTAATTAAAGCTGAGCTCGAGTCTTAACTATTTCTTGTTCATTGTTGTTTGTTTGGCGTTTTTCGTCGCGAGCTGTACTTGAGTGCGAGCTAGCGTTCGCGTCGGGACAAGCAAAAATAATTACTTTTTGTTGTTTTAATGCATTTTTAATTTTAATGCAGGACTCAATATTGATGGTCTGTTTTTTAAAATAAATAAGTAAATCCATCTCTTACCTGTTAGGTACTTACGTTACTCCCAATATATTGGGGAATAGGAAACTTATAATGTACACTCTCACTTTGCTCACTTAACGAAACAATTGTAATTTATGTGAAAAGCGCTCACGGCGTAGTATTGTGAAAATCTCAGAGACCAATGGGATAACAATAACAGCGCTACGAGCGTTGTGGAAATTGAAGGGATTTGTGACTAAAATTTTGACATTTTATGATTATATTAATTATTAAATTTGACATAATAATATTCATTGATAATATTTGTAATGACTAATGTTTAAATTGTAATTTCCTATAATTTATATTATGTTATTCATAACTTTGTGAGATAAATGTAAGTGTGATGTAATTTCGTTTTTGTCTCAATAAAATAATTTGACTTTGAATCAGAGATCATCAAAACTAAGCAAACTTCGGCGCGGTCAGTCTTTGATGAGTGACCACGGGTGGCATTTACAACTGAGCGCTATTGTAGCTCAGATTACGCGTTAAATTTTAGGTACCGGTTGTTTTAACCGTTTGGCAATGTCAGAGGCCTTCAGACGGCTTAAAAACACTCAAGGGCTAGCCACCCAGCCTATAAAAACTTGTTACTTTATAAAACTATATTTAATAGTGATGTATATTTTTGGTCAAAAGAAAACAATGGCAAAACAGATCAAAATTGAATTAATCACACAAATATTATAACAAAATTTATAAGTGGTCTTGATGTTGTAACAAGGTACACACTCGCAGGTGTAAGACAAAGTTTCCAACCAACTTTGTCCTGGGAGCAGCCACAGCCCCCCCAGTAATACTTCTAACGCCTTTAGCACATCGTCGCATTCGGTAAAAAACTTTGCAGCAACTCCGCGCACTCCTTCTCTCTTGTCAGATTTCTAATATAGCATCCTTGTTTTCCGCCGCTGTTCGCAACTGTTGATTTATACCGCGAGGGTGTGCTACAGTGAGAAATTCTTTAATACTGCTAAATGCATGAATTCCAAAACTTTTCCGCAAGCTCCCCGAGATCTCTGTTCTTCGTGTAAAATTGTTTCGAGTTCCAATTGAATATACAAAATAAGATTTCTTTGCAAATTGTGTTTTAGAAAGCTTTTTATATTGAACGTGTTGGGAAGGGAATCCTTTGGCGGTGGAATTATCAAACGTTCTTGAAGTGCCTTGAGGGTGGGGATGAAGGTTTAGGCAGTAATTCTCCCATCTTTATTTAACAGAATATTTATATGATATAATATAAAGATTTAAAAACAAATTTTAGGCCAACGTTTTATATTTTTAGGCTAATGTTGTAAAATGAGGACGCCTATATTGTTTTTAGAGTTCCGTACCTCAAATAGAAAAAACGGAACTCTTATAAGTTCACTTTGTTGTCTCAAATATGGGCTCAAAATTCAAAGTGAGTCAAAATTCAAAATTTTGTTACATTGTCTGGATATGTACGGAACCCTCGATGTGCGAGCCTGACTCGCACGTGTTCGGTTTTTTTAATTCATTACTGATACTATTAATTTTATTACTGTTTTACTATTTGTAAGTTAATGTATTGCAAATTGATTTAAATACTTGATTTGAGCAATTGTTCACTAAGTCAAAATCCGGACAAAAATAAAATATTAAAATAATTTTACACTTTTTTTTTATTATTTCTTGTTAATTTCAAAAAGCGGCACATTTCATAACTTTCATGAAATAAAACTTAGGTAATCAGATTCTGATATATTGTAAGAACATTGTAGCTCTAGGTTTCGTAGAATAAGATTTTAGATTGAACAGAACATGTTTACTTGTTTAGTATTCCGCGTTCAAACAAGTTCCAGGAATTTTGCTGTAATCTAATAAGTAATAACTTACTTACCTAGTACGTTACAAAATTACAGGACACATAAAATAATTAACTGTAACATAATTCTATTTATGTTTTATTAAATCTGATTTATGAATTTTCGTGTCACAATGTCTGATATCAACTTGATCGATTATTATGATTTTTGTGTATATTTGGTAAATCTGAGAATAGGTAGTGCTATATTTTATATTCCTAGGTAATATGAGTGGCAACGTTTTTTTTTTATATTTGGCATAATAACTTCTGCCGGGTTAGGTAGTGTATGCTACTACCTCATCAACACCGCAAAATTTCTCTGGATGCGAGTCGCTGCCAACTGCCTTATTGAAGATCTGTAGGGGAAGCCTTAGTCCAGCAGTGGCTGAAACGAACAACGAACAATTTTTATCTCAATAATTACTTATAAACAGTTGTTTTACATTCTTTTTACTGGGCACTATTCTTAATATCCTTGTTTTTCCAAGACAATAAAAATACGACACTAAAATTACCTTTAAATATAGTACGTTACTTAATTCACTTAAGATCATTGCACGATAGAATTAAATTGAAATTTCAAATTAAATTATGCTTACAAATACGTTAAACTAAGCAAATTGAAATTAGCTTATCGGAGTACATTTTCCATAACAAATGTTCAGACAAAGATTGAACAAGATGATAACAAAGTGGAGTATCAGAGCTCGGTGTTCCAGTAACTTTTGATTCGACAATACAAAAGGCTCGCTTGTGGAATATTCGAGGAGCTCTGTTCAGGATAATTGCCACAATTAAATTGATCAAGTGTTTAAATAAATTTACTTTATGTTTTAGGCTGGGACACGCGGACAGGTTTGTTTACATCACGTACCTTACATTATGTGAGTTTGTCTTTGTGTTAACAAGTGATAAGAAGTTTAATAGAAGTTTAATCACGATTATATCGTAGCAAAAAGACATAATATGAAAAAAAATCGGTTTACGGACGATAGTTTAACGTGACGTCATAAAAAACATTGATGAAGTGATTGCACCGAACGTTCAAACCGATCGTGTCTTTCACTCGCTCGTGTAGTGAGCGGGGGTAACGGGGCAATGAGCGTAACGGGACAAAGAGTCATCCTTTTTCGTGCGTGCAGCCAGCGTTCATCGATTTACTTGATGATTTACTATTCATTTGTTTTGTGTATATTCTTGGATTAATTATTGGTCGCGCGACCTATCATTTAATCTAAGGTTATATTATTGTTTTTCACGCATTTTTTCATTGATTTCACATTCATGACGTTTCAAAAGTGTATATAGGTACTTAATTGAAATAAATACATTTGAACTTTGAACTTACTAGACGTTGTCACGTCAAAATATGTTTGAATTATTCGAATTAACGATAATATTCGGAACTTTTTGACATTTATTTTAGTGTTACTCCTACATTATATTTGAAACAGACATGAGCAAAAGATTAAAAATATTAATTAAGATAATATATTACTCGCACGTGATTTCTATTTTATGATCTAATTAAAATATTCAAAACCAGTTTGTCCAAAAGTATAAGTATAAGTTTCCAGAATCAACACAATTTTGTACTCATAATATATTATTTGTAATGTGACTAAATATCCCAGTATCTCCCATACTACATCTAACGTTTTGAATCATAAGCTTTGGCAGTTAATTTCTATCGGACATGGGCAGCGTAAAGGGGTGACGATTAAATTGGACAAACTGCTCTTTGGGTACCAATTAGACGCTGGACTCCAGGACTATAATACAGTTGGTAATTTAGTTTAGAATGGTATTAGAGGACATATTCTGTACAAAGGCCCCTAATCAAATTTAAAATTACCTACCTACATGAGATAAACAAATATGATAACACAATTTTTAAAGCAAAAATTGAAAGGATTGTTAATTATGATTTTGTACCTAGAGCAAAGATAAATCTATCTATTGGAGTAGACATTTATTTGCAAACTCTTGACCACAAATTTAGAAAAATTATAGCTATTTTATTAAATTCCATAAATTTCATATCAGCATAATAAGACTTACATAATTATTATCAGATTGTTGGAAATTAAGAAGTGAAAAAAGTTCTTCATTGAGACCAATAAACAAAAAAAAAAAGTATCGTGATCCGCTTGGGCGCAAAGATGTCACAGATAAACACAGACAAACCTCTTGCTCTCACATGCCTCTTTTTACGTTGGAAACTAAAGAATTTAGTGACTTTAGTAGTGTAAGTCTTAATTGTATCCGACTAAATACAAGACTTACATAATCTAAAACTACATAAACTACTACTACACAACAAGCAATTGGATCATCCACAGACCCTTGAACTTCTAAAGATAGACCCAAATGCTCAAGCCCACTGCCAGTTGGCAGCGTGCCCAGCATGCCGGCATTGCCTCGCTGAATGGCAATGCTGATACGTACAGCCAAATAAAAACCAGCATTTTGGTCACGCGTCGCGTCCACCAGACGATCAGAAACAAGATGAGTTGTATTATAATTGAAAGTTAAATAAACGTTATGTGGCTACGTGATTTGGTTAAAGATTTGCTAGGGCCTCATATATTCTCGTTGCTCAATAAAGCCATTATATATTTACTAGTGTATGACTGAAGCAATAAACTTGATTTGCACAACAGGGCGCGAAGTTATCAGATGACGCACAACGTTGCTTTTGCTTGTTACCGACTTCCAAAAGGGAGGAGGTACATATTGATGTATTTTTTTTTGTATATGTTTATCGATATTTTCGCTAATGAGGCGTTTTCCAAAAAAAAAAATAGTTTCATAAAACTTACTAGATGGCATAATAGTAATATAAATTGATCTGTCAGTGTCAACTGGAATAGGGTGAGAGAGAAAACCTATATTGAAGTCTCCAATGCTTTACTGAGGTATGACTTGGACTACGTTTGGACTTGACCGCGACTTTATTGGACTATGACGTGACTATTTTGATAAAATATTACTAAAAAATATTCGAACTTAATACTGGACACTGGCAAATGCACAACAATTCGACGCCAAAACATAAATACAGTGTGTTTATTGGTGATAGAATCTCTAACTATGCCAACTTAAATAGAAAATGTAACATAGTTTAACTTAGACAGGTAAACTCTAAAATTTATGTTACCAAAAATTGCATGTCCGCTAGGATAGACTGTTGTTACTAAGAAAATTTGTACCACCATTTTACACAGTTTGTGCAATAAATTTTTACTTTACTTTACTTTACTTAAAAAAATAAGAAGAAGACATCTTGACAATGACAGTACGATTTCCAAAGTCAAAGGATCGACGATTTTAAACTATTGTTGCCATCTATTGGATACTTTAATTACTAAGTTGTTTTTTTTAGAAAACGCCTCATTGTAAACAGATTTTTAAAAAAAACTTAAAGTGTTTAGTCCTTAAATGATTTGGATTAAATTTAACTGAACTCGACTGGAGCCGTTTTTGATAAATCAACAATAATTTACATGGATGTCTCATCGATTCGTGGAAACTACGAGTATGTGTACTATAAATGTGTAAAGCTGAAAGATAAGAAAAGGCACACATACATAAGAAATATAACAAACGTGACAGATGCCGTCGAACTAGCATTCAGATAAAAGTGGCGTTGGGCGACCAGTGGCCACGCCGCGAGGTCTCAAGACTATAGATGTAGCGAGAGAATACTACACTGGCATCCGTATGATGGTAAACGCCCTCGCGGACGTCCTCGACGACGCTGGAGGGACGACATCTGCCAGATGGCCGAACCAGCCTTGACCCGTCAGACTAAAGATAGAGAAAGCTGGAAAATTATGGAGGAGGCCTACACCCAAAAATGGGTGACCTAATACTAATATTATTTTAAATACCTATCTAAATTTATATAATTTTAACACTTTTTGAAATTGTTTGTTACTGTATATTAAAAAAAAATTAAAACTCTGTATATTAGTAAAAAATGATGGAAAATAAAGGCTATATTATTATTATTATGTGTACTATTTCGTGAGAAAAATGTTTATATTGTAAAATTAACTTATTGTAAATATATTCTTGATAAAAAAGATTCTACAGTCACCCAAAAAAGGTGAACATAGAAAAACTTTTACCATAGAGTTAAACTGGAGTTCAAGAAAAAGCAGTCAGATGGCATGTACCTACAAAATTACAACTCGTAATCTCAGACCATATGAAAAAATCAAGACAGAATGTTGTGAATAATACAAGGGCAAAACTACGCCTCGCCGTGTACAGACACAATTACATACAAGTACACGTACAAGAAAACTACTCTTTGGATTGTCAGTCGCACTATGGCGGCGCAACACCGACGCCACACCACATCCTACTAATATTATAAACACGAAAGTTTGTGAGGATGGATTTATGGATGGATGTTTGGATGTTTGTTACTCTTTCACGCAAAAACTACTGATTGTGATGAAACTTTGCAATAATATAGCTTTTATATCAGAATAACACATAGGCTATATATTATAATGATACCCACTAATATTATAAACGCGAAAGTTTGTGAGGATGGATGGATGGATGGATGTATGGATGTTTGTTACTCTTTCACGCAAAAACTACTGAAGATGAAACTTTGCAATAATATAGCTTATATATCAGAATAACACATAGGCTATATATATAATGATATATTGCGTATGCGGGCGAAGCCGCGGGTAAAAACTTGTGTATAATAAACCGGCCTCACTCGGCAAAAATTATAGAATAGCAGATTTAATTTTATCAAATTTCGAGTTGGTCTGCGTTCCTAAATCTTAGTAAAGCACTGAACTAAATTATTTAACTGCTAAATTTATCTTTTATTGACCTAAGCAAAACTAAAGTCTATGCTTCCACACGACAATTTATTGTCGTCATTTTTTTTTCCGTATGTTTATTCTGTTCAGAGTACTACTAGTAATTATAATCAAATATGTACATAATTATATCAAAAGCTTCACCCTTCATAGTTAGGCCTACGTCCTGCAGTGGACTATTAAAAGAGGCTGGTACAGTACATATCAAAAGCCATGTAATAAAATGAATTATTTTCCAAAACACGTAAAGCTGGACGACAGAAAAACTAAGTAGAAACCACTTAATTAGGACTCAGTCCGTCGTACATAAAGTCAGTGCCTGTCCGAGACTTGATTGGGTCAGCTCCCGCAATCTCGGCTGGGCACTAAACGGAATTAAGTAGTAAATTAATTATTATTTTTTTCATTGCGTACTTTTTTCACTATTAGGATTGTGCGCCTGATTAAATCAAAATAACTGGATACGTCCGTCCCTTTTTGTAAATTTTAAGTTCAAAAATTACGCCAAGGAAAGTAAAATACCGGTTAATCGTAGGTTAAATCAGCATTGTTTGAAATCCATTGGTTAACATCCACCGTTGGAACTAACTGAAATTAGTACTAGAACAGTTTTAAGCTCTTTTATAAAAAAATGTGTAGTACAAAATGGAAAATCAATTAACTTGAAAATAAATAGAAGACACTTAATTGAGGAGCAGCAAGTTGTCCAACTTGCTGCTCAATTAATAGGTAAATTCAGTAGTATCGTATCGGTAACGTGTTAAATTCAAGTAGTGCTTCATTTATGGCAACATTATTTTTTTAATTTCCGTTCAAATATTTCAAAAAATCATTTTTTAAAAAGACATATCGCTGAAAAATCAGAAGAATCCATTGAATTGGGGAGCAGTGCAACTAAACGCACTTATAAATAATCAGTAGCTATCTGAGACCCAAAAGGATCAGTCCATCGACTTGGCATTTTTTCTGTGGCAGTCTAAGCCTCTAAGGTCTAAAATCTAAGTACCTGCTAAGGGCAATACTTGGAATTAATACACCAAAAATATCTGATGTCAAAGAGAAAACTATTTAAAGAAAATCACAAGCTCTACAAAAAGAAAAACTGTGTATAAATAAGTAGAAAACAGTCAGTAAGCAGTATATAAAGTAGTAGGTGTCCAAGCCCTGATTGGGTTAGTCCACGGTCTCAGTAGGGTAGTAAATGGAATTAGTACACGAATTAATTGTAAACTTGCGCTTATTGCCTTCCCTCGCTTAATTGATTTAGTTGTGAGCACACGCTAGGGAGATACTTGTGATCACTGACGTGTACCGGATTAGAAGTTCGGCGCAGTGATATGTTATGTATGTTCTTTTTCACTTTATGTATTTGAAAGAGAAAACAATATTTTAAATTGCTATTAAATTTTGGATGGCACCTTTATGATGGTCTCATTATATTATAATATAAACGACATTGCTCTACTAATTGTTACAAGATCGTGGAAAAGTAAATAAGTGGCAAGTCACCAATTAGTCATAATTATATCGGTCAATTTTGCTCATATTTGTAGTTTTTTTAAAATTAAAAATTATAACAATTTTATATTTATAAGTAGACAATTTTACCAACCTACACTAGGCCTGTGAAGCGGATATGGCTCTATCGCTCGTTGTGGCTAAGTTTATCCGCATATCGTCCGTTCGTTCGTTAAAGTCAAGACGATAACCACTAAACATAGGCTTCCCTTTTAGATTTCAAATAAAACCGATTGGAAGCTGCTCGCATATTGAGCAGTAAAATCATATCAAAAAATCCGATAGGTACCAACTACCATACACAAATATCCAAACTAGAAATAAACATTTAACTTCCTCTCAGCAATCAGCCGATCCTCATTCCCTAACCTGCCGTTTATTTGCGAACCTCCTCAGGTCAACATTGACACTTCAATGCAGTCGGCGGAAGCAATGGGATTTGACGATTGAGCGACTTGAGCGGCTCGAGCAGACTTGAGCTGAGGGGAGCGTCTCGCACTCAACAAAGTTTGTTTTTCTCCAATACTCTGAGCTGGCCATTTCGCTCCGAAAGCGGGATTGACTCTGATTCCTATCTGACTTTCGATAATTTACAATCAAAAGCGGATTTATTTGCGTTCGGGGAATATAATCAGACGGACAGTTGAGATGGAGGGTATTTTCGAAATAAATCGGGACTGCAGACGGCGGACTTTTGAGATGTATTTGCAGACTTTGCAGTATACAGAGTTCTTTGCTATTTTATAAAGTTATCTGGTAAAATTGCGTTATTTTTATTATTCTTTTTGGAAAATACGTTTTTGTGTTACCGTAGCCTGCCTGTGAAACTAATATGACAAATAGACTTCGGTGTAGAGAGTACTGCTTTCACATAATTCAACTGAAATTGAAACTCGGTGCATAGGCACACAGGACTTTAAGTTTACGTTTATTTGTTAGGGTTTTTTCACTCTAAGTTTTTTTTCGAAAATTAGATTCTCTTTTTAAGTACCTAATTTAAATAAATGAGAAAATGCATTCTGTTTTTCCATCTCAAAAGACAAACGCTAAGCTTCAAACACGTTTGGAACAATATTATCTGCTTCTAGCAATATGGGCCCTAATAAATATTAGTCCATTAAAACTTATGTTTCTACTGAAAATCAAACAAATATTTAATGTGCCTATTTGGCATTTAACTCACAAATTAAGTATAAACTAAATTATTAAACATAAACTCAAAATAAAACATTATTGGTAACTGAATCATATAGGTAACATACACAAAACGATATGTATTGAGTACTGACTCTCGGAAAGTCGGGATAGAAGGGACCAATCCATAAGCCCTCACAATTTATACATGTGTACCTTTAAGTGTACAAAAATAAACCAGAACAAAGTAAAACATAGGACAAACTGCGTCCGTTCTCATTTGGCTCCAAAATCACGTCGACCCAAGTAATGGCGGGTCACGACAAGGTCAACACATCTGCTGCTTAATCCCGCCAACAGACAGGCCCTGGCGGTTTGTTTCCTGCGATATTGTGCTTAAGCCGACGATGTTAATGAAACCTTACTTATGTTATTACTTGAAACTGGAGATGCGGTTAATGAAGAGTGACGGAAGATACGTGAAACGAAGCAAGCCGATTGAGCTTGATGTAAGGAAACTGTACTGACTGGTTCTATTGTAACGTATTATACAGTGAATATAACGTCAATACGAAAAATCAAAACACTCGCAATAAGCTAAAAACAAAACGGGCAAGTGCGAGTCAGGCTCGCACATCGAGGGTTCCGTACAAACACATTGTTGAAATAATTAAAAACCTGTTTTAGCATGTGCTAATGAAGTTCTTTTATATGACACCTTTCATGATACGATTTACTCACTTTGAATTTTGAGCCCATATTTTGTGAATTTTGAGGCCTTATTTTTTTGTGATGTGAATAAAAATGTACAGTTTTCAGATTTATTCCTATATGTGTACTCTGAGACAATGCTTTTCGCCAAATTTAGTAGTTCTATGTCAACGGGACCCTGTAGGTTTTGATTTTTGTGAGTGTCGAAATATGCTGTTTTTTATGACATAACCGGTTCTAACTTTTTTAAACGTTAACTGAGAAGTTTTTATTACACAACTGCAAGAAACCATAGATCTGTATACAGTTTAAATTTCAACTCGATATCTTTACGCGTTCCCAAGATAAAGAGTCTTGACATACACACAGACGGACAGACGGACAACAAAGTGATCCTTTAAGGGTTCCGTTTTTTCCTTTTGAGGTACGGAACCCTAAAAAACTAACTTTAGATTACGTATAGGCTGAGTCACACAAGTCGGCGGATGTCAATTTGGCTATATGCTGCGAAACTCATTTAAAGCTGCGCGTTGCTTGGATATTGCGCAGCTAACTTCACATCCGCTGACTTGTATAATTTGGCCAATACTACGTCTTTGTAATACGTATCGCGACGCGATAACACCTCTGTGGAGCGCCTTGTGGTGCAGGGAAGGATGGATGGTACAAGACCGCGAGGTAGATCTCCATTACGTTGGGCCGACCAAATAAATGCTGCACTAAACAGTCCCGTCAATATGTGCACGAGAAAGGCGTCCATACGAGAGGAATGGTGACGTATTGTAAAGCGAGCCACCACCGGAACTGATGACCACGACCACTCTGTCAAGAGTGTATACGACTAAGAAGAGGACGTCTTTGTAATAGTGGAAAAAGATCAGAGGTGCTTTTAAATATCAATATATATTTTGATAAACATTAAATTTGTTTTAGCATCGATATTATTTCCACAAACTTAATCGATAAATTAATTTCTATAAGTTTATGAAGGAACGAGTTAAGCTCCTTTTGCCAGTCCATGATATCTATTCAAATCGACAAACAAAATTTACCTCAATTTACAAAAAAGAGAAGAACCAAATAATCCATCTCGTGTTCAGGATAGCTTAATCAGATTAAAAGCAAGCAGCTGCGTAACAAAGTACAAATTAAGGCATAGCAGGCGGGAGAGCCTACGGCCGCCTAATTTGTTTGGCCTTTCGACAGATTAACTTTAGACCGCCACTCTTATTAGTGAGCACGTAGAGCCTTGTTTCGCTTGAAAGATAAAGAAAACAAGCCTTAAAATATTGCTAAATAAGTTGTCTCTCGGTTTTATTCGTGAGTATAGTCAGTTTTTTTACGTTGAAGCTTATGTCTTAATTCAAGAGAATTAAACACTTATTACTTTGTCAAAAGTCTAAATTAAATCTTCAGTATCAATAAAATCAAATTAAATAAAAAAATCAAAATTATTATTATTACTGGCAATATGAATTATCTGTAGATTTATAAAAAAATTGGTAGAAAACGGCTTGGATGAATTTTTTTAGACCAGAATTATTTAAGACGATATAAAACTTGAAAAGGGGTAAAATCATAGTTCGAAGAATCTCCAAAACGCTCAATATGTCTAGTTTATTTTATTCCAAACTTACAGTTATAACATAACATTGTAAAATTAGAATTCTTAGAATCTTCGGATAACAAACGTTAGCGATGCCAGAGTAATAAAACGACAATAAGAATATTCTACGAAACCGTTTTCTGAGAGTTTTTCTATCTTTCGGAATAGCTGAGATGTTAGATAAGAAACGTCTGCAAACCGTCTGGCTTCAGATACTAGCCGTTTATCGCGACTTTACCTGCACTCTAATATAGTTTTAGACTGAAATTCGAGTTGGTTGCAGGCCCCTTCTAATTGGGTTTATTAAAATTCCATAAGGGTGGCCTAAGTCTTACAGTAGACGTCCTACGGCTGGTGGATTGAATATTTTTATAATATATCAGGTCTACGTTTATTAACACAGCTCAATTAACTAACCGATAGTGCAATTAATCCATAGCGGCAAATTACTGTGCACTCTATAATTTTGCTAACAACATACTTCAAAGTAAAAAACATTGAAATATAATTCTCGACTACCTCATATAATACATCCTACCTACATACTTAAAAAAAAACAAAAACTAAAAATTGAAACAAATAATGTGTCCGTGTGGTTGGTAGATGTTTGTTAATGTTTTAAAGTTAATACTAAAAACTCTCCAAAAACATCATGTACGTCGGTGAATACATTTTCGGTAAAGTAGGTCAGGTGGAATTTTTTTTATTAATTTAATATTGATTCGCGTTTCATATGAATACTATAAGTAGAATTTATAATAAGTACATCTGTTTACGTAAATTGTTTTGTTGTTCTTTTGTCGTAACAAAAATATGTACAGACATATGGTACATAAGTATTTTCTCTTATAAAAGATTGGCATAATGCTATTTTACAGTATTTTTTGCAAAGCGAGCAACTTAACTAAATAAGTAGAAAAACATACGCATCTACATAATTAAATATAATTGTGGAGCGGCTATCTCCCTCGGGTAACAGTCTAGACTTGCCAGGTTGTGTTTAAAACTAGTTTCGCGGCGAGACTCACTCGCTTCATGAACTTGACAATTACTTGTGTTTGTGGCAGTTAAACGACTCGAATAATGGTTATAATGGACTAAAGGTAAATTTATTTTTACTTATAAAGCTTTTAATTTACTTTTTCAGAGTTTATAGGGTATAATGTTTGCGTTGAACCCACATCCTGCTTGTTAATTGTCAGTGCGGGTAACAGATATGCGATCTAGAGTGTGGCATGCTTACTTAAAACATGCTTACTGGCCTTCAGGCGGCTTAAAAACTCTGACACTAGCAGGCCAATCGCACTAAAAATTAAACTACAATTGAATTTTAACCGAACTTCGACTTTTTGTCTATTTTCGTATCGCGCTAATGATTCTGACAAAAATTGAAACGCAACTCAATCAGAGTTGGAACGTGACCGCAGTCAAACGAACGGTTGGTGTATGCTGTTTAGCGCAATACCGAATTACTTAAAGCTGAATCGAAACTTAACTACAATTGCAACCAAACTTTACCTAACCTAATTACAGACTGAACGCAGCTGTTTAAAATTAACGCGAATGGCCTGCTGGGCTTGGCACCCAGCCTATACGAACTTACTTATCCAACACATATTTACTCAGAATTTGAGAAAACTTATGCTGTCTATCCATCCATCAGCCACAAAACATCATCTCTTGGATATAAGAGTCTTCTATGGAACTTTATACTTATCGTACGCTGTACACTAGTAGAAAGACAGACACATTGCTTAGGAAACTTCAAATTAATCTCTCAGATATTCAGTGCACATTTTTTTCGTTTGTTGCCCGTGGTCCTACCAGATGTACTACTAGTAGGACCACGGGCAAAATTTTTTTCCCGTGGTCCTACCAAGCACTCTGGTAGGACTACGGGGAAAAATTTCGTGCCCGTGGTCCTATTAATATTGCAGTGACATATTTTCAGGGTTTTAGCCTCATTTTGTCCGTAATTATTATTGAACTTGAACTCAAAGAAAATCATATGTATTAACATATACTTACTTCTTTTTTAGTCTCTAAAATGACAGACGTCAAAGTGACAGCAGCTGTCATAGCGACATCTGTCATGTTCTAGAAATCATACTAGTTGCCTGACAGGTATCAAAGTGACAGCAGGTTATATTTTAGAATCCATATTAAAATTGCATGATAGGTGTCAAAGTGACAGCTGTGATATTTTGGAAGTCTTACTCTGTCATCCGAAATGTAAATCTCGTTGAGCTCTATTACTTTTCTGAAGACAGCAATGGTCTAGCATCGATAGTTATGGGGATAATTCACTTTTAAGTTTGACAGCTGTCACTTTGATACCTGTCATGCCATTCTAGTATGAATACTAGAATTGACAGATGTCGCTATGACAGCTGTCAATTTGACGTCTGTAATTTTTGAAACAAAAAAAGTAAGTAAACGTTAACACATTCGATTTTCTTTGACTTCAAGATCAACATTACGAGCAAAATGGGGCTAAAACCCTGAAATATGCCACTGCAATATTAGTAGGACCACGGGCACAAAATTCTTGCCCGTAGTCCTACCAGAGTGCTTGGTAGGACCACGGGAAAAAAATCTTGCCCGTGGTCCTACTAGTAGTACATTTAGCAACAAACGATTTTTTTAAGCTAGTCGTGATAAAATAATTTACATAATATCTTTGAAAAGACACGTACCTAACTTCGTTATTTAGAATTTGAACTCAAAATCTCACTTAGTTAGATAAAGATTTTATAATTATACTGCAACAGATTTATTCAATCAGACAATCATCAAATGCAATTATTGTCTGAAGAGCCTAAAACCGCCTAAAGCGGCCAGCTGTCTACAATTATTTACTTTCATTTTTAACACAATGTTGAAAAGAAATTTAGACACTGATACCTATTATTTTAGCTCACTGTGTTATTTTGAACAGACAAATAGGACTCATTGTAAAAGATAGTCAATAAGACTTTCAATACAATTACAATTCCCAGCTAACAAGAACATTTTAGACACGACTTTTATAGCCTAATATCTTTTATCTCTCTGACATTATAGAAACGTCCTTGAAAACATTTTTTTAACAAAATCTCCAACGTTTTCTCAGAAACGTACCTAAGCGAGTACATAAAATATTCGTTCGCAACAAAAGGAAAAATACAAAAAGGTAAGCCTGTCTCGAGGACTGATTGAAACTCAATTACGTCCAATAATATTTTGTAGGACTCAATAAAACTGTTTTCGTCGTTGACACCGGGGCTTTGAGATATCTCAGATCTTTTAAATATAAATTTAAGCTCTAAAACAAGTACCATTTGGGTGAATTTGGATTGTGTCTCAGTTAGCTAAGTTGGACAGTCAGTAACAACATTGGTGTTCTTTTGGCAATAAATAGACGCAGAATTGACGTCAATTTGGTCTTGTGTCTGGACTTAATGTCGCTTGTTTTGATTCCAGGAATTATAGACTTGTATTTTACGTTTGAAAGTTGCTAATGATTTTTAACCAACAAAACAGATGAGGTACTCGAATAGACGCTTAGGGGTATATTATTTTATTTAGGTATCAAATCATTTTTTTTTTGGTAAAAATACAAATTTTTTTCCATATATCAAATTGCTTGGTAAGTTTGTGAAAACAGCAATAATTTAAAGATCGAATACATCCATTCTATTCGAATTTCGTGCGTATAATGCAACGTTGAAATCATTTGTGTTATTATTGGCGAAAAATAAATTATACAGTACCATGAAACTTTTTTTTATTTACCATTAAACGAGCAAATAAGCCGTGGTGGTCTAGAGGTACTTACACCCGCCTTGCAATTGTGAGGTCGTGGGCTCAAACCCCGGTCTCGTACCAATGAGTTCTTTGAAATTTATGTACGTAATTTAACACCACTTCTTAACACTTTTCGGTGAAGGAAAACATCGTGAAGCAATCTGCATGCGTCCGTAAAAGAAATTCAATGGCGTAATGCGCATTCACCAACCCGCACTGGGCCAGCGTGGTGGATATGACCCAACCACTCTTCGTAGGCCTACGTCCTGCAGTGAACTATTAAAAAGGCTGGTACAGTACAATACAGCACAAACGAGCATTTCTTTAGAATAAGATTTATTTATACGAGTATAATTATATCCGTATGGTGTGTATTGTCAAAGATGGTGCGACTGACACAAAAAAAAAATAGAATAGGGTAGTGCATACCTATACCTCTTTGGCACTCCTTTTTATATCTATTACAATATAATAGTACATATACATATTTATAATTGCGTATTGAGGATCCCTAAAATCGTTTTAACAATCTAGATTAATTTTAAAATTTAGATAAATCTTTTCGATTTAGGTTAATATCAGTGGGCGGCTTCCCTGAAATAAGACCTTTTTTTCTGATTTTATTAATACAAGCATAAGAACTGTTGGATAATTAAATCTTAACAAATTGGCTAGTAACACAAAGTTATTTTAATGATGTGTACATTAAATAACTTTACTAATAATTTAAATTACCTCCGAACTGAAATGGAATTGAGCTGGATATATCTGCCGCATGTCAGATGATCTGTAGACCAATCTCACTACACAGTGGGTTTCCCAGGCTGTCAAACCAGTTGACAGCCCGGGTGGAGATGGCGGGACTAACTGGACTCTTTTTGTAACAACTGGACCCAGCTGGCTTTAGATCGTAACAAACGTTAAAATGGTTGGCCTTTACCCAGCAGTGGAACGTAACAAGTCATAATAAATTAATTTCAATTTTATAATAACGCACCGTAGGTATTGCTGGAAATGCTAAACTCTATTATGATTTAAAAAAAATGGACAAATGCGAGTCAGGTTCGCACATCGAGGGTTCTCGTACAAATCCAGAAAATTTCACAAAATTGGTAACTAAGTTGTTAAAATACCATAACCATCGACAAAAAAGTTTTTTTATTTCACTTTTCTCGTCATTCATCGAAAATTGTTAAAATAATTATAAACCTGTTTTAGCATGTGCTAAGGAAGTTCATTTATATGATACCTTACATGATACAATTTACTCAATTTAAATTTTCAACCCACATTTTGTGAATTTTAAGGCCCTATTTTTTTGTGATTTGAATAAAAATGTACAGTTTTCAGATTTATTCCTATATGTGTATTTAGAGACAATGCTTCTCGCCAAATTTCATAGTTCTATTTCAACGGGAAGTACCCTGTAGGTTTTAATTTTTGTGAGTGTCGAAATATGCGATTTTTTACGACATAAACTGCTCTAACTTTTTTATACAATAATTGAGAAGTATTTCTTTTACACAACAGCAAGGGACCATATGATAGATATACGTACATAGTTTAAATTTCAACTCGATATCTTTACGCTTTCCTGAGATAAATAGTCTTGACATGCGGACAGACGGACAGACAGACCGACGGACAGACGGACCGACGGACAGACGGACCGACGGACAGACGGACCGACGGACAGACGCACAGACGAACAACAAAGTGATCCTGTAAGGGTTCCGTTTTTTCTTTTTGAGGTACGGAACCCTAAAGAGAACATAAAAAGCAGTCACTTAATTCACATTTCTAAAATAAACTTAATATAAGTGGAAACCACATAAATAACACTCAAACGTCACCGTAACCACAAAAACCGGCCATAAAGCGTCTAACCACGTCATAAAAATTAAACATTTTGACGTGGGCGGTAAATTCGGCCGCGTCTCGGAACCGACGCCATTCGGGTCACGTCCGAAGCATGACAGCGCACGCGGGGGGTTCGAGACTTTCGGATAAACCTCTGAGTTTATTTAGTCGCTCAAACTAGTTCAAATATATAGTTTTACTAGCTTTTACCCAGGGTTTTGCTCGCGTAATGACATTATATGATATAGGTATCTAATAAAAAACTACCAAAAACATTTTCGTGAAAAAACACGACCATAACAAGGTCTCTATAGTCAAAAAGTCAATATCAGATGTCATGTAGAGCCAAGATTGTGATTTTACACGCCCTAACTCTACTCCTTAGTCAAAATATTATGTGGTGGCATTGCATTTGTACGTAGTATCCCAGAATTTGTACCCTGCCATTTACATTTGGTATTCCGCTAGACTATGTCAGTAGCAACCTGACGCCGGGGCAGAATACGGCATCGATATTCCCTGCCTCTAGTAAGAGCCTACTAAAATGGAACCTCTGGGCTCGTGTATGGTTAGAGATGGGGTTTAAAGATGCCATTCACTCAAATGTGCCCCGGAAGAACGACAACGTATATGGCACTGTTATAGAGGACCGTCAAAAGCCTAGGTAGGCTCAAGCTGTCAAATAAAGAGTTGGAAACACCGGTGCTTTCCCCTGGAAACCCCGGAGCTCCAGAAAGCGCAAAAAGAAAAGCTATGTCAGTAACTTTGGTTCATCTACGGATCTCCTCATTTTGAAAATATACAAAGTGGTATAGTATCAAGGCGCCCTCGGGAAGTGTTAAAGATGATCAGTAAGCTGGCAGCAGCTCGGCCTATTTAAATCTCCTCGATAGGCTGGCACATTCCGGTCACGTACAAAGTATGACGGCGGGGAAGCGCGACGAAAGCTGCCGCGGGACTACCGGATATGGCCTTAAAACACAAAACAACCGATAGGTATCGCTACAGCTACCAACGCCAAAATTGGAGCTATGCTTATGACCTCACAATACAATGGGTTTTGGTTTTTCTTCATTACGCAAAACGTTAAAAACCACAGTCCATCCATCCATCAGCCTTATGACGTCCACAGCTGGACATAGGCCTCCCTTAAGGATCTCCAATAAGACCGGTTGGTAGCGGCTTGCATCCAGCGTGATCCTGCGGTCTTAATGAGGTCATCCGTCCACCTTGCGGGTGGCTACGCTGCGCTTGCCGGTACGTGGTCTTCACTCGAAAACTTTTTGACTTCATCGGTCATCAGTTTTCCTTGCTTTGTGCCTTGCTCACTGCCATTCGAACTTGCCTATCTGCTGAGCAATGTTGGTAACTTTGGTTCTTCGACGGATCTTCTTATTCCTGATTCGATCTCCCAGAGAGACTCCGAGTATAGCCCTCTCCATAGTAAGAGACTACGTTTTAGTGCTATACGTGAGATAATAATACCACAGCACTCAAAATAATTTTTAGAGAAAGTTTTTAATATTACGTCCTATAAACTCAGGAGTTATAACTTTAGAAATTAAGAAGAGCACTCTTTTCTTTAAATTTATATCTCACAAATGGTATATGAAACAAACAAAAAACTCTATTCAACTATACCTCACACGCGGGAAAGTAAGGTTGAGTAGTTCACTAACGACTTGGATCAAGTAGCCTTGGTTCAAAACCTTATTAAACTGCGCAAAAGGTATATGGGGTGTTGCCGGAATGAAGAAAATTTCACCGCTTTGTCTAAGGGAAATTCTTTACGTATCGTGTAGTGTGAGGCGCGTTCGAGTCGGCAGTAAACGCCAGCGCGTTTGTCGATGGCCGCGTATTGAGTACAATGGAGTGATTAAACCACCGGCGTTCCAGCCAGCCGAGTGGAACCGAGATAATGCCTAATGCGTGGAAATATTGGCAATTTGATTAAAAATTATTCACAGCCCGTAATAGAAACAACGAATTTATGCAATAACTGAAAATAATTGTAGAGTATTAATGAAATGTATTCTCAGAAGTTTCAAGCATGAACTGACAATTACTAACCTAGTGGTTTGGTTCGATATAATATTACCTACTGTGGAGCTTTCAGAACTGCAGAGCTATTATTTTATAAATAGCTAATATAATTTTAAACTTGTTACTTGTAACTATAAATTACGTTTTGTTTGTTATAAGTAATATAATAACATCTTCATCATCATCCACAGCTTTCTTTATCCCTCTGCTGGGTATAGGCCTCTCTCTTATAGTGCCATTGACTGCCTCGGTGGCTCAGTGGTTAGTGACCCTGACTTCTGGATCAAAGAGGCGTGGGTTCGATCCCCACCCAGGGCTATGTTTTATGTGATGAACATAGGTGCTTGCTCTGTGTCTGGGTGTTATTTAGGTACTATCAATATAGGTTTGTATTTAAAAATATGTATATTAAGTATATCAGTCTCTGGCAGCCATATCACAAGCTTTGCTTAGTTTGGGGTCAGAAACCGTGTGTAAGATGTCCCCTAATATTTATTTATTTATCTGCCTCGGTTCTTTGCCAATCGTATTCAGATCCGACCCACGATATTGACGATATCTTCAACCCACCTAGCTGCCGGACGACCCACGCTCCGCTTACCATAACACACACATATTTCTGTCTAATATAAAAATGCAGCAACGGTTGAGCATGTCTTGTGGCATTGCAAGGCCACGGCAGAAACTAGAATCGCTTTCGGGTTGCATGACGCTACTATTGCTTTGTCATCAGCATCTACAGCATCATCCTCATCGCCATCTAGTATACCAACCAAGCCACTGGAGCCGTTATGCCAGCGGCCCAGAGCCACGCTCCGTTATTTTAAGGAGCTGGGCTGGCTGGGGTAGACGCTGGAGGGGGAAATGCACAAAACACCCCATGCGGGACGTCAGTGCAGGACTTATCGCCCCTGCTTCAAATGAGAATGAGAAAATACAGCAATTTTTCCTCACAATTGTAAGCTGTAAATACTACAATAATTATTATTTATAAGTAAACTAAAATTGTGTCTTGAACAGAGTCACAAAGAATTAAACTTTAACTTAAGACTAATGTAAATAATAATAAATTATTTGTATTAAACCAGAAATTAATTCACCTATACTTCTTAAATATTTACAAACTTCTTAAGAAATAATAGGATTTCCTTATAAAAAGTACTGCATATAAAAACAAAACATGAACACTTAAAAACACCACACGTATTTTTTCACCGAAAGTCGTGAACATTTTAACGATGAGCGTTTTAACAGCTATCCCACCTTCACCTTCAATTACTTAACCTTTGGCCAAAATGGGTAATAAAACAGGCTTACTTGTACCAGAATAGGCCTTGTACTCGTACCGAGATTCAATTTAATTGGCTAAATAGGCTCGCGTGCTTGCGACTCGTTAATTAGAGAAATTCACGGCGGATCGCGCAGAACGAATGTATTTAATTTGAAGCATTGCAAGCATTCCACCTTGAAATCTGAAGTATTTTGACGCTATGACGTTCAAATTGTAAAATGTTTATTGAAATTTGAAATTAGTTGGCATTAGCGACGTATTTGAAATAGCGTTCATGAGGAAGGATTACTCAGAGTTGGTACTATGTTCTTTCATCGTTATAATAGTTGGTGGAAAACGGATTTGTAATAGGACTGGTTGTACTTACATGAATTGCTTCTATAAAATCATATACCTAGTTCATGTCACTTCATCTGACCACAGTAACACAGCCAGGACAATACAGCAGAGTTCAGTTCATCAAAATATTGTTGTAATTAGTCTGTTGTGACCCACTGTTGGGCAAAAGCCTCTCCCCGATCTTTCCAGATTTGACGGTTTTGTGCTATTGTGTACCAGTTCTTATCAAAGGTGCCAAGGTCTTCGCGCCATGATTATTATAATTTATAATATACTAGCTGACCCGGCCACGCGTTGCTGTGGCTAAATAAATTAAAATTGCGACTATAATTTGAGATTTAAACTATCCTATCTCTCAAGTTGGATCGAACTGCACATGGTGTGCGAATTTTATTATAATCGGATAAGTGGTTTAGGAGTCCATTGAGGACAAACATTGTGACACGAGATTTATATATATTAAGACTAATTTTTACCCGCGGCTTTGCCCGCATGATATTTTGATTTTTGACGCAATATCATTATAATTTATAGCCTATGTGTTATTCTGATATATACATATAAGCTATATTATTGCAAATTTTCAGTTCAATCCGTTCAGTAGTTTTTTCGTGAAAGAGTAACAAACATCCATCAATCCACCCTCACAAACTTTCGCGTTTATAATATTAGTAGGATATAAATCATTATAATTTTAACTTTATTCATAGCTTTTAAATTAACATTATTGCTTAGTTATGACCTCACAACAAATCATATTATCGACGATTATATGTGCGGTAGAACACTTGTGGGTAGATCATAATATCTTTCATACCTACATTTCAGAGTATTGTCGCTTTCTGACTGAGACTGGAAATTGATTTTTTAGTTAATTTTTATTTTATTGAATTACTATGATATTGAATTTCTTTTTTAATTATTTATTTATGTCGCGATCTTTGTTGGACGAGTCCATTAATAGGAACATTGATGAGCATATTATTTTATTTAATCGTTTTTAATGTACTATTGTGATAATAAATGCTTTCATTTCATTTCATCTGTCTTTTTTTTTTCATCATCAAATTAGCAAAATATATTTTTCAAACTCGTTTTGTCGTATCATCATAGTTATTGTGCCTACTTCAGAGCAAGACCTTTAGAATTTTACTTCTACATTTTTCTTTTTAAGTACTGTTAAGGTTGGATAAATAAATAATAACAGCGGAATTGTGAGCATATTTCACAAGTTCCCTTCCTCCGTTATTAAAGCGGACGATTAAGGACTCTACAGGCACTAAATCTTTTGTAACCTAAATTTTAATCAACATAAACTGCTCCGAGTACAAAAATAATACTTAATTTTTTAATACGAAAGTTTGTCCGTTTAATGACCGTTGGCCGTTGGTTTTTTATTGAACTTAATAATAAGACAACAGTAAAATATGCTTGCTTTGCTTGCATTGATGTGCTTTGACTAGTCTCTGCCCACTTAAAAGGAACCGTTATACCATGACCGTACGAAATACGTATCAGGCACGAAAAAAAAAACACAATACGCTCTACTATGCTCACTACATCAAAAAATGCCAAGTCCACGGCCCACTACTACGTACCACCAACGTATGTCAACAATAGTCGTGGAAACTCTTATACCGGAGCCGAAACGGTGCTGGTCGATGTCGGAACTGACTAGTGGGCACAGTTTTATACTTTTCAATGCAAATAATATATATTATGTGACATGTTATATTAGGCAAAGTAGTTCAGTATATATATCAGTAGTTTTGTCATATTAAGTCACGTCTATGTCATTATCGGCTAAGTAAGCATTTGGTCTTCGCACCTTATCCTTCTTTCGTATGGTGCAAATTATTTTGCGCGAGCAAGTTAATGCAACGTTCAATACAAATTATATACCAAAAATCTACAGAGTACAGAGGAAATACAGAAGTAATTACTACAGGTTTCTAAAACGTAACTAAAAGAAAAGAAAAATACAGTAAAACAAGACCGCAGCGCATTGCTAGTGCCTCAATCCGTTCGCCAAATGAATTTCGTAGGGATGGGCCTTAATAGCTATTTGAGCGTGGCAGAGTCCTGCGGCGATAAAAACTTGGGCCCTTCATATTTTACAGCGAGAGTTTTTAAAACAATAAACTTTACTTTCATTATTTTTATGTGCTCGGGGGGCTGAGGAAAATTGTGAGAACTTTAATTATAATAGACATTTTGTGTTATGATGATGAAAAGCGTTTCATGTTTGCTATAAAATGTATTTGTTTGTTTGTAAAAGAGTTTGTGGGTTGTGAGACCTTTTTCTTGAGATTTAGTTTGTGAAAGAAGTCAAAAATGGATTTTCTGGGTTCCGATAAATCTGTTAAGACTTTTTTTAGTAACTTTCGTGACAAAACTAATCTAGACCGAGTCGAGATATGACATAGATAAATAATAATCTTTTTAATCGTGTAATTTTAATTGTGGAGAGACCAGGAGATAAACTGTTATTTTTCTTTTATTACTGACTTCCAAAATGGAAATATGTTAAAGGTTCTATGATCGACTATATAATTTTTTTGTGTATATTCACCGTTATTTTCTCCAATTGGGAACCGAAGCAAAAAATAATTTTATTTCAAAGGGGTATGGTTTCGAAATATTTAACTTTAGCAATATTAGCTGTACCGTTTTTAAAAAATCAACAACAGTAAAGTAAACATCAATTCGAGAGAACTGTTCAAATTTTGTAATCGACGGAAGTCGGTTTAACAATTTTTTGCAATAAATCCAACGTACCTATTCTGTATTGTCAAAAAAACATCTTAGAGGACCTCGCATCTGTTATATTGAATCTTCATAACCATTTGTCTCCACTCGTTTTTTTTTAATTCATTTATTTATTTATTTATCCATTTATCCATTTATCCAGGGTTTTTTAAGACATGACACCCTTATACACTTAACAATGGTTTTTAAATTAACAGTTGATTGCGTTCTGCAAGAGCTGCATGGTATGCATCGTACAGCCCTCTGGCGTCCTTTGAATCCGGTGTAGATAACACGCTATTACAGCCTCCCACTTGCCCTCCACTCGTTCTTAATCAATTTGATTCAAACGTGTAGTTCTTGGAAATCGGATAAAAAACAATATTACTAAATATTATTATAAAATAGGCTGGAAAATAGCGGGACAGTTTTTCCCCCTTTTTAGGGGGAAATATCTCCCAATCAAAGATTACTGACATCTTTAGTCAATAAATTAAAATTTGAAAACCAGTCATGATTAAACTCACAGCGTTCCTTATCCATCTGCTGGCAATTAGGCATCTGTTTATTATTTCATCTGCCTCAGTCCTATGCCAGTCGTATACAGCTTTATCCTACAAAAAATAGTCCATAGGGGATGCATAATTATATCCTGTAGTACAGCTTAATAATTATAATAATTAGAAGAAGGTATGACGATACGTTTGGTTTTGATTTTTCTCCCGCTCGCTCTCGTGGCGCGAATAACTGGCGTGAGCAAAAGAAAAAGCGAAGCTGAACGTCAGAACTTTTAAACAATACGGACCCTGAGTAAGAGTGGAGCTGCTGGTAATCTTCCATCAGAGGCGCGGCTGCTGCGGCGGCGATAACCAGCCATAAAGTGCTTTATTGCGCTGTAAACCGTACAGCCGCAAACATTGCCGGATTGTTACAGCGCTTTATTGCTGCTTTCAATTGTACCGTTGGAAATATTATGGTTGGGATATAGTTCCGTCATAAAGGACGTAACTGCATATTTAAATTAAATATTCATATATTTAATCACGAGAATGAACCACAACGGGGACATCATATCACTGAAAATATACTAGCAATTTCAAAAGGATTTTTATTTTTCATGATAGGGTCATGAGAAATTAGAAATGTGACACAAGCAAAGTAAACTTTCATATATAATGAGTGGATGGTAAAATGACATAACATTTGATGAAAATAACGAAAAATTCCCGAAGGTCGAAAAGTTCTCGAGAAGAGACCACGTACCGGCAAGCGCAGCGTAGCACGTCCATACAAGGTGTACGGATGACTTCATTAAGACCACAGAATCGCGCTGGATCGCAGGCCGCTTCTGACGGGTATTATTGGAGATCCATAGGGGAGGCCTATGTCCAGCAGTGGACATCCTGTGCCTGATAGATGGAACGGAAAATTATTAATATTGAAAAATTAGTTGGAAAATTGTGGTTTGTTTGCCTATACACAAATCATTAGTATCACATATCGAATAACGTATCCGATGAACAATTCAAATCCAGTTTAATTAACATAATTGCGCGAATTTCACATTAATCCATTAATGATTAATCATAAACCGAGGGTAGGTAACTAGCTAACGAGCGCCGACCAATTATGAGCATTCCGCGACGCATGGCGGACCAATCACAGCTCAGTAATTAATGTTTAGCTAATTGTTATTAATGATCACAGAGACTATTGTAGAGGTAATGGATCACTCGAGCGTGACGAGGATCTGATATGGACTTCATAATTGAGAACAAAGTCAATAATATTAGAATTTAGTGAGTGCCTGAATTTGTCTGCTTTCAGTTCATCTGCACTCTATCAGCATAAAGAAAAAATGACAGGTCGATGCTATCAGCAGAAAAAATACGGAGCAATAAGCAACGCTACACAAGTTTTGTTACTTAAAGGACTTCATAGTATGGGTTTAAGAGGAATTACTGCAAAGCGTGTTTTGAAATACTAACTATGTCTTCATGTTTACTGCTACATGAATAAATAATTTCAATAAAATATGGCCTAAGATATGACTTAAGAGCAAGCTTTTTCATTTACTAGATAGGTTTGAATTTGTTGTTTTTAAACTATCGAAATTTGAACTCATTAATATTCTATACTACGGGACTAATCGCGCACTAAAATTACGAGATAAATAAATACCTCATCATCCCGACGTTTCGGCCGAGTTGCACCGACCCGTCGTTATATCATTAGTCTACCCGTGACCACGGTCGATGCAACTAGGCCAAAACGTCGAGATCTCAAAGTCTATCAAAATCTTTTTAATATAATCTTATTATAATGATTGTTATTTTCGACAATTCGTAGGGTATTGCTTCTAGTATATTATGTATATTTTGTTGAATGTAATTTCCCTACTAAAAATACGAACCAAATTGATAAAGAAAGAGTCGAAATATAGACTTACTCGCTACGCCTCACGGTGTTGCCCGCATTAATCCGAGATAAAAAGTAATCTATGTGTTAATGCAATGTCTAAGCTACCTTCATACCAAATTTCATCTAAATCGGTTCAGCGGTTTTGCGTTAAAGAGTAACAAACATCCATTCATACTCACAAACTTTCGCGTTTATAATATAGGCCAGAGTAGAAGCCTTGAAAAATAATGAAAAGTGAAAAAAATAATAGTAGGATGAAACCCATTAGAAAAGCAGGGGAATATTATAAAAATAAAAGGAAAAATAATTTACGGGCGATCTGAGGTCGGGAAGGGGATGGAGGGGGGGTTTTAAGGGTAAAAAACGGTTTTTCTCGATTTCCGGCAAAACTAAAAGTCCTATCGAAAAAAGTCAAATGGCAAAGTTGTAGGTAATAAAAAGATCTAAAACTTTTGTGTTGACACTTTTTTCACATAACCTCAAAATTTATGTGAAAAATCCAAAAAACCAAGTTTTTGGTTTTTTATTTTTAACTTTTACAAAAATCTTTTTTTTTTTAACGAAATTTGGTGAAAACTTACCTTTTTATGTCTCAAATACGCTGTAATTTATTTGATTAAAAATATTATTTTTTTTCACCTTATTTTGAATTAATATCGAAAAAACACCCTAATTTTCAATCGAAAATTCAACCGTCAAAATATCAGTTTTTTTCAAAAAGTTGGTATGTTTTCTGTTTGTTGAAATCTCTACTTTCCGATGGTGAAAAAAAATATATATGTTACTATAGTAAATCTTCTAAGAAAATGCAAAAAATCAAAAAAAAAGTATTTAAGAAATAAATGTCAAAATGTACAAAAAATATATTATAAATCTATTAAAAATGTATAAAATATATATGGAAATCGGCCAAAAGTTTGTTATTAAAAATATATTTACGATATATTTTTTTATAGATTTTTAATATATTTTTTATGTATTTTGAAATATTTTTTTTTCATGGGATTAACTAAATTTGTTTGTGTAAAATTAAGGAGATTATTATTTTTTTATCTTGTACTAAAATATCATTTAATTTCAATCTTTAGGTTATGTTACGTTAAGCATACTATGTTTTAAAGAAAATATTACGATTTTTATGTTTGAGTTGATTGATACAGATATAAATAGAGATAGTATTTACCTTCCTATGCAGATTCGAAAAGTTTTTTTGTTTTTTTAAGTTAACTTGTCACAGTTATCTTCAAGAAACTCAGCGTGCACGTGTATTTTTATAAACGATGTTGTATACTGTACTGTATTTCGAATACTGGTTAGGCTAACGGTTGTAACAGCTGCTACGAAATATATAGTATATAATAGTAGGTTTGTACGAGTATGTAGTAAGAACCAGACCAGCCTAGCCCCTTCCCCACTTCTCCACGAAATACCTTTTGATGGGCTACAATTTTTCGTAGGTCACTCAGGTATATCTACTCAGGTATATATAATTTATTTTAAAATAGTTATAAATAGGCATCTACGCATATAATTTAAAGAAGATTCGACAACTTTCTCCAAATATTGTAGATGTCTTATTAAATATTAATTTTATTAACTTATTTGTTTGTGAATTATAGTAGTTTATTTGCATTTTTTTTGTTATCAATGTAACATGTAATTTAACGTTTTTCGAGTAATTAAAGTGTAAATTTTAATAAATAGCTCAAAATTATTTATAATAATTTAAAAAAACTTTCGAATTCGAGTTTTTTTCGATTTTTTGCATTTTCTGAGAAGATTTACTATAGTAACATATATATTTTTTTTCACCATCGGAAAGTAGAGATTTCAACAAACAGAAAACATACCAATTTTTTCGACAGTTGAATTTTCGATTGAAAATTAGGGTGTTTTTTCGATATTAATTCAAAATAAGATGAAAAAAAATAATATTTTTAATCAAATAAATTACAGCGTATTTGAGACATAAAAAGGTAAGTTTTCACCAAATTTCGTTAAAAAAAAAAAGATTTTTGTAAAAGTTAAAAATAAAAAACCAAAAACTTGGTTTTTTGGATTTTTCACATAAATTTTGAGGTTATGTGAAAAAAGTGTCAACACAAAAGTTTTAGATCTTTTTATTACCTACAACTTTGCCATTTGACTTTTTTCGATAGGACTTTTAGTTTTGCCGGAAATCGAGAAAAACCGTTTTTTACCCTTAAAACCCCCCCTCCATCCCCTTCCCGACCTCAGATCGCCCGTAAATTATTTTTCCTTTTATTTTTATAATATTCCCCTCCTTTTCTAATGGGTTTCATCCTACTATTATTTTTTTCACTTTTCATTATTTTTCAAGGCTTCTACTCTGGCCTATATTATAAACGCGAAAGTTTGTGAGTATGAATGGATGTTTGTTACTCTTTAACGCAAAACCGCTGAACCGATTTAGATGAAATTTGGTATGAAGGTAGCTTAGACATTGCATTAACACATAGATTACTTTTTATCTCGGATTAATGCGGGCAACACCGTGAGGCGTAGCGAGTAAGTCTATATTTCGACTCTTTCTTTATCAATTTGGTTCGTATTTTTAGTAGGGAAATTACATTCAACAAAATATACATAATATACTAGAAGCAATACCCTACGAATTGTCGAAAATAACAATCATTATAATAAGATTATATTAAAAAGATTTTAAGGTCAAAAAATATCATCACACTTGGAAACCAATAAGAATTGGAAATCATGACACAGGGACATACTAAAAGTTACATATTAAAAATGTCATTGACTTTAAAATTTGGTTTTCACGTCGATGCAATAAAGTGACTCAAAAACAACATGTCATGGAACATACAAAGTCAAGGACAATTCACACCCTAACCTACTTACACCCAGAACAAATATTTGAATTAATTACCTAAATATTTGTTTTACTGGAGTCGTACCAAGGACCCATTGCATAGTCAATAAAATACAAGTAGGTAAATAATATTTTTTTCACCACTTTCATCTTTCTCTATAAAATACATATACTTCAATTTGCTTAGGTGCTGAAAAGCTATTCAACTCTACAAATTCAGATAGAAATTTATCATGAAACATTTATCATTAAAAAGATAACGCCAAGAACAAATACAAACATGATTCATAAATCTCGCAACGCCTAAATCTTGTAAAGACATTTGCCTCATAACTCGAATTTAGATAAAGCTCTTCACTTAAAAGCTTAACTCAGGTAATTCCTCTCACGTCTTAGTAATAAAACTTAAGCAGCCCTGAACGCCGTGAAACGCTTAAAAAATCAAGTTCATGTCGGCTGGGGGCTAGCCTTCAAGATTTGAAGCTGCTAGAAGGTTCATCACAGCTAACCGGTTAATACAATCAATACCTGAAAATAATAACTAAGGGCGGTTTCAGATTAGCGTATTTTTCTCGTGTATACGCCATACGCGCTTAAAATTGCTCTACATTACGCGCTTCAAAAAACCGGACAAAGAACGGGCACATTTTAGACGTGTTCGCTTGTACCGATATTAGTGCTGTGTCAGTATACGAGCTTATATAAATTTTTAGCTGGGCATTTGCTGTTTTTGGCTGAGTGGCCTCTTCGCCCACATGTAAAACAAGTTATTGTTTGTTGTACTCTATTGATGTATCCTGTGTCCTTACTGTCTTCCATCTTAATATCTTGTACACACTTTTTTTTTAAACACACCCATGTTCAATTCAAATATTTTGGTTATAACTAATATTTTTTGTACCGTCAGATCCGAGCCTTTCTTTATAAATTTCCGCTTCAATTCGATATCAGAGCATTTTTCTACAATTTGATATCTGATGGCTTCTTCACTGTTAGTAAACTCGCAATATCGGGTCTGCATTCTTAACCTTATAATGTACTGTGCACGTGTTTCATTTACTTCCCAGGTCATATTGCGAAACTTGTCGCTCGTATGTTGTATTTAGTAACGAGCTTAGCAGTAACTCAACACTCATACGAGTTGTGTATGCCAAAAGGCAAGTCTGTAGGCGCCTACATGCGTTTTCAAAATTGAGCGTATAAAATGATAGTCTGAAAAAGCCCTTAATTCACAATTGAACGTGTCATCCGAGCCACGATCGCCGCGTATTGCCCTGAACGTCCCGATATGTCATAAACACCGCAAAACGCCCTGTACCCGTAATAAAAGTTTGTCAAGCTTTTTTTCGCGAGATAACGTAAACTAGAGATATTTTATGGGATTTTTACAGCGCCATCTATTCACACGTAGTTGGCCCAGCTTCATTAGTACACAAACGTATAGCTTACGTTAACTCTGTCGAGCGCGTAAGAGACTTGACAATCTCAATCTAGGGGCACAGAATGCCACGAGAGAGCTGAACGTATTCTGCTTACAGTAGATTATTTTATAAGACAATTGATTCGGTTTCAAAATTAATTTAATTCAACTATATTCCTTCGATTCAATAAAAAGTGCCTAGTGAATTGGACCAATGAACACTATGGAATATGCTCTGCACGTACAAACAAAACGTTGTGATACAAGACGGATATTTCGCCTTCAACTGACCTATTTCAAGTTGTCTATTTCTCGCCTCTCCTGTATTATTACCCTGGCAAGTTTGAAGGGTCCACTGAACATGCTTTTGACAGATTTCGATTACCTATTGATATAACTAAGTCACTATGTTACTGTTAAAGTTATGTTTGCGGTTGAGTAGATATTTGGCTAATGAATTTTCATGCCATCTGTTTGACAATAACTTAGTAATTATCACACAAACTCACCGTAAAACAAGACATTAGATATTTTTGGTGCCACACGCACAGGGCTATAGTGTTGTATAAACATCTAACCCAAAAAAGTGGTAGAAATCTAGCTATCTATGTGGCAACACTGGCGTTTTACTCGCGGAGCGACACCAGTTTTTGCAGCAACCATGCTACCCGCTGCCGGCGCGAATTATTCTTTCCTTTCTTACTTTATTAAATATATATGTAATTAAAGTAATGGTGAAACATAATTGTGGATATAACGGGTATGGAGATGTAAAGTACTGTGTATAATATTTTTTTGGAGCCATATTTGTAAAGTATATGACTTGAGCTAACGCTGTTTTGCATTTGTTTAAATACCTACCTAAGTACAAAGTAGATACTAAACTTATCTTAAATTAAATTAGTGCCACAAATGGCGGCCTTATCGCTGATAGTGATCTCTACCATGCAACTACTGAACGGAAAGAGATCACATCAAGAGATCACAGAGTATGTTGATTTGAAAATGAAATCATCATAGTCATTCAGTCAGTCATATAATCATTTCAAACAATTTCAGCAGTCATTTTAATACGTAAAATATAGTTACAAAATGATAAATGTCGCTAAAGATGATATATAACGAATTATTCCAAATAAGTGCCACTGCCAAGATATTAACACTTACAACCAAGACTGTGAATAACTACTTACCGAGTCATTTCAATCAAAAAATAAACGCGACTTCATAAAAAATTCTAAATTTATTCCTTTGGCCTCCCAAATTCCCAAAGTCTTTGACGCTTTCAACGTAAAAAATATATAAACAGGCCATTAAATGTAATTCTGTATCTAACGAAGTGACTTTCCTAAAGACATCACAATTTGGGCCGATGTTTGCCGACCCCCGGCTCAAAGAGAAGTTTAAATTATAAGCTGGCTCCATTTTTGTATCGCGGCTCGTGAGGAGTTATATTATATCCCTCGGGTCGGGACAGGGTGTCCATTTATCGGTAGAGAATAAGTTTTTTACTTTTGATGCGCCACTTTATTAATAAGCTCTTGCTTTCGTAATGTAAATTCAAGAGCTATCACGCACTTGTTTATGGGGTGTAGCGCACAGAATGCTGACAAAGTTTTATGTTGTAGAAGACGAGCGCGTATTATCAGTAGTTAGTCCCTAATTCTATAAATCAATACATGCATCAGCCAGTCCACTGCTGGAAATAGGTCTGAGTACTAAGGAACGACGCCAAATTGTAAATAAAATAACGCCCACTCACTCTGCATTAATTTAATGCAATGATCTGTCAAAATCCGTTTAAAAGAATGGGTCATATGTCTATCCTACGACCAAACTGAGGGTTTAGTAAGTTGTCTGTAAGGAGAATAACTATAACAAGTGTATTTAAATATCTCAATAAAATGAATTTATTACAAGCACAAGAGTTTTTCCGAAATTCTTACATTTATTTTCCATAATGCAAGCTTTTAGCATGATTAAATTAGTATACAAAATTTTACTAAAATAGTACTCGTAAATACAGAATTTTGGGGGCAGAAAATAAATCTGCTAAATGACATCATATTTAAACCCCAACATAGAACATGTTTCAGAATTTTAGCTCAAAAACTTAGGTTGCTGGGATACTGAAAGAAAAAAAAAGACCCTCAGGGCGTAGACCAACCAATTATTCCCACCAAGATACCAAATAAAATATCTCTTGCTCTACATCAACCAAAATACCATCAAATAGTATGAAACAAATTATCTATAAACTACTAAGTGACAGATTCATTCTGGAGCATCAAGACGCTTTTCACTGAGCAAATACATGAATGAAAAAGCTGAGCCACCAACACGTTAACACCTTACTAATTCAATAATTATAATTGCCAGAAAAACACGACCTATTATTTTTAATGTTAAATATTTTTTGTGACATATTCCTATTCTATAAATCTTAGTATAATTGTAACAAAGTATGAAATAGGTAAACTATACTACTATAACTGATATACTGGATTGATAACCACTCTCATGACTCATAAGCTTTTATATTACTTATTCCTTTAAGTTAAAGCAATAACGATTTGTTTAAAGGTATCAGGTATGTCAACTGAAACACTGTTGGAAAATTGCCACAAGCAAACTACAAACCGACAGCTTGGCAACATTACGTATTAGCGGTTAGCAAAGTTTCTGACTTAGTGAGATTGTGTTGTATCGCTAAACGTGTGGATTTAAAGATATAACGCTGGTGGTTTCATGTTTTAATTTGCGACTCGTTTTATGATTACTTTGTGGTTCTGAATGTCTATTTTTAAGACCAAAACGAGAAATCTAGAATGTTATCGCAAAATCAATAAAATTATTTTTAGTCGAAATCCTACTCAAGACAATTTCCATATCGGAGATATCTAGAATAGAACAGTAGATCACATACATAATTTCTTTTATGAAATCTCAAATGTACGAGCTAGTTTTTTCATAAATGATATAACCGAAAGACAAATGGAAAATATAAATTTTCATAGAAAATATGTACAGTTTTCATTACCGTATAAAATCACTTTACAACCATTATTCTACAGTCAATTTAAATTTTAAGTCTTAAACCCGAAGCACAAACCAAAAAAGCTTACATTCATGTACACCAATAGCAAGAATTGAGTTGTTTCTTTAAATATAATTTATTTCCAATATATTAAAATATTAATATCGATAGTTTTTTCCTAAGACCGTACACTTTACTTATAATGAATAATTTAAACTCCTACCGTCAATCCATCTATCTTCTAATATATAGGGCAATAAATTGACCTAAGATAAAAGACTGAAAAAAATCTATCCCGAAATGAAACACGTCAAATCTTATCGACTTAACCCTTTCTCGACACCCAAAGGTCCCGATTGGGGTAATTTGTGACACATCGTCAACTTATCGGGATGACGTTAAACATTCAGCGAGCGGTGACAGCAACGTCCGCCTTAAATATACATGCGACCCACCTCTGGCGGTGCGGCTCGGAGTTGGCCCCGATTTATAATTCACTCGACACTAGCATTCCGAAAATTTTCACCATAGCACGAGATCACTTCACGTCACACCTGTCTCGATGTAGGACCGTAAGGGAAACTCGCACGGTACGCAGAGATACGTGCATACGGGGCGGTTGGTGCCGCGCGACTGCCGCTCGCGCTGCCTGGTCACGCCGGCGCGAGGCTTCCTCGCCGCTGTTGAAGCCCTAGTGTTGAACCCAGCTTGAATGACGAGACAAACTGCTTTCTTATTAAATGATTTAAGTTAATGGTTAGAGTGAATGTCTCACAACCTGAAACAATAAGAATTAAGCCGAGAAGCAACCCTTTTCGTAACAGTTCAGCGATTGTTTATAAGTGCAAGCAGAGAGTTAGACTTGTCAGATAAATGTTGGCAGTAGATAATATGAAAAAAAGAGGTAAGTATGTACGTTTAGTTTAAATAAGTTACATTAAGTATTTCAACTTGCTACGAGGCGTAGAACTGCGTAGCGCTAGTATTGTAACCACGATATGGTACGTTAAATTAATACCTACTATATAAATTTATTTACTTTATAATATTAATTGCAATGTATTGCAATTACACATACCCATTAATAGCCTATAATTCACACGCAAAACAGCTGTTACAATGGTAAAATTATCGAAAACGTATTATATGTACTCTCGATATGTATAAATACTCGTATGTTTTGAGAACCACAGTCTTTTAAACAAATCTCATGAGTGTAAAGTTCAAAAGCCATTTTTAGTCTGAGATATCAGTTATATGTAACTCGCTTACAAATCGCATTTTTATTCGTGTCCCCTAGTCATGGTAATGGGATCTAACAGTATTCTGTCTTCATACAAACGGTCCAAACGCGAATCATACCTACGCGCCTCGGAGTTCAATAAACACTCGGTATATTAACAGTCGCAGATGTACCGTAGTTAAGAACGACCGTGTGGGTTTGTCAGTAAGCGTGCAATTTGCCCTGGCGCGTACTACGTACTGCATGACCACGCAGGGCTGTAGGTATTTATTTCAAAGACAGGGCCGAGTAAAAATACTGTTAGATACGATTGCCGTGCCCCAGTCTAGGTAGGAGAGTTTACATACACTTCGCGTGCGTTTGTCAAAGGCCTCAAAAGGATTTGCATCTGAATGTCTCTGTGTGAAAGGATGTGATACAGGAAAATGCGGGGTTTTATTTCTGGGACGTCTTTTAAAGTATTTTTCGTCATTTGTGCCGTAATGGACGGGGCGGGAGTAAATATGCAATGCAAATTGTGAACCCTGCGCTAATGTACACAGAGTTGTGATTCACCATAAATTACCAGATATTTTAGGAGTAATATGTTTGTAGTTTATTCGAGTATTTTTGTAACCTACGAGTATATTATAATTATACTAGCTTTTACCCGCAACTTTATCTACGTTGTAATTTAATTTTCACTTGTGTTTATATCGTTACCTACCAATTTTAGTAAAATATGTTGTTAAAAAATCTGTTAACAATAACACTAAGTGCCACAAAATATTAGCTTCAATTCAATGTAAAACGGTAGATACACAGACATTGTAGCAAATAATAATTTTAAACCCAAAAACCAGTCGATCTCAACTAATTTGTTTCATCATTGTTTTCATCCGCAGCTTTCTTTGTCCCACTGATGGGTATAGGCCTCTCTCTTGCAGTGCCATCTGCCTCAACTCTTTACCGGTCGTGACCAGGCTCGACCAGCGGTATTGACGATGTCGTCGAGGTAGTCGACCCACCTTGCTGCCGCGCCACACATTGCTGAACGCTCTCACCTATTCAAGTACCCTAGTTGACCAGCTCGGTCACCTCGTTCTTTCTTGAACCAGAAGCGCTGGTCGAATTGGTTGCCACACCAGTCTGGAGGATGTCATACGCAGGGCTTTTGCGACCGCCAATATCACCTCCCTTTGGTAAAGTGCTGGGTAAGCAGATTATATAAATATGGATGTCTTCTTGCTTTTATGATGAGTGTCAGTTCTGTTGTTCAAAGTTCAGTTGTGTCAGTTATTCAATATTTTAGTACACCACTATCATACTAATGTATTGATCTTGTTTATTTAAATACACCACTATTCATATTGTTTAAACCACCAGTAGAACCAGTAAAGCTGTAAGTTAATTTGGATAAATAAATAAAGCCATATTTACGGCCCAATGTAATTTAACACATATAAATTGATAATTTAGAAAGATTATTTATTATATTATACATTAAATATTACAATATATTTACATAGGTATATATCCTACTTCCTACTAATATTATAAACGCGAAAGTTTGTGAGGATGGATGGATGGATGGATGGATGTATGGATGTTTGTTACTCTTTCACGCAAAAACTACTGAACGGATTGAGATGAAACTTTGCAATAATATAGCTTATGTATCAGAATAACACATAGGCGTCAAAAATCAAAATATCATGCGGGCGAAGCCGCGGGTAAAAACTAGTCTGACATAAATATATCCTTATTGCACACCAAAAATTACAATAACATACAACAATAATTACAAAAAAATATGTACAATGGCGGCCTTATCGCCTTTGGCGATTTCTCTCAGGCAACCTCTGGATGGATTGGATACGAAAAATAGAAATACGGTCGGTGGTGTATAAATACAGTGAATATAAATAATGATTAGATAATAATAAAAATAAACAAATAAAGGTATATTTTATAAACATACACAATATACATATCATATAGCCTACATATATACAAAGTTTAGCTTAATATAAAGAAAGATAATGCTGATAAACGAGATTTTTATATATGGGGAGGGATTTAGCCTGTCTAATAACAACAGGCAGTTCGTTCTACAACAGGACAGCTCTCAGTGTAAAGGACTTGGTATAGGAAAGGTTTGAGTGGGTGGAGGATTTTGAATTTTAGTTTCAGGGCACGAGAGAGTTACATAATCAAGATAGTGACATCGATCAGTGCATAGGCAAATTAAATCGGCAGTGGGCTGGGCACGTGGTACCCAGCGTCAATATTCGATGGGACCTTAGTGATTTTAAATGGAGACTACTTACCAGTAAGCGTATATATAATATATTATGTTTAATAGGTTCAAATACAAAATGTATCTTCGAAGCGGTAAGGCAAAAATATACATTTATAGGTAAAACGAACTATTTTCCCAAGTCAGACAACATCAAATTAACTTACAGTTGTACATATTTCCTGTTTCTCGTTACGATGATCGTTATCAGCGAACGTTTCGCCGCGATAATACGTTTGGGAGAGCTACAAAATGAGCACGTAGCGCTACGTCGTAGAGGTTGCTACGGCGTAGGTGGTGCTACGTGGGACTTTGTACGCAGTTATGGGGCTGCGATATTAGATTTCAACCTAGTTAGTACAAGTTAGTAAACCACGGAAAATCTGCTCCCTATATATGGGTATTCATTGGGTTTTCTAGACGATATACATAGTTAAATAAGGATAGCATTGTAATCATGATTATTACATTTTTTACAGACCACGGGCCGAAATCAATAATTCCAAAAAAAGGTATGTTGCTAAGAATGTTGACTAAATGTATTGAAAGATAAAAAACTTAAACTATTAATTCTCCGAACAATTAGTAGATCTCACGACAGTCATCTATTTAACCGAATTTTCATAAGCCTATTTCTCGACTCGCTCTTGACCGATTTGGTTCATACTCCAAAATCTTGTTAAAATTTAGATAATAAATGATATTGCTAAATATTATCAAAATCGGCTGATAAATAGCGCGACAGAAAATTTACCCACTCTTTGAGGGAAATTCCATCCTAGATAAAAATTACCGAGGACGAAAAAATTTGTTAATATAATATATAAAACCAAGTTTTACCGAGATCCCTAGAAAAATGTGACCAGTAGACAAAAACCAATACATGGACAGACGTAAGCAAAATCGCCGTGTCATTAATGGAGATCTTCACTTACGATCTATCAATAATCTCTTTTAAGCAAACGTAGCATGAAGAAAAACCACTACTAGAAGCAATATGGTAATTTTTTTTGCTTAAAATCATACTTCAAAATTTTCTACTGTAGGTTCTCTACTGAAGCAGGTTCATCAATCCAATAATATATATTTTCCCTTATTCACGTAAAATGTCGGCTCAAATCGTCCGTCCGTAACATTATTATAATGAACTTGATTTTTGCGATCAGAGTAACCTTGTTATAATCATTTCCATAAACAAACGCGAATGTTTGACTTCATTTACTATTTAACCTGCAAAATGAAAAGGCCGATTTGGCTGTAATCTTTTAACTTTTTTGCTAAAGAAATAATATAATTACTATGAAAATTTACGTGGTTTTCACACATTTTATGCTATATATAACGGGACTAAACTGGCTTTGACAACTTTGACAGAGCGAAGGTGCTAGCGCGAAGGAACCAAGAGACTTAACCGTGGAACTGGTGGAGACATAGTGAGCTCAGTGTGCTGGAATATTCCCGACGTATACCAGGATACCGACGAAGAGGATCTTCAATTCTTCAGTGCGCGCCGACACAACAATCCTCTCTACAAGCCCACGACCCAGCGACCCTTTAAATTGCTTTAACTTGTGAGAAAGTAAAATATCTCATTATTACATCAACTAGGTATAATTATAATTAACTATAAATTGTAATTAATTAAAGTTCTAATTAAATGATAAATAATTGTCTTTTTATACAGTAAAAAGGACTTTTTATACAGTATATGGCTTGTAACAGAATGTTATGAATAAAGTGATTATTATTATTATGATTATAAAACTTAACAACTGCATTAATATCAGACCATTCAAACGAGATATTATGTCACAATTATAGCGGACTCATTGTGGTGAAAGGTTAAATATAGAGTATCAATTACTCTGCCTTGCTAATGTAAACACACGTAAATACTACAATAAACACGCTTTTGCATTCATAGATATTTATACCATTCAAATTTCTGCATTTTGGGGACGTCACAGAATACACAAATTCAAGACAAGGACAACTAACATCCAGACACAAACAGACAGATAAATAAATCATAATTTATTGTTTCACACCAAAAACAGAAAATATAAAAACAAGACAATTGTCACTTAGCCTAGTTAAAACAAAGGGCGGCCTTATCGCTGGAAGCGATTTCTTCCAGGCAACCTCAGTACCGAGAAGATACCGCAAAGAAAAATAAACGGGGTGCAAAGGAAGATACTCAAAAAAAATTACTTAAAGTTACTAAATAATAAAAAATTAAAATAAACATACCTACATAAATCATAACAAAAACATACATGAAATACATAGAGTATACTTACATAGATAATTATACATTCATTAATTAATTACAGTTATTTAAATACGTAACTGAAATATCTTTCCGGTCGAGAATCGAATCCAAAACCCTTGACACTAGAGTTACTACCAACTGCGCAAAGAAGATATATCTATAAATATGCTTTTAAAATCGCAAATTGAAATGGAATAAAAAGCCGCTGACGTAGAAAAGTAAGAGCATAAGCCAATCGCCTTGGACTCTGCCATCGGAGAGTGTCAAGCGCTTCAGCTCGTGTTACCAGCCTTTGTCCGAGATCAAAAGGCGCAGCCTGCATTTCCATTATACAGTTCCAGAATGTTCTTATAGAATCCTACGATCTTCAAACAACGTAAAAATCAGAAGAATTTTCGCGGTCGAAAAGTGAAGCCACAAAAACTGTTCTAAAAATAAAAAAGCTAAAGCAGTTTCATAGTCTAGTAGATTAGCAAGTTAAAATGGCAATGGTTAAGGCAGAAATCTCAAGAAACATATGGCTAAAGGAGCCCTGAAGTTCTCAAATAGAGACACGTATCGGTAAGCGCAGAGTAAGACTTCCGCTGACTAAGAAAAACGGCGATTATAATGTTAAAATATATTATTCCTACGGACTTGAACAAATGATATTATAAAGGATATCGAAACACGCTAGCGGTGCAAGTTGCTCAGAAAATAGGGGCAATCTATGTCTAGCAGTAGACAGAAGGAGTCCTTCTGGTATTTTTCCAAGTTCAATGGCTACGATGTTCCATTATGCAAATACTCCATTTTCACAAAGGACGCCGCTGCACTGGGCTGGGAGCTCAAGGATCAAATTACTTTTATTTTTATTCAATTTTAAAGATCGAATACTTATTACTAACTTATTTGGTGTTTAATTTCTATTCATAACAAAATTAATACTGCAGTCTATGTTGAAAACGTATTTCATCTTGCCTTCCTTACTTATTTTATAAATCCGAAAGCATATTTGTTGTTTTGTAAGTTTGTTACACTTTGACGCAGCGTCAGAGTAACGTATTGACTTGGTTTTTGTCACGATAGAAGTTCGAAAGTTGAAAAGTGATATAGATTCCTTTGAACCACGGAAAATAAAAGATTCCCATGGGATATCATAAAAGTCAAAATATTACGCAGACATAGCCCCGATTAAAAGCAGAAAATAAATCAGTTGTAAATGCCACCCGCGGTCTTCCATCCGAAGACCGACCGTGCTGATCGTTTCACTTGAAGATACCTACTATCTAAAAATAGATATGTTAAGTCTCATAGACAACATTTAAGTACGCGTTTTATTTCTAATGGGAGCTGGCTGTAACGAAGACAGCATATATTTATTCAAAGCCTAGTCGAAACGCTTTGTACCATTAATATGCTTGTCGGTTTGATATATTCTGTATGAAATATTGCTACCTTATCAGCAGTATTTTGTTTTTACGTATTTTAGTTATAAAGCAGTAACTTTTAACGTAACTCTAACTAACAAAAAAATGTCTCGGTTATCTCGACTTTGCTCAGGTGTAATTGGATTATTATAGTTTATTTTTTATTGATTTTTATATTTTAATAATGTTGAAAACCGCATTAGAATATGTTATGTAGTTTGAAAGATATAATCATTTGTTTAGACAACAGATAGACTTACCAAAATAGTGACTTGATTATATGTAGTGATAGCGAATAATGAATATGATTAATTCATTTAGCTCCTACTTTCTTTACTATGGAAATTAACGTGCTTTTCACACATTTTATACTAAATATAACGAGACTAAGCTCACGTGTACGGATAGTCATAACAACGACTATAGTTTCACTATTCTACTACTATTAGTTAGACTATAGTACGGCACAGTGTGCATTGCGAGACGGCTCCGCGCTCTAGCACTCGCCAACTTGAGAAAAGTCGCCGAACGCGACAAAAAACTATAGTCGTTGTTACGACTATCCGTACACGTGAGTTTAGTCCCGTTATATTTAGCTCCAACTTGATTTCACTTTGTTTGATTTTAACCAGTAACGAATTTTACATATTTACACATCAAAAATACTTCCAAAAACTTTTATGTTTCCTGAATTTACGAGAGAATTGGTCTTATCATAATTTTTAACTAGAGATAATAATATTTTGCTATTAAATTACAATTAAAGATGAAAAATAATAGTTGAATACAGGAAGTTAGCATTATCTCACTGCATCCAACTTCCGCCAGTGAACCGCGCAGGGTTGCCTAACACGCGGCGATAAATTATAAAACAACACGCAGCGCGCCAGCCCTAATTATGTCCGGCGCACTCGCCCGCTGCCTCAGTTTGTTTTAAGGCTTAAAAGCACTAGAATCGATTTTGCGACACGACAAATATTTTCCAAGTTTATATTTTTACATATATTATATAATATTTCAAAAGCAATAAAGCAGTTTAGTCAAGTATAGACGTACAACTTTTCAAACACGGTTTTAAGGTTCGATAATTTTGGTTCTTTGGGTCGTCAGTGCTGATCTAAAAGCGAACCAAACAGTTTGTTATGCCGTGTACACAAAATAAAATACTTCAACTTGTTTGACGGGCCGCGAGTCCGGCACGTCAGTTATTAATACCATGGTTTAATCGTAATCTCAGCGTAATTCATAAATAATATCAATGAAATTATTTTTATCGTGCTTCACACACTAGGTGTATAGAAACTTTCTTTTTGTGATAAACATTTCAAAAATTGACGCGTTCGCAGGATTTGAACCTGCATCCTCTGGGACACCGGCCCAGATGCTTTGTCCATTTGTTTTGGGCCGGTGTCCCAGAGGATGCAGGTTCAAATCCTGCGAACGCGTCAATTTTTGAAATGTTTATCACAAAAAGAAAGTTTTCATAAATAATATGTTTCGAAGTGGTTTTCTCTACCGTACAAACTCCGACTCCTTTCGATACACATACTTCACCAGCGCGCCCATGCAATGAAGTGGTAATTGAAAACAAACAAATCTCACAAAATGGGTCAATTTAGCGGGGATCTAGTTTTGCACGAAACTATCTGTTTAAAGTCACGACGACTTATCATGGGTTTTTTCGGACTGACCAAACTCTTGCATTGGAATATTTAGTGGGTTTACACCCTGAAACTAGTTCTCGCCCGCGGGCGCGGCCGCGCTAAATTGCTTTTCGCTATGAACTCATTTCGCGCGCAATTGATGTCGCTGCGCCGCCATTTTTCTCCGTTTGTATTTGTTTATTAAATTAGGTTTTGTTCAGTTGAAAATAAAAGCAATGTCCATTTCCATGATGGAAAAGTCTGAAAATAACGCGACGTCAAGCGGAACTAATTCGATTAAGGAATAATTTGCGACGTTTTTGTTTCTTAGAACTTGGTGGATTTTATTTGAATGAAAATCTGATATTTAGTGACCGGAAAATAGTCTTAGTAAAAAGTTTCCATTGTGAGAATTGGTAATAAGTTTGATGTCTTCTCGTATTACGTCTCATTGACCATTTTTGCGTATGAACGTCGTCTTTTTTATTGAATATTATTGTTTTATTGTGAAATGTGATCCCACAAACAGACATACGGAAACACAGATATTCAAATACATAATACACACCATAATACACAAAACATTTGTAAAAAATTCAAATACCGGGGCCATTTATATTGAACGACGATTTGATTTCAACTTTGGATACGAATTGAATAGCCAATATACAGGGTTATCGGTGATCAATTATCATCCTTCTAGGAGTTTATTATGTACATCAAAACTAACAACTTTTGTTCAACGACTTTTATCAAATCTCAAAAAAATATGTTCCATAGAAATATATCGGTCATCCTCGATAAAATGTATGGATCAGCTGTTTTTTTATAGTTTTGACAAAATTTGCAGTACAAAAGTTGTTATTTTTTAAGTACAGAATAAACCCTTAAAAGGATGCTAATTGAGTAACCCTGTATATATTGTTAGGGTTATGTCTAAGCCGTGGTGGTCTAGTGGTATTAACACCTGACCTACAATCGTGAGGTCGTGGGTTCAAATCCCGATCCCGTACCAATGAGTTTCTTTGGAATTAATGTACGGAATTTCACATCATTGGCTTTTCGGTAAAGGAAAACATCGTGAGGCAACCTACATAAGTCCGTAGAAGAAATTCGATGGCGTATGTGAATCCACCAACCCGCACTGGGCCAGCGTGGTGGATATGGCCCAATCACCCTTCGTGGGAAGGCCTACGTCCTGCAGTGGACTATTAAAAAAAAGGCTGGTACAGTACAGTATGTCTAAGATCAATCTGCACATTGGAGTGATGGAACCAAGAATACATTAATGATTAGATAGCCAACATAGCCAATTTGTGGCCCTTGTAAAATAAAAGTGCAGAAACGACATAAAAATACCTACAGGCGACAAAAGCAGCCTTTTACTTTCACATTAGACTAATAGCAATTAGGTGCAATCCAAACAAATGTTCCCCCAGTTCCCATTACCCATTTCCCCGCCCCCATGACCCATTACCCGTTACGCCGTATCTGCGACCCCGTATCTTTGGTGTCGGATGTGACGTCACAATAATTACTCTCTTCCGTTTCGTTCCGACGCGCCTCCACTCTGGGTGGTTAAAGATTGGCTTCTACTGGCAAAAGATGTAATAACAAAGTGGAATTAAAATTACCCATCACTAAGCCACATAATTTAAATCAACAGAAATCTGAGGCAAACATTATTTGAAACTTAGCTTCTGAATCGCAACCAAACGTATAAACAGCATTTGGTGGCGGTTGCCGGATACTGGTTCCAAAATATTAAATCCTTGTATACAACAGAGTAAATTTATTGTAAATACTCAAAAAATGATAAACTATAAAAAATATAAAGTCAAAGTCAAAAATTTTATTGCAGTTTGCATGTTACAAAGGTGGTATAGATATAATATAATCTAGACTCAATACAAACTTGCCTATGCAAGGCGTGCAACGTTACTGGCAGCTTTATTTATTATTATTACCTAGGTCGAATCAAATCAATATTACAAAATTAAAAATTCTAGAATTATATTTAAATTGATAACAATGTCAAGTTTAGTTACCTAGTCAATATGATTTTAGTTGATTACAATGTCATGGGTTGATTAGTCCATAATAGTATCCCAATTAATTTTTATGTCAGTCATAAGATCACTAACAGTGTAGTAACATTTAGTCTGAAGGACTTTCTTTAGTTTAGTTTTGAACAGACTGTGGCTGAGTGTTTCAGCGAGATCGGTATTTTGTTGTAGATTACAGGTCCCATACAGAAAATACGTTCACTTGTTATCTCTTTTTTAAGTTGGTCTATATTAAGTTTATATTTGTTACGTCCATTACGAATTACTTTGTCGTTTGATAGGGGACAATAGTGTTAGTTAGTTTATACAAAGTAAGCCACTTCCAAGATATAAAGTGACGGAAGTGTTAGGATATTGTATTCAGTAAATTTTGGTCTGCAATTATCGGTTACTCGAAGACTGGTGTGATTCTGTGGGAGCATACGCTGAACTACCTAATTTTTTACATAGATCGTCAATATGAGCTTTCCAGTTTAATTTTTAGGATTCCGTACCCCAATCTGAAAAAAACGGAACCCTTATAGGATCACTTTGTTATCCGTCTGTCCGTCTATCCGTCTGTGTGTATGTCAAGACTCTTTATCTCGGGAACGCGTAAAGATATCGAGTTGAAATTTAAACTATATACGTATATTGAAGGTCCCTTGCTGTTTTGTAAAAAAAAAAACTTCTCAATAATCGTTCAAAAAAGTTAGAGCCGTTTATGTCGTGAAAAACTGCATATTTAGACACTCACAAAAATTAAAACCTACAGGGTACATCCCGTTGACATAGAACTATGAAATTTAGCAAGAAGCACTGTCTTAGAATACACATATAGAAATAGGTCTAATAACTATACATTTTTATTTATTCACAAAAATAGGGCCACAATATTCACAAAATATGGGTTCAAAATTCAAACTGAGTAAATTGTATCATGTAAGGTATCATATAAAAGAACTTCAATTGCACATGCTAAAACAGGTTTTCAATTATTTGAACAAAATGTAATTGTAATTGTGTAATGTGTAATTTTCTATGTATGACGAGAAAACTGAAAAAAAAACTTCTTTGTCGATGGTTATAGAATAGAGATTTTAACAACCTATTCCCCAATTTTGTGATTTTTTTCAGGATTTTTACGGAACCCTCGGTGTGCGAGCCTGACTCGCAATTGTCCGGTTTTTTTTTCGATTGTAATACCCAGAAACTTGGTAGACTCAACCTCTTTTATTCTAATATTTTGGTAAATTATGTTTGTCAGAAATGTGATTAAATCTTTGAGTAAATTGGATAATGTTTGTTTTATTTAAGTTTATTTTAAAATGATTAGTATTTAGCCTATTAATAATTGATTCTAGTGTCCTGTTAATATCATTCACATAGTGATCTTTGTTTTGGGAAGGAATTATTACTGTACTGTCGTCAGCAAACAGTGACATTGGATGTTGTGTAACTTTAGGCAGATCATTTATGTAGGAAATGAATAGCTGCGGCACACCACACAGTACCCTGTGGCACACCATACCTAGTTATTCGTTCATCAGAGGTATAGGTTTCTCCTGTATTAGTGTTGCGGTTAATTCTTGTTATTGTGGTTACTTGTTTTCTATCAGTTGAAAATGACTTAATTAAATCATTAAAGTTTCCCCTAATGCCATATTTTTTAAGTTTACTAAAAAGGATATTATGGTTTACGTAGTCAAATGCTTGGGTCATATCACAAAAAATGGCACATACTGCATGATTTTTATTCATCATCGCTTTATGGATATCTCCATAAAGCGATGATGAAATATCATAAATTGCAACATTGATACATTTATCCTGTCGAAACCTTTTTTGTTGATCACATAATAGTATAGACTTTTTAAGATACTTATATAATTCTTGGCAAAAAAATTTGAATATATTGGTATCTGTGCTGTGGGTCTATAGTTCTCCATCAAAGTTCTGTTTTCTTTTTTGAATATAGTTATTATTACACTTTTTTTAAGTTCATCAGGAAATGTACCCGTAGTTATACGTGGGTTAATTATATGACTTAGTGGGTAACAAATGTATTATTTTACAGATTTTATTGATTCATGTCCAACGCTGAATTTTAAGGGTATCAAGAGGTGTGGATGGTGTCATGAACATAGAATTGCTGGTGCTTGTAATATGTTGTGTCACATTATTTCCTGCATTTGGAGTTTAGTTTATAATTTTGTCAATAATATAGTTATTAAACGAATTAGCAAAAACAAGATACTTAGCCATTGGAGATGAATTTTATTCCTACAAATAAAAAACGTCTATAAATTTATTTCACCATTTTACAAGCTTATCCTACTTCCTACTAATATTATAAACGCGAAAGTTTGTGAGGATGGATGGATGGATGAATGGATGTATGGATGTTTGTTACTCTTTAACGCAAAAACTAATGAACGAATTGAGATGAAACTTTGTAATAATATAGCTTATATATCAGAATAACACTTTTGTATTACTATTACTATTGCGTATGCGGGCGAAGCCGCGGGTAAAAACTAGTGGATAATAATTGGAAGCAACAATCATAATTGGTGATAGAATGTATGGACCTACAGCAATGACGACAAGTAGGTGCAATCTAAGTTAATAAGAATGAGATTTTTTATTATAAGTTTTAAGAATGAATAAGATGTTTTGTTTTCTTTTTCAGAATACCTGTGTATGTATTCTTAGTACCTAATTTCACAGACTAATAAAATCATTGTATCATTGATTATTTGTTGAATTAACTTGGAATGAACATTATTCATCAGTAAATAAGAGTGGCGTTTGTGCCAAAAATAACTAGATGCAATCTAAATGCAATCTATTTTCAAGTGTCTGCGTTGACATTAGATCGCCTATCTTCTTTTAGTGGAACTCAGACTTTATCATGTCAGAGTGCAAGCGGCCTTATTAAAATGACATGTTCGTTAATGTAGGTAGGTATGTGTTTACATGCGCGGCTTTTTAATGAACAGTTATTTATCTACTACAGATTCTATTTTCAATTTAATAAACTACGCGCACGATTTCGTATTGCCAATATGATCACGTTGAAAAAATATAGTGCTTATGAATATTTCAGCAGTAACCTTACGAGTACTTATTATGTAAACTCCCGGTGGCCTTGCTTGATGTTTTGTCATATCAAAGTTTTTAAGCCATGTTAATGCATAATATGTAGTCAACTTTAAAGGCGCCATAATATGTTTTAAATCAATTAAAATATTCCTGTTATGCACAAAGTAAAAAAGATTTTACTATGCGCATTTGACAGAGAGAACAATATTTTACGTTGCTATTAAATTTACGAAGGTTCCTCTAAAATTGGGCCTATTGGTAGTTTCATGGGGTAACGCCAACACGACTACTACCGTTAAGTAGAACTAAAGCAAGAAGCTAGAATAAAAACTTCCAAGCTACTCATAAAAATAAAATATTTCAAAGTTCAACCGTTAAATAAATACGACAGCAAGTTAAAGCCGCATTTCAAAATAAAAGTCATAAAAGTGTAGCATGCAATATGGCGGGAATCTGGAAAGAGACAACATAATCTCGGGAGCATCTTGCTCGCTGAAAATAAACCTCAGCGTATGATAAAGGACGTATGGCGGACATCGGCTAGAGGGCCTGCTGTATCGTGTCAACATTATACAAGTTACAAGTGTACATTTAAAAAAAACATGAAATTATCACAAAACTCTAAAAAATACACCTGCAATAAGCTGCAGTGCTCGAAATAAGCAGATTTTTCTTGAAAAATTGCCGCCTTGAAGTCTTAAGAATTTCTGAGAATAGACTCCTGAAAAATGTTATCAATTTATACTTGCAAGATCTACTGTACAGGAAACTATAGTTGTTAATTCTGAAAAACTAAACTTAAGATAGATTTCGATAGGTAAGGCACAGGTCTCATATTTTATTAAAATACAACATGTTTACTTCATTGAATTTAATTTTTGCCTAATTTAAAATCTAATTGATACTTCGCTTATAGAAATTTAGCTTATAAAACGATTGTCTAGGTATAATAAGTTTGCAAAAGTTTATGTCGTGCTTTCTTGAGGTCCGTTGTCGCCGTGCGCGCCGCGCCCCACTGCTGACTGACTGACTGATGCTGCTTGTTACTTCTGTGACTGATCCACTAAAAACAATACATAGTATTAATATTATGTGGTGTTTATTTGGCTTAACGTATAGCATATTATTGCTTAACTGCTAACTGGCAGTGGTCTTGAGCATTTGGAATATCTTGGGACCTTCAAAGGTGATCCAATTGCTCGAATGTAGTAACTTAGTAGTTTTATTATGTAGTTTTAGCTTAAATAAGTCGTATAGTTTTTTATTGTTAACTACAATCACTACAAATCACTTGCTATTTGAGAAAAATATTTGAATGTGGCATCATCATCATCCACAGCCTTATTTATCCAATAGTCAATACTGTCAATAGTCATCCTATCTTGCTGGTGGACATTCCATGCTTCATCTACCTTTTGTGTTTCAAGTAATTCAAATAATAGAAATAATTGATTGAACAAAGGGAGGGAGAATAGCATCTCTGTTTCGACTCGCCAAATTTAAAATTATTTTGTGTCACAATAAACAGAAAAAAATGCCTAAGCGATGGTCACAAAATACAAAATTATACAATTCTCCAAACTGGGTAAAATAATCTTGGGGCCTAGGCAATAAAGCATAGTGACTAAAGAATTTCTTGCATGGATGTTAGTACTTGCATGTAGATATTTTTTTTTGTTATACTCGTACTCAAAATTGTTGTTTAAAATCGGATGCTATCGTTTTACCACAAAATATTTAATAATGCTTCGACCAACGACTTGGCATTTTTTCTTTTAATTGAACAAATTGCTTTATTAATCAGTGTCAAAATTGTGTATAATTTTTTTGTGATAATATTGTGATATCCGTACTATTTATTCGTTGACAGACGGATGATGAATCGTAGATTCGTTCATAGTACCTGCAAGATAAGCGGGGCAGTCGTAGAGCAACTTGAACCTTCCCATTTCGATCACATCTTGGATGAACAACACATTGTCGCCACGCTCCAGCTTTACATTGTACCGGAACAGCTCTCCGTCGGCACCTTTGCCCGCATTATCGCCCGTACCCTCGGCTGCACCCGCACCTTCAACCTCGCTTGCACCTGCGGGTGCTGAGGTGCGGGTGGCACCTGAGCACGCGCCGGCACTCACGTCCACGCCCGCGCACGCACCCGCGTCACACTCCGTGCCAAACGTCATGTTTCCTGAAAATATGCCACTCAAACTACAATCTCTCATTTCACTTAAGACGTTTGGCGGTCGGGTCGTATCTTTAGTTCTAATTCTATGGGTCCATTATGGGTCATATCTTGCAAACTAAATGAGATGGCATTATAACTATCAACATAAGGTTCAAAATTTAAGTTCCGCCTAGGATATGCTTTTGAAGCTTGTACGTCCCGTCATATTCATTTGATCGTTAGGTCAATTGTCATTTGTGTCAGTATTATTTAAGAGTTCCTATGCGTTTTCGTCGCCATTCTAATGTAAAGATGTCTTACAATGTTTTTACTCTTACCACTTCTTGTGTAATGCGTAATGTTTGTACGAAACAATTTAAATTTGTACAATAACTTGCAATTGAAGCGGCACAAACATAAATTGGCTATGCCTATGAATCAGTCATCATCTTCTATTATATAAAAGGCTTCCCTGAGTGACTGACTGACAGACAGTCTACAGCCCAAACCGCTTAAGATATGAGCTTGAAATTTGGAATATAGGTACATTGAACGACGTGATGGAGCACTAAGGACGAAAATTTTGAACTTTCGAACTCTAAGGGGGTAAAACGGGCCCTTTTCGTTTGTATGTAACTTTTTATTCCCTGTACCGATTGATTTGAAACTTTGTATACATGCTTTTCAAACAAAATAAAAGTTACGTTTTTTCCTGTTTTTCCAAATTTTTCTCATCTAAGGGGTCAAATAAGGTCCCAAAGTTGGTGAAAAAAGCGTCAATTACATCGAACCAGCTGAACGGTTATGGTTGAAAATTGGTATGAAGGAGGCACACAGCATGTTTTAATACAGGAACTAATAAAATCCAGGAAAATCTATAAGGTTCCTTAGGGATACGCAAAATTAATAATTTTAGGCTACAGCCCAAACCGCTGAAGATATGAGCTTGAAATTTGGAATATACGTACATCGTACGACATAATGAAGCACTAAGAATGAAAAACGTACCCAACTCTAACTTACGGGGTAAAACGGGCCCTTTTTGTTTGCATGTAACTTCTTATTCCCTGTACCGATTGACATGAAACTTTGTATAGATGCTTTTGAGACTAAATAAAAATATGGCTGTACCTGTTTTTCTGAATTTTCCTTAAAAATATCTTTAGGGGTCAGATACGTCCCATAACTTCAATGCGCTTTTTTAAATAATGTAGTATTTAGAATAGGATTATGATAATGATAGTTTATCTTTAAATGGGGCAAAATGGGTCCCCAAAAGTTTACGATTTTTTTTTATTTTGTGAGCCAATAGTTTTAAGCTTAGCGTACATATAGATCAATATAGGTATTTTACTATAGGATCAACCCTGACAAGCGAAAATTACCTACATTTTCCATACATTTTGTCGCGGGTCGATGAACTTTTTGTGTTGAACAGCTGATTTTATTCACGTGCTTTTGGGGTTGGTACCATTGTAAAAGTTGATCAAATTATGAGTATAATAGCATCCTAGAACATGCCTGACTAGAATTACGACTTGTGTGCCATTTTTTCATTTGCCTGGAAAATTAAATATCTAATAACTTAATCAAACATGTCGAATACCTGTACCGGCCTTAATTAATAGTGCACTACTGAAAATAGGTACTACGGATAGCACTACGGATAATAGAAACAGGTGGATCTTAAGATGATCATGGACAAGACGAAAGTCATGTGTAATTCCTATGTTTTACCTACACCCGATTTCTGTTGGAAACTCGGTTCTTGAAGTCGTTGACTCGTATGTCTACCTAGGACAAGTAGTCCAATTAGATAGGTCCGACTTCAACAAAGAGGCCAATCGCTGAATTCAAGTAGCCCAACGAGCTAAGGAGAGGGCTATGCTTGGAGTTTCTCTGCTAGATCGAATCATTAATGAGGAGATTCGTAGAAGAACCAAAGTTACCGACATAGCCCAACGGATTGGCAAGTTGAAATAGGCAGGGCACATAGCGCGGAGGGCTGATGACCGTTGGGGTCGAAAAATTCTCGAGTGGAGACCATGTACCGGCAAGCGCAGCGCAGGACGTCCACCCACAAGGTGGACGGATGACCTCATTAAGACCACAGGATCGCGCTGGATGCAAGCAGCTTCCAACCGGTCTTATTGGAGATCCATAAGGGAGACCTATGTCCAGCAGTGGACGTCCTGCGGCTGATGGATGACTGAAAATAGGCCTATCCGCGAAGGGTAATTGGGCCATATCCATCACGCCGGCCGAGCACGGGTTGCTGAATTCACATACGACATTGATTTTTTCTACGTTCGTACAGGTTGCCTCAATGTTTTCCAGCAATGAAAAGTGAAATTTCTTACATAGTTACTCATACAATTATTATTATTAGCTCCCTCGGTGGCTCAAAAAGGCGTGGGTTCGATTCCCAGGGCAAATATTTATGTGATGTTCATATGTGTTTGCTCTGTGTCTGGGTGTTATTAATGTATTTTTATTTATTTATTTAACACTTTCTTGCACACTATTTGTACAAAAGGAGGACTTAACGCTAAACAGCATTATCTGCCAGTCAACCTACATGTATGTAGTATATCAGTATCTGCCAGCCAAATCACAAACTTTGCTTAGTTTGGGATCAGAGACCGTGTGAGTGATGTCCCCCAATATTTATTTATTATTGAGTTAATTTCAGAAATTCGGCAATTTATCATTAAAAAATTCACGTACTCCGTAATAAGCTTTAGATACAATAAATTAAATAACCAAATACTGAGACAATTCAAGCTAAGACGTAGGCATTATTTTGCAAGTAATACAATAATAGGCTCAGTTATGAAGACGCCATAGAAAATATAATAACAACATAAAAAGTGTTCTCTCTATCGAATGCTTAAAGTGAAAATGAAACAGATATAATTATGATAATTAGCTATTATAATTACGATGGCACCTTCATGATCGAGCCTAATGCGGGCTTAACCACGAGCTACTATTATTTTAAGTAAGTGCCAAGAAAACGCGGGCCAAACTGTGGGTTTTTATCATTTTAAGCAGTTACGAAAATAACGCGAGCCAGACCGTGGGCTATTATCATTACAAGTAATACAAAAACGCAGGCTAACGGCATGCTATTATAATTTTAAGGATTAATTAAGACAACACGGGCCAGACCGCGAACTATTAGATATTATTATAAACAAATTCCAAGATAACGCGGGTTGAACCGCGGGCTGTTACTTTAATTAAGTAAGTATTAAAACAACGTGGGCCAAAATGTGGGTTATTATTATTGTAAGTACCTAATTATTAACACAACGCGAGCTAAACCGCGGGCTTTTGTCATTTTGAGCAAGTACTAAGACAATACGGGCCAGACCATGGGCTATTATCATTGTAAGTAATACGACAATGCAGGCCAAACGGCAAGCTTTTATAATTTTAAGCAAGTATTAAAACATCGCAGTCCATGCTGCGTGCTATAAATAACCATCTTAAGCAAGTACTAACAATACGCGGGCCAAACCGTGACCTATTATCATTATAGGCAAATACTGTTACAATTTTGACCAAACCGTGGGCATTATCCTAGCAAGTAATTTTAAGCAAGTATTAAGACAACGCGGGCCAAATCGCGGACTATTAGATATTATTATAAGCTTGTACAAAGACAACGTAGATCAAACCGCGGGCTATTTTCATTTTAAGTAAGTACCTATGTACTATGACAACGCGGGCGAAGCCGCGGGTTTTAAGCTAGTTGTTAAATAATAATAATAATAATAATAAAAAAAAAAAAAATTAAAATAAAAATCAAAATTAAAATTAAAATAATAATAATTTTAAAATTAATTTTTAAAATCGCAGGGGCGGCTTTGTGGCGAGCCGTCGGTGAGTGGCGACACCGCGAACCCTGATTCCCTGGGGCTAAATGAGACCCCTGACTCCTCTCTTGCCTTAACTGGCCGGCTTGGAGTGGAAACCGCAAGAGCTAAGAACCTAAGCTCCAGGGTGGAAGTGTTAAAGGGCATAACGCCGCTAGTAGCTCTTAGTGAACGCGCAGCACACCTCTCGACACCCTAAGCCGTCCACACCAATGTTGCCCCTCCGGCGCCAACTTACGGTAGCCTCTATGGGGGGCCCATTTAGTGGATGGCAAGTCACCACCCGCCTTAATATTTTGAAATGAGGCATTATTTGGCGGGTGCCGCACCTCATTCCATAGACCGGTTTTGTATAACACCCATAAGTTCACCACAATAACCCATTATTTTTTGAATTCATTACTCACAATAGGCTCCTTGTACCTCCACCCCTACGACATAGCTAAATGATGTTTAAAAAGGGCCTCTCAGTGTTGGCTTCGGCTCCACTGATGCCCATCAAAAATCCGGGTCTGGCCCGAGAGATGCATATCGAATAAAGTGGTATAATAATAATAATAATAATAGAACTATCGACCCATTACGTGCTTGCCTACCATCTACAAGCTCCTCACATCCATTCTGAGCATCAAAATTAACGCACACGTCGTTGCGCAAAACGTTTTGGCTTTCGCTCAGAATGGATGTAGGGTTGGGTCCCGTGGTACTAAGGAGCTCCTCCTCATAGACATGACCATAAGCCAGCAAGTCCGGCGGAACAAGGGAGCCCTCTCTGCCGCCTGGATTGACTATAAGAAGGCCTATGACTCAGTGCCTCATTCGTGGCTCGAGAGGATTTTAGAGTTGTATAAAATCGATACAACTCTAAAATCATTCTTAGTGTCATGCATGGGGCAATGGGCCACAGTCCTTCGTCAACCAAGTGGTGGAGACGGCTCCGTTGGCCCGCAAGACTTGATAAGGATTGAGCGGGGAATATTCCAGGGTGACAGTTTGAGTCCATTGTGGTTCTGCCTGGCCCTGAATCCTCTCAGCACTTTGCTGAGGAATTCAGAGCTAGGCTATCGGCTTCGCAGACAAGGTGAAGTTATCTCTCACCTGCTGTACATGGATGATCTAAAGCTGTTTGCACCGAAATACCAAGACCTGGTGGAGCTGCTAAAAACCACTGAAGTTTTTAGCAGGGCCATAAGGATGGAGTTCGGTGTAGATAAGTGTGCGGTCATGCATGTACAGCGAGGGAAAGTTGTGGATTCTCCGAATCTACAACTTTCTGAGACGATGACTATCAGGTCTCTCTCCGAAGCCGAGACCTACAAGTACCTCGGTATGTCAGAGTCGTTGGGTATATCGGCAGTGGACATCAAGAAATCGGTGAAGGAGCGCTTTTTTTGTCGCCTGACAAAAGTACTTAATAGTCTTTTGTCCGGCGGCAACAAGGTGCGCGCCTTCAATGGTTGGGTGATGCCGCTGCTGATGTACTCCTTTGGCATACTGAGGTGGACTCAGACTGAGCTGGACGCCCTGGATAGGAGGGTCCGTCGACTGCTCACTTTGCATCGCATGCTACACCCGCGCTCATCTGTCATGAGACTGTACATTCCGCGGAAGTGTGGTGGCCGAGGCTTTTTAAACGCCAAGGACCTCCACAACCGCGAAGTGTACAGTCTCCGGGATTATTTCCGAAACAGGGAGCATGGGATGCATTGCGATGTGGTGGCAGTTGACAGAGGCCTCACCCCGCTCTCCTTGGCGAACGAGAACTGGCGCAAGCCATCGGTGCTCAGCATTGATGATCGCAAGGCGGTATGGAGGAGCAAGGAGCTGCACGGGCGGTTCTATCGGGCCCTAACAGGACCCGATGTGGACCTGCTCGCTTCGGTGGCCTGGCTACGCTTCGGTGACCTCTTTGGGGAAACCGAAGGTTTTGCCTGTGCAATTGCGGACGAAGTTGTCTTGACGAACAACTACCGGAAGTATATCCTGAAGGACGGTACGGTCGACATTTGTCGGGCATGCCACCGTCCCGGAGAGTCACTCAGGCACATTACTTCCGGTTGTTCTCATCTTGCCAACGGCGAGTACTTGCACAGGCATAACCAAGTAGCCAGGATTATCCATCAGCAACTTGCTCTTCGATACGGCCTTGTCGAGTCTGAGGTGCCGTACTATAAGTACGCACCGGCGCCAGTTCTCGAAAATGGTCGTGCGTTGCTCTATTGGGACCGCTCTATCATCACGGACAGGACTATTGTCGCCAATAGGCCTGATATCGTGGTGATCGACCGGTCCCAACGCCGGGCAGTGCTCGTCGACGTCACCATTCCACATGACGAGAACCTCGTGAAGGCCGAGAAGGACAAGCTCAGCAAGTACCTTGACTTGGCTCACGAGGTTACTGCCATGTGGGATGTGGACTCGACGATCATTGTCCCGATAGTCGTTTCGGTAAACGGCTTAATAGCGAAGAGTCTCGACCACCACCTTAAGAGGCTCTCGCTAGACGGTTGGGTCAAGGGTCAGATACAGAAGGCGGTCGTTCTGGACACAGCGCGCATTGTCAGAAGGTTCCTCTCTCTGTAGGCCCAACCACCGGTAGCTTGGGCCTCGCCCCGCTGCCGGCGGCACTCTAGGTTTAGGTTTTTTTATAGTATTTTGTTTCTTTTATATAAATATTGTAAAAAAACTTAGATTTAAGATAATAAATGAATATGTGTATAATAATAATAATTCTTTATTATGCAATATAACTTATTTCTAAAAACTTACACCTATTTTACAATTTAAGTATTATAGAGATTATTTTTTATTTAAACTATAGTAGGTGTGCACTGGAACCCACACTAGGGTGGCCTGTGTCGTGGGCTCCAGGCTCTTCCACAAATGTATTATTTACACAAGTTAATACAGATAAAGAATCTTGCAAATAACTTATTCCTATAAAATAATACTAATTAGTGTATGTATATGTGTAATAAAAGTATAATACCTATGTATGTTACCTATGATTTATAATAATTTACCTAAATGTTTAGTTGACATAGATTCAGAACACATTTTCAAGAGTAAACTTACGAGTAAATGTTTTCTTCAGGAAAAAGCGTACTATCTAAGAATATCTGTGAATGAATTTTTTTAATATGATTTGCAGTATTATTTATTTTAACTTAATTGTATTTTGACATTTATTATAATAATAATAATAATAAATAAATATTTTGGGACATCTAACACACGGCCTCTGACCCCAAACTAACTAACTTGTATTATTAACATTATCATTGACATAGTAATCTAATCTTGACATTGAATTTTAGACATTATGACTATCACTATATTTTTATTTAATGCTTTTTGATAGCCTAATATATTTTGTAACAATGGTAAATATTTATTCAGACATGATTGTAGTTACTCTTGTGTGTTCGCTGTGTTTTTGTAATTTCAGATCTCATTTCTTTTTAGCTTTAAGAGTTCATTTACTGCAAAATCTACTATCACATTTACTTATATTCCTTTGTTTTCTCTCATACCTGCCGAAAGGTCGAATATGGCGTTCGTTTTTGTTGTATTGTTTTTATCATCCTATTTTTCTGTAGCCATATGCGCAAATAAATGATTATGAACTTCTACCACGGTAATGATATCTAGATGCAGAATTTCACCTTCATACAAACGGATTCTTCTAACGAATGGTAGCTGCGCGCGTCAGAGTTTTGTACACAACAGTCGCAGGGGCGCGCCCTTATAACTAACGAACATGTGGTTTGCAATCAGTAAGCAAGAGATTTAACTACCAGGCGGGCAGCCCTTTTTTTTGAAAATCTTTTACAGATACCTAGCTGCTTTAGGGTGCAACTGGTCTTAACCACTAAAACCCCCACGGTAGCCGCCTTTATGCTTTCTAGACGACACTGGAATCCCCGTTGGAACGCACCAGTGCCTTCTAGCATGTAAGTTTACGTCCCAAAACGATACATGCCTCGTTTGGGTGAACTCATCCCCAAAATGCGACCACTCTCGAGTCCCTGGTGCCCCTTATAGTCGACTTTTACGACAGGCAGGGGATACCAGAACCGTATTCTAACACCCCGGTTCCAGGGTACAGGCGAACAGCCCTAGCTCGGGTTACGTACTCCAAGGACACGCACGATCGTAAGTTATTATTTCAAAGACAGGGCCATCGCAATACGAGTCGAAATAGATACTATTACAGTGTTCCACTATCATACATTGTTTTGATGGTCCTGCTCACCTCCAAGGATGTTGACGTAGAAAGGCACGTAGCGGTCGGTGGCCAGAATGCCGGGCGGCGTGGCGCAGAGCTGTCTGCGCTCTTCGGTTATTTTCTGACCCGGCTCAAGAACATCCATTACCGTCTCATTGTTATCAATTCTAATACCTGAAACATTATATCATTCAGCAGCTTTATAAACGACTTTAAACATTATTTGAAAAAAGTACGTATTGTACATTAACTTTCATTCATTCAGGATTTTAGAGCGTGGCTCTTGTTAGTAGAGCAACTTCCATGTATCTTCCGCCATTGTCTACACCTCCTTGTACATAAACTTAACTAAACAAAATAAATGTAGGTTAATTTTCAAACTACTAACACTAAATAGGTACCTACTAAAACTGACTTAAAGGCACCACGTTTACTAACCATATCAATAAATAAATAATAATAAGTTAATATTTCTGGGACATCTTACACACGGTCTCTGACCCCAAACTAAGCAAAGCTTGTGATATGGCTGCCAGGGACTGATATACTACATATACTTATTTTGAAATACATACTTATATAGATAGCAACTAAATAACACCCAGACACAAAGCAAACACTTATAATTATCACATAAATATTTGCTCTGGGTGGGAATCGAACCCACGCCTCTTTGATCCAAAAGTTGGGGTCACTAACCACTGAACCAACGAGGCAGTCAACTTCTGAGGTATTTTAGCTAAACATGACTTTTGTTAGTTTTTCATAATTATGATTTAGAATATAATTTGTGTGGTTTTATAATAAGATATTCTAAATGATTACACATATATTGTTTTAAATTTTTTAGGGACGTGGGCTATTATTTTTTTTAATGGGGCAAGTGCCATTATTAACTGCCACAAAATACAAAGCTAGGTAATTATCTAATCTAAAACTACATAAACCACTACTACATAACAACTAATAGGATCATCTACAGACCCTTGAAGGTCTAAAGATAATCTAAATGCTCAAATCCACTGCCAGTTAGCAGCGTGCATGCTGGCTGCATTCACACTGAATGCTAGCCGCTACCAACCGTTCTTATTAGAGAGATACACTTCCTATGGCTGATGGATGGATGCTAACTTACCGAAAATATAACCGGACTTAGTGGCATTATTCCACAGACTCAGCCAGAAGGTGACACCGTACCGCGGCGGAAGCGCTCGCACGGCGCCGCGCCACGACCACGCGCGCCGCGCGCGTCCACCGGGTAATGCATCGTACTCGTCAGACCCTTGTACCTGCAGCCTGCGGAGTTTTTAATGATAATTTAGAAAACATAATAGTAAACTCCTTTTCTCTCTTTACCTCTTTTCCAATACAACCAATGAAATTGCTACACCCTCACAGAGTCTAGCGTATACATAATTATATAGAACATTTTATTTCACCTTCCCATACCCGCGCATTGATTTGTGAGACCGACGAAATATTATTTCGCATTTTATTTTATAATTCAACAATGTATCAAATCTGAGCTTTTTGATATGTAGTGCGTCAATAAGCACGATTACAGAGGCGCTAGCATAAATTTAATAGCAACGTAAAAAGCGTTCTCTCTATCGAATGCCTAAAGTAAAAAAGAAACAGAACTATGCTATTTAGCTGTTATAATTACGATGACGCCTCTGTAATCGAGCTTAATGTCATTATAGATACGGCAATTACCGTAATATACGGCAATACTAAAACACTTATGGCAGTTCAGACCTACTGGTACATCCCTAGATTTGCGATGTAATCGATGTGGCAAAAGTATCATTTTTTCCACAAATTAGCCCAAAATACGGCATTTCTTAAATTGAGTATTCTAGGATATCATGGTTGTCTCTCCGTCTCGAGACTAGCATTCATAATGTGACTGATTCTGATATCGCAAAGAAATGCCATTTTCCATATTATTATTATATTTTGTAGAAAGTCGTTGAGCATTTTGTGCGTCAACAAATTTCTCACGATAGAACAGTTAGTCTCACAGTTAAATTAACTCATAATATTATATATCTTCTTAAAATGTACCCATCGTCTTATTTTTATTTTTAACAGGGCAAGTGCCTTTATTAACTATCACTACAACCCGGTCAGAATATCTGTGCACCTCGCTGGAATGCGGCGCCTCTCCCGCTTCCCCAGTCACCTCTCCGCGCACTCCCCGGTGCGATGCGACAGTACGGTTAGCATTTTCGTTGCCGATACACGTCCCGATATTTTTTTGATATTTTGGCTTTGTTGTTGTTTTGTTTTTTATTATTTATTGTTAAGTTTAGACTGATGACGTCACGAGGTCAGGTGCACAGATATTGTGACCGGGTTGTAAATACAAGACACAATCTAAATCTAGACAAACTACTACTACATGACAAGCAATTGGATCATCCATAGACCCTTGAAGGTCTACAGATAATCCAAATACTCAAGCCCACTGCCAGTTGGCAGTTGGCAGCGTGCCCAGCATAATGGCAGCATTGCCACGCTGAATGGCAATGCTTATACGTAGAGCCAAATAAACACCAGCATTTTGGTCACGCGTCGCGTTCACCAGACGCTTTAGAAGAAAACTTTTGAAAACAAGATGAGCTCCCGGCCCCCACGGACCCAATGTCTCAAATCCAAACGCCGCTCCGCCAAATTGGCCGCTGCTTCAGCCCTACTCTGAGTCTCAGAAAGATGCGACAGCGCCAAAGTATCGACGCGTCCCATACTAAGGGCCGTCCACACTTCAATGGGACCAGCATCATACCGTCAGGCCTTTTGCCATCGCCACGCGCGAGCCTACTCGGTTCGAGTACGGCTGCGATATTGGCGGTGGCAAAATTGGCGGTTTTTTGGCATGGATAGAGTTCAAACGTTGAAAAGTGACTTTAGCTACTTTTTATCTAGGAAAATTACAGGTTCCCATGGAATAACACAAAAAGCAAATGCCACACACAGCACACAGGTGCAAAGCCGCGGGCAATAGCTAGTTGTTTAATATTGCTGCAAAAATTATTGCAAAGGAAAACCATGAATTAAATCTTAACATGAATGAAATGAGATAACATTTTAATAAAGAGCGAGTAATCATAATATAAATATAATTATATTAGTTTTAAAAGAAACACGCTTAGAAGTCATCCAGTTTTTTTTTATAAATGCATTGTCATCGGTATTTGATAGGCGTGCAAAGTTTAAAGAAAATCTGATCGCTCAAAGTAGGTCAAAATTGACCTCAAAGGGGTTGGTTACAAGCAAGCAAACAAGCATAATTATTACATACCGGTTTTATTAACCATGAATCGATCCAAATCATCTTCAACCGGAGTTTTTAATTCGTCGTCGTCGTAATACGTATCATATATTTCATTTGAACTTAGATCTATCATTGGTTTTTCTTCTGGAGAATTACATCCTGTGCCATTGCACACAGTACGAATAGTGACGTTGCACAACGTGTTTAATTTACTTGGTTTGTTTTCCAATTTAGCATCACCATATGCGGCATCATCTGACCCGCGGATGAGTTCTCCTTCCGTGCTTTGATTATGTACTGTGCTCGTTACATTTATTTCATATTGATTAGTTCGGTTTTCTAATCTTGTTATATTTCCCAAATCAGCTGTCTTATGATTTATGTCTCTCCCTGCTTCAACCACTCCTTTGTCAATGCAGATTAAATCTTTATTTGTTTGTGGATTATTTTCAGAAAGTGCATTTATTTTATCATTTAATATTGTTATTTTGTTGTTTATGTCCAGTTCCAGCGATTCTAATTTTTTAAGGATGCTAGTTTGAAAGTTGTTGATCAGTTCAGTCAACTTGCTATTGCTTGTGTGATCCGATGTTTCCAGGAATGTTTTTTCTTCGCAATCTGCATATTGAATATATGACAGATATAGGAACGCTATAATATATTGATATTTATTATTCATTTTTAGCACTCGCGTGAAGATTTGGCAAAACTTGGAACAAAAATATAGGGCGATGTAACGTTACGCTCAGTATTTATAGGAGTTTATTACAAGTGTGTATGTATGAGTATAATAATAATGTACCTATAATATTTTAATACAAAATTGCATGTGTACTTTAGTGTTATCTTATTGCCTTCATATTTGCAAGTACGTCATACCGGGATTTTCAAGTTTTACTTTAGGTTATTTACTGATCACAAATATTTAAGATTTTTTCCTTGTTATTCGTTATTTTAGGTGTAGGAAACAACAGGCGATAAACTCAGGTTCAGTAGGTTTCAGTGAATCTCGGAGCGATAATTACGTTATCAACAGCTGAGTTTATCTTTCCCTCCTCGAACGACATCGCACGCTTAACTTCAGTTTAGTCTCAGACTATAACAGTTTTTTTTTATTATTTATGCAATATAGGCACAGTCAGTCTTCGGGTGGGCGACTGCGGTGGCATTCACAACTGAACACTGCCGTGTTTCGGATGACAGTTAAATAGTCATGAGGCCCTTACGGAGGCCCATAGGTGGTAAAAAAACCGGACAAGTGCGAGTCAGGCTCACACATCGAGGGTTCCGTACAAACACATTGTTAAAATAATTAAAAACCTCTTTTAGCATGTGCTAATGAAGTTCTTTAATATGACACCTTACATGATACGATTTACTCACTTTGAATTTTGAGCCCATATTTTGTGAATTTCGAGGCCCCATTTTTTTGTGATGTAAATAAAAATGTACAGTTTTCAGATTTATTCCTATATTTGTACTTTAAGACAATGCTTCTCAACAAATTTCATAATTCTATGACAACGGGAAGTACCCTGTAGGTTTTGATTTTTGTGAGTGTCGTAATATGCGGTTTTTTACGACAAAACGACTCTAACTTTTTTTAAACGACAACTGAGAAGCTTTTCTTTTACATAACAGCAAGAATTCAGCGATATACGTACACAGTTTAAATTTCAACTCGATAGCTTTACGCGTTCTCGAGATAAAGAGTCTTGACAGACACACAGACGGACAGACGGGCAACAGAGTGATACTATAAGGGTTCCGTTTTTTTCCTTTTGAGGTACGGAACCCTAAAAAATTAAATTTAGCTATCCGGCTTTTACGAACTTACTTTAACAGAGCGTGTCATTGTTAGAGATAACAAAGTGAATCCCCGCATTGTTTGGAGCGGGGCAAAAAGTGCCATTCAAAAAGAGTCTTGCGAGATTCGCCCCGCGGTGCGAACTGCTTGCGGGGTGAAACGCCGCAGTACCCAACCGGACACGAGGATCTGGACACACGTGTCTATTATTTTGATAGAAGAATCTGCGCGATATGCAACTCTGTTTAAAAATGACATTATTTTGCTGCTAAAGTAACCAACCTATATTAAATTCGCTACTTGTAAGTTTTACGAAGCTTGCTGGCTATTGTGTCAGTGGAGCGAATATAGCTGATATTTGCAATGCAGAGGGAGCCTCCGGGACCACTTGTCTCAAACTTAGTACTGGATCGAGAGATCGGGCTTAATGCCATGTAAGGCAGCTCATCTTCATCTTCATTGCTGGTTATATCATGAATATAAACATCATTTTTAAACGATAACTGAAAATTTTTCTTTTACACAACTGCAAGAGACCATACAAATATACGTATACAGTTTAAATTTCTACTCGATATCTTTACGCGTTACCGAGATAAAGAGTCTTGACATACACACAGACGGACAGACGGACAACAAAGTGATCCTTTAAGGGTTCCGTTTTTTCCGTTTGAGGTACGAAACCCTAAAAATAGCAAATTAACAATTTAATGGATTTTTTACCATAGTCGCGAAACAAATCAGTTTTAAAAGCTACTTGACTTTCGATTACTTCCATGTGAATGGGCAATATGTATGCATCTAATTTCTTGGGATGTTAGTCTCATAGTCAAAGTTGAAATGATAATTTTAGGTACTTACTTATGTATTTTGAGTATAATCTAAAACAAAACCTTGTATAAAGTTTTAAAACATCGAGTTTCATTAAAACGTTAACAAAACTTTCAGTCCTGATTAATAAAATATCATGATTAAGACCTAAAATTAAATATCAGACATTAACTTACTGGAGACTGCACCTAAATTCGAACCATGTACCTATGGACATGCATGTTACAGAAATTGGCAAAGTTTAGTGCAAGTATTTCAATGATCGTACGTACTGTGTTACGTACGAACTGATCGAACTTTAGTCCATCTTACATACTATTATTACGAACCTAATGCATTGCATGTTACTTAAACTTGGATGTAGATGTTGAGTTTTGAATAATTAAGCCATGTTCCTTCTGTATCAGCCTTTTTATTAATCGTCCACTGCAGGACGTAGGCCTACCCACGAAGGGTGAATGGGCCATATCCACCACGCTGGCTCAGTGCGGGTTGGTGGATGTTCCATGTTCCTTGCCTAAAGCCATTTCAACTAGCCAATCCCCTGGGTTATGGTTACGATAATTTTTCACATTTCTGTACCTTTTCTTATGTGTTTCAAAGGAAATTGTAATATTGTATGAAGTTGTAACTATTGTTAATAATAAATTGATTATGATTATTATGATAACCATTGACTGCCTCGGTGGCTCATTGGTTAGTGACCCTAACTTCTGGATCAAAGAGGCGTGGGTTCGATCCCCACCCAGGGCAAATATTTATGTGATGAACATAAGTGTTTGCTCTGTGTCTGGGTGTTATTTAGTTACTATCTATATAAGTAGGTATTTAAAAATAAATATATGTAGTATATCAGTCTCTGGCAGCCATATCACAAGCTTTGCTCAGTTTGGGATCAGAGACCGTGTGTAAGATGTCCCAAAATATTTATTTATTTATTTAACTAGCTTACAACCCGCGGCTTCACCCGCGTTGTCTTAGTACATAGGTACTTACTTAAAATAGCCCGCGGTTTGATCTACGTTGTTTTTGTACATGCTTATAATAATATCTAATAGTCCGCGATTTGGCCCGCGTTGTCTTAATACTTGATTAAAATTACTTGCAAGGATAATGCCCACGGTTTGGTCAAAATTGTAACAGTATTTGCCTATAATGATAATAGGTCACGGTTGGCCCGCGTATTGTTAGTACTTGCTTAAGATGGTTATTTATAGCACGCAGCATGGACTGCGACGTCTTAATACTTGCTTAAAATTATAAAAGCTTGCCGTTTGGCCTGCATTGTCTTATTACTTACAATGGTAATAGCCCATGGTCTGGCCCGCATACTTGCTCAAAATGATAATAGCCCGCGGTTTAGCTCGCGTTGTGTTAATAATTAGGTACTTAAAATGATAATAACCCACAGTTTGGCCCACGTTGTTTTAATACTTACTTGATTAAAATAACAGCCCGCGGTTCAACCCGCGTTATCTTGGCATTTGCTTATAATAATATCTAATAGTTCGCGGTCTGGCCCGTGTTGTCTTAATAAATCCTTAAAATTATAATAGCATGCCGTTAGCCTGCGTTTTTGTATCACTTGTAATGATAATAGCCCACGGTCTGGCCCACGTTATTTTCGTAACTGCTTAAAATGATAAAAACCCACAGTTAGGCCCGTGTTTTCTTGGCACTTACTTAAAATAATAGTAGCTCGTGGTTAAGCCCGCATTAGGCTCGATTATGAAGGCGCCATCGTAATTATAATAGCTAATTATCATAATTATATCTGTTTCTTTTTCACATATAGATAGAGAGAACACTTTTTATGTTGTTATTATATTTACCATGGCGTCTACATAACTGAGCCAATTATCGTATTACTTGCAAAATAATGCCCACGGTTTAGCCTGAATTGTCTTAGTATTTGGTTATTAATTTACTTGTATCTAAAGCTTATTACGGAGTACGTAAATTTTTGGATGATAAATTGCCGAATTTCTGAAATTAACTCAATAATAAATAAATATGTAAAATAAATATTGGGGGACATCTCCCACACGGTCTCTGATCACAAACTAAGCAAAGTTTGTGATTTGGCTGGCAGAGACTGATATACTACATATACATTTACCTGTAGGTTGACTGGCAGATAATGCTGTTTAGCGTTAAGTCCTAATTTTGTACAAATGGTGTGCAAGAAAGTGTTAAACAAATAAATAAAAATACATTAATAACACCCAGACACAGAGCAAACACATTATGAACATCACATAAATATTTGCCCTGGGAATCGAATCCACGCCTCTTTGACCCAAGAGTCAGGCTCACAAACCACTGAGCCACCGAGGGAGCCAATAATAATAATTGTATGAGTAACTATGTAAGAAATTTCACTTTTCATTGCTGGAAAACATTGAGACAACCTGTACGTACGTAGAAAAAATCAATGTCCTATGTGAATTCAGCAACCCGTGCTCGGCCGGCGTGATGGATATGGCCCAATTACCCTTTGCGGATAGGCCTATTTTCAGTCTTCCATCAGCCGAAGGACGTCCACTGCTGGACATAGGCCTCCCCTATGGATCTCCAATAAGACCGGTTGGAAGCGGCTTGCATCCAGCGCGATCCTCCGGTCTTAATGAGGTCATCCGTCCACCTTGTGGGTGGATGTCCTACGCTGCGCTTGCCGGTACATGGTCTCCACTCGAGAACTTTTTGACCCCAACGGTCATCAGCCCTCCGCGCTGTGTGCCCTGCCCATTGCCATTTCAACTTGCCAATCCATTGGGCGCTATGTCGGTAACTTTGGTTCTTCTACGGATCTCCTTATTAATGATTCGATCTCGCAGAGAGACTCCGAGCATAGCCCTCTTCATAGCTCGTTGGGCTACTTGGAGCTTACTAATAAGGCCCATAGTGAGAGACCACGTTTCTGTGCCATAAGTCATCACTGGCAACACACACTGGTCGAAAACTTTCGACTTGAGGCACTGAGGTATGTCGGACGAGAAGACACTACGCACTTTTCCGAACGCTGCTCAGCAGAGTTGAATTCGGCAATTGGCCTCTTTGTTGAAGTCGGACCTACCTAACTGGACTACTTGTCCTAGGTAGACGTACGGTTCTTGAAGTCGTTGACTCGTAAGTCAACGACTTCAAGAACCGAGTTTCCAACAGAAATCGGGGTACGTAAAACATGGGAATTACACATGACTTTCGTCTTGTCCATGTTCATCTTAAGAGCCACCTGTTTCTATTATCCGTAGTACTTATTTTCAGTAGTGCACTATTAATTAAGGCCGTTACAGGTATTCGACATGTTTCATTAAGTCATTAGAAATTTAATTTTCCAGGCAAATGAAAATATGGCACACAAGTCGTAATTCTACTCAGGCATGTTCTAGGATGCTATTATACTCATAATTTGATTAACTTTTACAATGGTACCAACCCCAAAAGCACGTGAATAAAATCAGCTGTTCAACACAAAAAGTTCATCGACCCGCGACAAAATGTATGGGAAATGTAGGTAATTTTCGCTTGTCAGGGTTGATCCCATAGTAAAATACCTATATTGATTCATATGTGCGCTAAGTTTAAGACTATTGGCTCACAAAATAAAAAAAATCGTATACTTTTGGGGACCCATTTTGCCCCATTTAAAGAAATAGAATAGGATTATGACAATGATAGTTTACTATCATTGTCATAATCCTATTCTAGATACTACATTATTTAAAAAAGCGCATTGAAGTTTTGGGACGTATCTGACCCCTAAGGATTTTTTTTAAGGAAAATCCAGTAAAACAGGTACAGCCATATTTTTTATTTAGTCTCAAAAGCATCTATACAAAGTTTCATGTCAATCGGTACAGGGAATAAGAAGTTACATGCAAACAAAAAGGGCCCGTTTTACCCCGTAAGTTAGAGTTGGGTACGTTTTTCATCCTTAGTGCTTCATTATGTCGTACGATGTACGTATATTCCAAATTTCAAGCTCATATCTTCAGCGGTTTGGGCTATAGCCTAAACTTATTAATTTTGCGTATCCCTAAGGAACCTTATAGATTTTCCTGGATTTTATTAGTTCCCGTATTAAAACATGCTGTGTGCTTCCTTCATACCAATTTTCAACCATAACCGTTCAGCTGGTTCGATGTAATTGACGCTTTTTTCACCAATTTTGGGACCTTATTTGATCCCTTAGATGAGGAAAATTCGGAAAAACAGGAAAAAACGTAACTTTTATTTTGTTTGAAAAGTACGTATACAAAGTTTCAAGTCAATAGGTACAGGGAATTAAAAGTTACATACAAACGAAAAGGGCCCGTTTTACCCCCTTAGAGGTCGAAAGTTCAAAATTTCCGTCCTTAGTGCTCCATTACGTCGTTCAATGTACCTATATTCCAAATTTCAAGCTCATATCTTAAGCGGTTTGGGCTGTAGGCTGTCTGTCAATCAGTCACTCAGGGAAGCCTTTTATACAAATACAAAATACAAATCATTTATTGGTAATATTCATTATTACATGTCAAGTTAAAAAATAAAATATATAATAGATTATGTTAGTGACTTTGGTTATTTTACGGATCTCCTCATTTCTGATTCGATCTTGCGGAGAGACTCTGAGCACACCCATTCCATAGACCATGAAAGTCACACAATATTCGATCTAACTCCGCATTTGGTACTTATCGAAAGATTCTTTTTTCGAAACCATCTTCGATTAAAATTGAAGTTATTTTTGAAGAGTTATTTTTGTGATAAACATTTCAAAAATTCGTCTCGGATGCAGGACTCGAACCTTGCGTCTTTGGAACATTAGCCCGACGCTCTGCCCAACTGAGCTAATCCGCAGTTCACAAATTCGACGCGGAGGCAGTACTGCAGATTACAAAAATACATTAAAAAAATATATATACGCGTCGAATTGAGAACCTCCTCCGGTTCGTCGGTCAAAAACTAAAATTATTTTTTTTTAGATTTCTGTACATCAAAAGTTATTAAAACAAAGTAATGTCAGCTTAAACACAAAATTGGATTCTGAATAAAGTCTAACTTTAACAAAATAAAGTTAGGAAATAATAAATTTAATTATGTATTACATCTCAGAATGCTAGTTACTATTTGAACATTTTGAATTGTTGGATTTCAAATTTCTGGTGTGCTGAACTGTTAAACAAACGGAATATGAGAGTGAAGTGACTAGCCAGCCTCATAATTCCATTACAAGAACAGAATAGCAGTTTTATCAGTATTGAAATAAGGTACATTTTAGATCATTTTCCGAAGGTTCGACTCGTCATTCCGCCATCATTACCGCAATCTGCGTCATCAGAGTTATCCTGCCATCATAACAGATACCAATATGAGATTCCCTTACACGAACTAGCCTTTATGAATCGCTGAACAAGAGTTATATTCAAATAGTAAGTGATTTGTGACCTTCTGAAACTGGTTTACAGTTCAATTTTGCGTTGCTTGATAGAGTTATCACAAGCGCGTTGGTTATAGGACTCTACATATGGGGGATAGAGTTGAAAGTTGAACGAAAGATGGAAAGTTGACCCTAGAAAGAGCTACAGGGTATGGAATGCAGTTAGGTCGTGGTAGTTTGGACCCAAATTCACACAAAGTGCGTACAGGAAGGAATTTTGTATTTTTTGTGAAATTTTCGGGCGACGCCGCGAAGGTAGTTTCACTATGAATGTGAGTTTGGAACGTGTAGTGTATATTTTGGATGTTGAAAGTCCACATTTTGAAGCGTTTTTTTGTGCCGTTAACATAGTCAGGGTTGAACTAATATGTCCAGTTTGTTCAGTTGGCGAGTTTGGTATTATTTCTGTAGAGATCGGATTTTAGAATCCTTATCCTTACCTAATAATGAGATTTTGATGTACAGAATAAGCCCTTAAAAGGATGCTAATTGATTACCAATAACTCTGTATACCTACTTCTAATTGGAGATTTATAGGGGAAACCTATGTCTATTTATGGCACGTTACCATCTGATATTATTATTATATACTACGGGACTAATTGCGCCCTACAATTACGAGATAAATAAATACCTCCTCATCCCGACGTTTCGACCGAGTTGCATCGTTCGTGGTTACGTCTATTATCAATACAAAAGTGTGTTAGTTGGCTTGTTACTCTTTCACGCAACAGAGCAACGCATAGAATTTATTTTTGACATGGTATATTCAATCCGATTAACAGCAATAAAATTGGAAAGTGATAGATACAGGCTACTTTTTGTCTCCGAAAAATAAAAGGTTCTTATGTGATAGCATCAGCAAAAATGTTATTATTAATTTTGAATTAGGTTTTACAATAAGGTGATCTTTTTCATCAAAAAGGTAGGTCCTTTTTTGAACCTGTGAGTAAAAGAAAAAAAAATGTAATAAGGATCTAATTTTATTTAGTTTCGGACGTAACTTTCATGATAGGCTTGTCAAATAAAGAGAGTTCTGGGATTTTCTCAAGGAGATTGTTATGTTGTAATAAATCAATGTAGTAGTTTTTCGTGGAAATTATTTTAATTGGTATCTCCCTAAACTAAATAAAGTCGCTATCTGCGTGTAATTACTTCTATGTTGGTAGTTTTTTTTTTATAGCCTGTGTTTTTTTTTAACGGGCAAAAGTGCGTTGATTAACTACAATATGATACAATACTACTTTATATGCTAAACTACCTACACTACTACTACATAGAAAGCAATTGGATCATCCACAGACCATTGAAGGTCTATAGATAATCCAAGTGCTCAAGCCCACTACCATTTGGCAGCGTGCCCAGCATGCTGGCAGCATTGCCACGCTGGATGGCAATGCTAGTATGTTGGTAGTTACATTAAACGTACATTGTAAAAATGGAATTAACGGAAGATGATATACCCGGAGCAAGGAGGACGTTCGCTAGACAATGGCTAGACTGTCTCAAAGGCAAACAAACTATCACCGTAGAACGTGAATCAATAATAAACTTTTATAATATTAAACTTGAAAAGTTTGCTTTGAGTTTCAGTTGCATTCGGCTATTCACAAAATGTCGAACCACAGTCTAGACGAATTTCCAGGAATTTTATTAATTATGTACCAGCTATTGCTCACGGCTTCGCGTACGTTATATTTTTGTTTTCATACTATCCCTTAGGAACGTTGTATTTTTCCGATGTATAATATTAAGTAGCCTTTTTCCAATCTTTTAACTGTGTATAATTGTACATCCATTCCAAAAATCAAGTTGATATGTTGTTGTGTGAAAGTGTAACAAACCAACAAATATACTTTCGGATTTATAATATTAGTAAGGATTCAAGTAGTTTCTTGGTGGAGAATAACATTGTCATGAATATACCTGTTTTTGTCTATGTGTTGATTGCATCGGGGAAAATAGTTGATTGGTGCGGTACTACGACGTATTTTCGCTTGTTCTTCATCTTAGTACATTGTGTTATTTTGTACAAGTCTCAGATGAAGTTTCTAATTTATGTACTTGGTGGTGTAAGGAATAGAATAGGTTACTCACAGTACTGAGACTCGAGTTCACCAACAGATTAACAGTTCGTTTAGTCTTAAACGGCTTGTTAACGAAATTGTTCTGTTCATAAAGCACTAACCGTTGTTTAAGTACAGTAATCGTACGTTTAACTTAAACGACGTCGTCAACCTTGTTTAACCAATGGTTACCCATTGCATCACTGGCATTTGCCATAAAAATTGAAGAAGCAATGAATTTTATCTTTTTTGAGAAAATAATATTGAAGATTTGAGAATATTGAGCAAATTCTGGAGGCTGGTGTCGGGGCTACGGGCACGCTTGCGCACTCCTCCGCGGCACCCGACAGCGCTGGCCCAAACCGGGCCCCACCTCGGAGCGTAGGCTCCCTCTAGAATGACGATGTGCTGAACACCAGACACATCGTCATCTCGTCTCGTCTCGTCGAACTAACCTAACCTATCCTATCTGCGAATGACGAACACCAAAAAACCAAGTTAATTTGTAACCGAGCTTTCGCGTAACCATCGGTTATATTGCATTTGATGAACTCCAGCCATAAAACAGGATGAACTTTTGATACGGAAACTAACGAAACTTTCACACATTTTTCTATAAATAATAGTAAATTATTCTAGCGCTTTTATATCATCTGTTCTTTGACAGCAATTAGCCGCTTTTGTCAAGCTATCTGGTACATACTAACTCTATAATATAAGGTTAAATTATAAATATTCTTGTTCACTAAAAATATGGCACATTTTGGTCTATTTGCGTTTTTTTAAATTAATTGTTAATGAAATCATAAACTACATAAAATAAGTGTCTTAGTTACCATCATAAAACATGCTATGCAATGTCTTCCACACAATTTCAACCAACATCCTCTCAAACTGATCTACAAGAATGACGATTGACAATAACTGTATTTCTTTTATGACCAAATCAAAATTTATTTTCTTCTCGTATTTACGCAGAGTGGGTTACTGCGGTTCTCAAAGTTTTATGGGGAGCGTATCAACATGTCGGGTCGTTGGACCGATCAGCCACTCGCGAGAGATAGCACATTGCTCGCGTCACTTCAAGGGTGAACGACTATTTTGTATATTTGGGGATGTAAAACAAGATAAGTCTTACTAGAAGTGAAGAAAGAACTTTGTGTTTTGTCGATTTTTAATAAAATAACTTTGGTGAATTTTAGATATTTTGTATGGATTATTACATTATCATTAATAAAATGTATTTATTTAAATTACGTAGGTTTACGTAGGTAGTAAAATTTTGAGAATTTTTTTTGGGTCCGAGTTTACTTTCAACATGATCCGGTTGCTTTTTTCATAGATACTCGTAAGTACCAACACACACTTGCAATGGTTGTTTTTTACAGAACCTCTTTAGAGAACTAAAGAGGTTCTGTACTACCTTTGCTAAACAGCAGTTTGAACACCAGACATTTAACCGCCCAGCTGCAGTTAGCAAGCGTTACGTGTTTCGAATTGAAAATGATGTATACAGCGATAATTTCTGAGCAACATGATATTTAAGATCATCATTATCTCCTAGTGACGGATGCAGTGCTGTAACGCGCATATTTTTCACTGATACAGCTCAAAATTCTGGCGAGCAGATCTGAGTCTTTAGTTCAGGTTTTGCATAGTTTACTTAAACTTGCGCTTGCATGTGGCTCCATACATTTTTGTTAATTTTTCTTCGTTTCCGCCAGGATCGTTGTACATAAATGTTTGAAGCCATGCGAAAACTAGTAAAGTTTCAGTTTACGTGTAAACTTCTTGTTCTTAGAAAGCTAAGCGAAAGCGTGAGTCACGTTTTCTTTAAAAGTTTTAGCTTTAACTGGGTGCCGTAGTCCCCTTGAAGGGTAGGAAGGTGTAATTTTGTACATTGTGTGTTCTCAGTGTACCTATAAGTTATCATATGGTAATAGTTTTGAACCCCAAGCTTTAAGGGCAATTGTCTCAAAGCTATCCTGCGTTAAGATGAAACCAGAAAAATAGACGATAGTTCGTTTTTCGTCGCAGGTAAGTAAAAGTAAATTACCAAAAGGACTTACACCTACAACCCTATAAACTTTTTCACGCTTCCAAGCGCCGAGCCTAAGAAATAAGACCTACATCGAAGTTTGTAGTAGTAAATCTCAATATTTGTACACACGAGAGGGCCGCCGACCGCACCAACTTGCCGCCGCAGCGGCCGCGGCTTTGTTTGCACAACTGGGAAACTGGGACTTGGAGCTCCTTGCGAACTCACCAACTAATGCTTTCCGAAACAATGGGAGGTAAAATCTTGCGGTAAACAATGCTTTCCTGAATATGCAGCCGAAGTACTTTAGAGGATTGGGAGATAACTAACTGTGCTGGACTGTGCTGTTCACACTAGATGGGAAACATGAGAGAACTGAGTAGGTACTTACTCGTACTTACCTACTTTGAAAGTAAAACACAGTGCCATATCGCTTAGAATTACTCAGACCTAACTTGTAGTAATTATATTCTTTTTTTTATTAGTCATTTTTTTATTTCTTTTTTTTTTCCTTATTAGAGTTCCATAGTAACTCGAGGAACCCTTATAACTTCGTTGTATCCTCAGAAGAATTACAAGTAATAGAAGTATTGCTCTCAGTCTTATTCATATCTGGCTATACAGCATACGCGATAGTGAGTGGAACAAAAAAAAAACGCAATGTCTGTCGCAACGTCGAAATCACCAGTTGGAAAGTCAAAATGGTTAAAAATTTGGTTAAACTTTGCCTTTTGTTTTTTCGGAAATTATTTGAGCCCTCTAGTTTTAGTAAGAAGATTCAAATTTCTGTTCATTTTACCTTCCTACTTTTACCTTTTTGAATTTGAATAGCCGAGATAGCTCAAAGCTAGTTTGTGAAACCCTTCGAAATTACGCCAGTTCGGGTGTATGTGCATCTTTTCTAACACCTTTTAAATTTCATAATATTTAAAATGAGACAAGGTGATGTAGCTACATCTCTTACTATTTTAGTACGGTTTCTATTACTGTTCTTATTCATGGTTGTATCCGGCCGTCTTATAACTTCCACATTTATCAACTAAATTGCATAAATATGATAAGTTTAAGTATAGATCTTAATTTTAATAACACTAAAAATTTAAAACTGTGAATTTAAGGGGTAGTTTCCATACATGTAAAGAGAGGATGAAATTTTTTTTAACCCCACCCCTCAGATGGGGTATCTTTGAGTAGGGTTATTTAATTTAGGAACTTCTAAAACTATGTAAGTGAAGCAAATCGCATTGAATTTCTTCAAGTAAATGTGATAAGTATAGTAAGAGGGTAGCTAACGAGCGGCCATTAGCCAATAACTCCACAAGTTGATCGGATCGACACCTCCGGGCTCACACTTTGCCAATTTCATTACGCTAAGAGCACAGCCGCTGCAACCGCATCGTATATTGCTTAGCACTAGACCAGCTCTAGCTCTAGGCTAGATGGTTTTAATAGACCAATGAAGAGCACTTAGAGATTTGGTCAATGTTGAAGTGGTGTTGGGATTTGGATTTCACGTTTAATCCTTGATACACCTATAATATCTGCTAGGTTTACAACAACGTAGTACAAGTACAACGTAGATGTCTTCAAATCTCGAGTAAATACGTAGGTATCTTCTAGGTAAGCGTGCTTTACCTTGACCGCACATCTACTCAACATGAGGCAGTAGGTATATAGTCAAACGAAAACCTATTCGAAATAAAAATAATCTGCTAGATTTCACGGCAATTTTGCTTTTGTCTCTCCGGATGTTGGCTTTCATCTGCAGGTAATGTTTTCCAAGATTTTTTAGTACTGTACTGTACCGGTCTTTTTTTATAGTCAACTGCAGGATGTAGGCCTACCCACGAAGGGTGATTAGTTGTTTAATACGATATAAACAAAATCGGCCAAGAGCGAGTCGAGATATAAGCTTAAGCGACGATTCAGAGAACTGCTAGTAAATTATACTAATACTAGCTGACCCGGCGAATTTCATTTCACGCGATATCTTTATAAATTATATCTTTTGTGTTATTTGTATATATTGATATATTTATAAGCATTTTTATTGCAAAGTTTCATCGCAAACCCGTTCAGTAGATTTTGCGTGAAAGAGTAACAAGCATTCTTACATAATATTAGTAGGATTTACATGTCTAAGTCATTGTAATATCTCTACCAGTTATATTGGATATATCTATGACGATGACCTATGGCCAAGGGCAGACGTCTTATACCTGAAATAATGATAATAACGAATCGTTACAAAATTACTCTGTTTTATGCAAATGCTCTCTGAAATTTCGGAAACTCCGAGCATATATGAAATTCTATAGAAAAATGTTTGGTGACATAGAAACATTCGTGATGTAAGGGATGGTTTAGGTTAGGTTAGATTGATAAAAACCACAGATAGTAGAGAGAAGTTTTATGGGTTACATAATCGATTAAAAAGCCACTTTTATTTTAAGTTGCTCCACTTTTTACTAAATGGTAACTATTTAGCACCAATTTTCCTTACAACATATGACAATACAGCGACAAAAACATAGTTTCCCCCTCAAAACCAAATAAAAAGACTCTGACTCAACGTAATAAGATCTACTTTCCCGCGAAATAATCCTAAGATGTGTATCGTAAATCATTTTGTACAATAACCACGTAATTGCTTAAACGTTAGTAATTTATGTAACTCGACGCTTTCGCCGTTTATTAAGGATTTAATGATAACCAGTCGAAATTATGGCAAATTAATTTGGAAGCCTGCCGTGAACTGGAATAATTAGACGTTTTAAACTTAGTAATTTAATCGCAAGTTGAAAGATTAGGATTGAGGAAGTAATATTAAAAAGATTAGGTGTAAATAGAATAATCGATAACAGGTTATTTTTGGAGAAGATTTAACATTTTATGTAACAATCCCAAGCGTAGGCGTAGCGTAGTAGACGTAGGTCTACTTACATGTTTAGCTTGGTCCATACTATGTACATATATCATCATAATTATCATAATGACTTTATTATTTTATACTACGGGACTAATCGCGTACTAAAATTACGAGATAAATAAATACCTCCTCATCCCGACGTTTCCGTCGAGTTGCATCGACCGTGGTCACGGGTAGACTGGAATGTAGAACAGCTGGTACCGCCAATTCAATTTGAACTTGAAAAATTGTCATTACGAAACACAACACTGACGCTTGACTGAGCTATAAGGTGGATTGCAGCTGCGGTAGTTCCTACATAGGTCAAACGAAGCGTACTATTGCTGAACGGATCAAAGAACATATCGCGGCAGTCATAAACCGCCAGATACAGAAGTCTGCTATAGCTGAGCATTTGCTTGACGGAGGTACAGGGGCCTTATTTTGTAAGCGCTCTGACGTTCGGCTTCGCTTTTTCTCCTGTTCGTGAAGCGGTGGAAATCAAAAAACATAAGATTTTCAACCGGGAGGATGGATTTAAGTTATCGGCGTCGTGGAATCCTGTTGTCAACAAATGCAAATCGCGTAGTGTAGGTAGAAGGACATTGTTAGATACCGTTGTTTTAGTGCGCGATTAGTCCCGTAGTATAAAATAACAATGTGTTCAAATCGCGAAAGTTTAAAAACAACAATCATAATGACTATTTAAAAAATTATAATTATAATTAGGTCGTGAGTAAGATTATCAAAAATATTAGACACGTATTTTTTGACGAACCACCGGAGGAGGTATACGAGACAATTCGACTCGTATATATTTTTTTTTCATGTATAACGCTTAACTTTTTTCATAGTGGTCCGGTTTCAATGATTCTTTTTTTATTGGAAAGAGTATACTTTGAAATTGGTCCCTTTTAAATGTTATCTAAATCGGCTGAGCCATTTTTGATAAATCAACTTTAATGTGAAAAATGCTACATCGATCCGTGCGAAATATTCGCGAATTCTGTACACAGGTGAAGTCGGTCATTATTTTGTGCAAAAAATAATCTTGTTCTTTTGTCAATAAAACAATAAAAGGCAAAGTTAAACCTTGTCAAAGTTTGGGAGTGGGGGCCGTGGTGTCACGTCGCTCACTAAAGTCGTACAAGTCAAGACGTACTCGCCAGTTGTCACACCACTTAGATTGGTCGGTATTTTATCGATCAGTAAAAGATATATCTATCTACGTTGAAAAACATTACTTATTATAATCAAATCTAATAAAAATATACAAAGTGTTTTACTTAGATACAAGATTGCACTTTCGATTTGAATATGAATACTTCAGATTCAGCCAAGCTTTTACTTATAGAATAACTAAACGTTTATACTTATTTGGTACGTTAACGTAGAGTTTCACTAGCTACCACTACAAAGGGTTCAGTGATAGATGACATTCTACTTAACTGAATAACTGAGCAGTTTTCCACCGCTCAGTCACGGCACTATAACGACGATAACTCAAAACTAACTCCGAAAATATTCTTCTGTCTTGAAGTTAGGCTTGATTCATATCGCGGGTGAAATCCTTATTCTTTTTTTTATCGATTTTTAGGGTTTTTGTGCCCGGAATTTATGGATCTAATGGTTGATGAATTCTAAATAACCTTTGAGATTTTTCGATAGTTTTGTGTTGCTAGTAATGACATATGGACCTGAAACCTGGTCCTTTAATATGAACCTTATGAATAAGCTCAACGTGCTATGGCGAGAGCTATGCTTGGTGTCTCTCTGCAGGAATTAGAAATGAGGAGATCCACAGACGAACCATAGTTACCGACATAGTCCAGCGAATTAGCAAATTAAAGTGGCAATGGGCAAGGCACATAGTTCGTAGAACGGATGGTCGATGGGTCCGTAAAGTTCTCGAATGGAGACCACGGACCAGTAAGCGCAACGTAGGACGTCCATCGACTAGGTAAACTGACCATTTAATAAAGATTGCAGGAACGCGATGAATGCAAGTCGCTTCCAACCGGCCTTATTGGAAATCCTATGGGGGAGACCTATGTCCAGCGGACGTCCTACAGCTGATAGATATATAGAAACCTAACCCAACCCTACCCCGGAAGAGGCAGGGTAGTTATGTGGGAATCCCATCTACTGACGGTGTACCCACTGAAAACCCTAGGGTGCTTCGTCAATGCGCAGCTTGGTTGAGATTGCGGGGACGCTTGCGCACACTTCCACGACCATCGAAATTTAGGACTAGATGTGAGACGAGATATCTTGGGTTCGGTGGCTAGCCAAACTCGTGTTTAAACTATGAGTAATTGTATGTTATGTGCCTGGCTGCTCATCCTTGTGCAAGTTATATGCGTTATGATTAAAATTACGAATATTTAGCTGTATGTAGTCTGGTTTTAAACAGTCTGCAGTCAAAAATTGTCATATGAGTCTATCAATCTGTACAACCAATTTTTTTGACAAATAATTTAAACTTTTTTGACGTGATAACGCTTCATAAATCCACAGAGCTATCACAACACAACGATGATGACGCGGTCGATCGAGAAAATCTGAAGAAGATGCATTGATTTAATATGGCATGAGTTAGAAAGAGATATGAAAAATATCTCGATCCAGTGGCTGTTTCCGTGTTTTTCTCCCGATAATGTTAAAGTTCAATTCATATTTGACAGACAGTTTTGACAGCTCTGGGCAAGATTGTCTATACATTTTGTGGTTTAGAATTGCACCAAGAGACAACAGCGCTCTCTGGTTGTATTAGCTCTGTGTATAAATCGATGCACGCACTAAGATGTGTAACGTTTAGTCTGCGGCGAGCGTGCAAACGAGACCGCGGAACAAGCGATAGAGAGACACAATCAGCCTAATCAATCGGCTTGTTTCAGTTGTCGATTTAACAATGTTTTCTTATTACTTCAACACGTAAAATTATCGTTCGTAAAGGTAACATTTTTTTTTAAATCTAAGTACCTAAGTCAGTGTAAACTTTGATTTGGCAAATCAGTGTGAATCAGACCTAACCCTAGCATTACTCGAACAATGACAATGCGATGCGATGGTACGTGGCGTGTATCGCTAATTCGCGGTTCGCGTGCGGGCAGACTTTTACGCATTTTTCCTTATCTTTCTATCAGTCCTTTGTGGTATTCGCGAATTTATATTGTATCAGTACGTAAACTTTACACTGAATTCTTTTGATGTTTTTATGGAATAGTTTTTACCTCATTATAATTATTCAAATACTTGCTTTTACCCATAGCATAGTGTTACGAGATAGGTTCTTGGATAATCAGTTAAAACGCCGATTATTTACTCTGCACTTTATTGCACTCAATCACTTCACAAGATCACACGACACAATTGTTCGTACAAAAACACTTCACACTGGCACTGATATTCACACGCGCTGAACACGAGATGTTTTCGCTTCGACAGTAAACGAAAAACTCAGTAAAACAAAATCTCATTGCTCTATTTATATCTGAATTAAAGTTGCCTCGAATTCTCTAGAATCATCAGCGCTAATGTGTTTAACAAAGTGTTTAAAAATTGTACTTCAATAGAAAAACACCAAAAAAATCTAATACAAAGGACGACCCAATACGATAGCCAGCTAATATCATAGTTACTACGTGCTTTAGATGTAAATATTCAACATTTTACGATTCAACATACTGCAAATTCAACATTTTAAGAATTCAACTTTTTGTACCTAAAGGTAAAACTCGTAGTTATTGCACCTACTGCGTGACAGTAGCTTGATCAGTTGTTACGTATTGATTATCCAAATTAAGCAACTTTCAGCACTATTCAGCGACCGTGGATGATTGAACCTTTAACGATAAAGCAATATACCGTAGCTTGAATGAAACGAAACGTTGTAAGCACTTGCTATTATACCCCTTCAGCCCGATCAGTCAGCTTTGAAAATAATTGTAAGTGCCAGATACCTAGTCTATCTAAAATCACTATATTAGCGGTAAAATGTTGCTTGCTTTCCAAAAAAATCATAGAATTTTAAGAAAACTGATCATAGGTATAGGTTTTTGTTAATTCCAATTTGATTCAGCTTTGAGCAGACTTTGATAAAGATGATTGAAACAAAGCCTGACCAAACATTTATGGTAAGCTTGCTATTTCGTGGTCTTTTTTGGAACATACTGTTGCTTTTAAACCACTTTGGAACCAAAAATGATAACAAGCTACTGTAACTACACAATATATTACAAACATATCAATTTTCCTCCAAGTTCCAGTACCAGCCTACAAATTGTAACTCGCCGAAAACAAGAACTTCCAACTTTGTACTTTTTAATGCTTCACTTGTTCATGAACTTTGTTGAAATTCACGTGTACACTGGCTTTTTGTTATCATTCTCGTAATACAGTTGATAAAGTCAATGCTTCTCTCCGCCTTCGACCACCATGTCATTTACGAGCAGGCAAGATGGTAGTCAATTACTGAATCGCGAAAAACGCAAGCCTAACGTCACGATTTCGCCATAAACTAAACTTAATGCATACGCATTCTGCGCGATTGGTTTCTATGAAGATATTTTCTAGAAAATTTAAATAATTATCTAGAGTTTGTGCAAAAACATAAGCGTCATAGTTGAGGTCACCCGTGTGCTATTTTACTAATTTTGTTACGTTGACAACACTGCTACGTCATTGCTAGTACAACTAAAAGTTTTTGATACTTGGTAGACACCAATTCGGTTTTCATCAGTAGACTCGCGTCTACCAAGTACAGTCGGTACCATGGCTGCTGTTTAAAATCTTATTGTTTGTTCACCGTAGCACCACGATGGTTCTCTTTACGTTACATAAACCCGTGCAATAGCAATATTCAATAGCACAATATACTAGCTTATAAATAGCCGTCTACCCGTGACCACGGTCGATGCAACTCGGCCGAAACGTCGGGATGAGGAGGTATTTATTTATCTCGTAATATTAGTGCGCGATTAGTCCCGTAGTATATAGTAATAACTTTAAAAGTATTGGTCAGTAGTTATTAAAGTTAGTAAACGATGTACTATAATTAGATCTATACTTAGTACTTAGCCTCAGTTTAAAACTCATATTTTATTAGTTTTTTTTTTGTAGTTATTAACTACAAATAATTTATAAGAATATTATTCGATCGTCTTTACTCAGTTCAATTTATAAACGAGAGTTTAAGTGTTCACGATATTTTATAGAATAGTGTTTATCTTCTACCCTTACTAATATTCACTTTCATTAAAACTCGCGTGAGAAATCATTATACTAAATAAACTCCTTCATCAGGGAATACGCTCGCTCCCGTCGACTGGCGCACGCGCACATCGACGAGAGCGTGCGTATTCCCTGATGAAGGAGTACTAATTTACTTCGAAAACGGTCGGGTTCCCAGCGGCCCGGCCGTATAATCATACGTGAGTGAAAACCGGTGTTTTATTTAGTTATTATTATGTGTTTGTTGGTTTAATGGTTTGTTTTACTTTCATGTAGGAACAAAGCAACGGGTTGACTTGGTTTTTGGCATGGACATAATAATATGAAAAACGAAAAGTGATATATGCTACTTTTTATCCCAGAAAAATAAAATGTTCCCATGGGATAGCACAATAATTAAAATACCACGCGGGCGAAGCAGCGGGAAAAAGCTAGCTATAGAATATTTCCAACATATTGAAGCAATTCATAGCATTTTGCATATTATAGATGATTTAACATACCGACGGTATCTATATAACGTGTTCAATGCGAGTTTCATGCTATGATTTTTCTATGACAATGAGCGGCGGATGCCATCGAACCTGAGTTATGTTTCCGACGCACGCAGACCTATTTGCAATCCTTATTCCACTACACAAATAATTATTATCGCCAAAAATAGCACAGCCGATTTCTACTAGCAATCTACGAATAACCTTTGAATAGTTCACTTGAATCTATGTATGACATTTTTAAATTATTGTTGTCTTTCCAACTCGTATCAACCAATTTTGATACATTACGGAGACTTAATTATACGGAACCAACTTTGGGGTATACCATTTGCAATAAAAAAATATCCAAATCCAACTATTCTATAAAAAATTATGTGTGCTTAGACCTAAAAAAATATACCTACACGTCAGATTGACTAGCTCCTCCGTTCCGTCGGTTAAAAAAAGATAATAGATAATTATTTTTTGCAAAAAAATAGCATGACCGACTTACCCGTGTACAGAATCATTACATAGTATAAAACAAAGTCGCTTTCCGCTGTCTGTCCCCATATATGCTTATATCTTTGAAACTACGGAACGGATTTTAATGATGTTTGTTTCAATAGATAGAGTAATTCAAGAGAAATGTTTATATGCATAATACACCTGTGCAAAGCCGGGGCGCATCGCTAGAACGCAAATATTATACACGGGTCGATGTAACATTTTTCATTATTGTTGATTTATCAAAAATGGTTCAGCCGATTTCGATAAAATTTAAATGAGACCAATTTCGAGGTATGTTCTTTCCAATAAAAAAAGAATGATTAAAATCGGCCTACTATAAAAATGTTATGCGTGGTTATACATAAAGCACGTAACCACTTGTAGCAGTAGCACAAAATATATTAAAGCTCTTCAACAGTTTTTTGTTAAGTTTGAAGTATGTGAGTAATAATTCAATTACAATGATATAGAGAGAAGGCTGCAAATTTTAATCAAAAATTAATTTTACTGGATCGTTCGTTTTTTTGCTAGAAATGGTGATCAGAATATCCCTTTTCGTTGAAAACTATTATTTTCTGCAAATTTAAATGCAATAGCCAATGATATTTCCAGCCTTTTCATCTTACTGCTGGATACTTAGAGGTATTTTTTTTATACGATCTGCCTCTGGCTGACAATAATCAAGTACATATTATATTCTTTATTATATTTTCCTTTTACTATATACCTTATAATATTATACCCTTATGACCTTCCATGTATCAATATTTTTAATTAACAACTAATATTCTCGAACATTATTTATTAGTAGGTACTATTCTATGGCATGTGGGAATATTTATAATTATATATGCCTGTATTGGCGGGGGGTACTACCGTGCCTCCAAATTAACATTATACTCATAATTTCTTTAACCAATGATACATATAGCGTAATAATAATATGTTACCTACCCCTTTAAAATTGTAATACATTTTGGATAAGTTATTTGTAAGATTTCGTTTCATTATCATCTTTATCTGTATTAACTTGTGAAAATAATACATTTGTGGAAGAGCCTGGAGCCCACGACACAGGCCGCCCTAGTGTGGGTTCCAGTGTTTCCCCTACTGTTTAAATAAAAAAGAATCTCCATAATACTTAAATTGTAAAATAGGTGTAAGTTTTTAGAAATAAGTTATTTTGCATAATAAAGAAATTATTATTATTATATTCAACTCTCTATCTCAGGACACCTAAAATTTAAGACACCAAAAATATTCAAAAAGCATCTAAACAAAGCTCTTTGTTTGCTATTGCAACGTTGCAGTTTTCAATAGCAACTTCCCTCGGGACGTTAATTTGCTTACACGATACTGCTTTCAGCGTGAAATATGCTTCCAATATTAGCGGGAATAACAAACTGCAGCCGTGTTGCTCTATTGTGGCTAGATAGTGTACACAATGTGGCTATACTTAATACTGGATATACAGTAGAGTATTTTATGTATCGCGGATAATATGAAATGTGTTTGTCAAACCTAGTGAACTTGATGAGGCATCTGTTAGTATGATAGCTTCGAACACGAAAATTCCAAAATAATATTGGCGTTTAAAAGGGGAGCCACAAATAGTACCCTAGAATGGAGTAGTTTGTAGTGCCCTCTTTATGTCTTTCAAATCAGAGCGATTTGGACACGACGCATTTGATTTAATTTAATATAGAGTGTGATATCCGATCGTGGTTCCGTAATACTTCACATTTAACACTCATTGTCATTAGGAAACAATAGGGTCGTATACCAAATATGTTACTACAACGTTGTATTGACATCTCAAGCGGACAATCTGGTGCCAAATACTTGATTAGCACGGTATTATGGTGATCTGTAACATAGACTTCAGTGGGCATTATAGAGATTTAGGCACAATTCCGTAGCCAGCTATACACAGCAACAGCATATTAGTGGCGCGGTGACTACGACACTGTAGTCTGTGCTACTGCTACGAGTGGTTACGTGCTACGATCTGCTATATGCTACGAGTTACTACGTGCTTGAAGCTGTAACGTGTTACGAGTTGCTACGTGCTTGAAGCTGTAACGTGCTACGAGCTGTAAAAAAGTGATTACAGGTATAATAATTTATTGTACTAACTCCAAAATATGCTATTAATTATTAAGCTAACACAGCCGTTATAAATCTAAGCCAGCTTAGCATTCTACTACGTCTTCGTAAAGCGATGTATCACCGGCATCGCGCGCCGCCCCCGAAGGCGGAAGTGCTCTGACTACCGCAGACTGCGGTGAATCAGGAATTGTATATCAAACGCTATCTGGGCACAGAGACAGAGTTACCATCTCTAGTTATTTTTAAACTTTCGTTATTTTTCTCTAGTTATTTTAAAACATTATTTTTATTTACTACGGGACTAATCGCGCACTAAAATTACGAAATAAATAAAATCCGAAATCTACCCGTAACCACGATCGATGCAACTCGGTTGAATCGTCGGGATGATGAGGTATTTATTTATCTCGAGGAGTAGAAAAGTACAAAATGATCACGTAGTCCCGTACCAATGAGGTCTTTAGAACTTAAGTACGAAATTTCACACTACTGGCTTTTTGGTGAAGGAAATCTTGAGGCAACTTGCGTACGCCCGTAGAAGAAATTCTTATGAGAATTCACCTACCCGCACTTGGTCAACGTGGTGTATATGGCTCGATCACTTTTCGTGAGCAGGCTTATGTCCTGCAGTGGTCTACTACTAAGACTGGTGGTACAGGTGTATATCTAATGTTTATTATGCTTACATACATTCGATTATACTATATGCTATTACAGTTTGGGGGAATGCTACAAATATTGTTAAAGTATTAAGATGTCAAAAAAGATAAAAAAAAGGTTTAAAAAACCCGAATCCGAAAAAAAAATGACAGTGATATATTGTTACATTTACAAATAGCTTACTGGAAATACAAGAATTGGAATTACCCACGTACCAGAATAGGCATCAATACAATTGGGAGCGAGCATTCATTATGCAAAAGCGTGCAGTGCAATGCATCTCGCGCGTAGCATGGGACGCTCCAGCTCGCCCATATTTCAAGAAACTAGGAATCCTGACACTGACCGGCATCGTGATATATCAGGTGGTGGGCAGCTGTGTATGCTAGGGCGAACCTCTCTGCGTATCCAGAGCGAGGCTCCGCATACAGATATCTCACCCGGGACAAGCACAAGCTGCGGGCCGTCCCCCACTCCCTCGAGAAGTGGAGGACTTCTCGAGAATTGACTTGACGTTAACTCATGTCATGGTGCCGACCGTGTATAACAACTTACCTCCAGAAATAACGTCAGCGACAAGCCTACATTCTTTTAAAATTAAATTAAAAAAATAATCGTTTTATATGTACGATGAATTTTACAAACGGTTGACATAATTAATTTGATTTTTATTTGTATTTCATTTGATTTATTTCGACATTTGTACATATTTTTCCCTATCATTAATTAATGTATTTACAATATTGTATTGAATGTTTACTATGAATACATATAATTTGACGAGTAAATTGCCATTTTACGAATAAATGACTTATGACAATCTACGAAATAAGGAAAATCTTGATAAGCCCATACACTAGGCGAGTTAAATTAGACAAACAAGTAAAACAAAACAATAAAATATCTATGTATAATAAATTATGTAACCAAGTTAGATTTTGATCAATTAAATAACACAATAAAAAAAATTAAACGTTAAAATTTATCCTTTTTACAAATTAAGTGAATATATGTCAATGGAATTTCCAGAATCCTCATTTTTATTTACCAGATAATAATTATGTTAGTAAGTAAAATATCAAATGTAAATCATGACTTGCCTGTAACATTTCATCCATCATCTATTAGCCATAAGAAGTCCACTGCTGAACATAGGCTTCCCCTATGGATCTCCAATAAGACCGGTTGGAAGCGGCTTGCATTTAACAACCTGTAACATTTAATATTATTTTATGGCCAATAAACATTTCTTATTCTAATCGTAAAATCTTAGCTATTTATTGTAACTTGATACAAATATGAATCTTATGTCATGAACTAACTAACTGCACAAAAATATGTGAAGATCTGTCTATTTCATATCTGAAACACTATTTGGCAAAGACAGCGGTTTCCAAAGGTACATCTACCAATAACTGTTCAAAAGTTACAGAATAATGAACTAGTTGATGCAGTTTGCCATTGCCAGCTGAATCCGCAAAGAAAACATCAATAATTCAGGTATGCCTCGGGTCGAAAGTGACGTCACAGGTGACCAATAACTGAAAGATAATCTTGAGCTACTCGAATTAAAACTTTAACTGCTAGGAATCTCGATTGAACACCCTGTGACGAAAGTTACTACATATAAGTAGAGAAAAACTACTAATTGCAAAGTTGTACGCCAGACGTCAATAATTTTGGTATCCCTTGGTTCAAAAGTGACGTCACGAGTGGCCAGTCACCGGAAAAGAATCTCAAGCCTCCTCGAGTCACTGGACTCGAAACTTTAACTGCTAGGACTCTTGATTCGACACAGTGTGACAGAAGTAACTATAGATAGAAATAATAGTGCGTGGAGTCCATCCGCGCGGGAGAAGTGAAACTTCGACGCTACAGTGCTTTCACACCCCCTCCATGGTAGCGTTAAACTTGTTGGAAGTCACATTAGAAGTTTCACTTAAAAAAAAAACTAGTTGGTGCGGTATGGCGGCTGAGTACTCAAGGTATTAATAATTCTGGCAAACCTCGGGTTGAATGTGACGTCACAGGTGGCCTGTGAACATAGGAGAATCTCAAGCCTCCTCGAGCCACTCCACTCGAAACTTTAACTGCTAGGAATCTTGGTTGGACACAGTGTGGTAAGAGTAGCTATTCATAGCGATACGCAAGTCATGACCTACAAAGGCCGGTTGAGTCTGCAAGACAGACATTAATAATTCTGTCATTCATCTTGAACCTCCTTGAGGTCGTCGTTTCAGACATTGGACGTGATCTGGTGATATAGGCCTCCCCTATTGATATCCATTAAGACTAGATACAGCTTATTTAGCTTACTTCTAGTGCAATTTTGCGGTCTTAATGAGGTTCACCTTGCGGGACGTCTTACGCCGCGCTTGCCGATGAGTATTCATACGAGAAATTTTCGACCTCTTCAGTCATGAGGTACTTTCTCCAGGTACTTGACTTGTAACTTTAGCTGTTCTAAGCTTTGAGCTGCTAGGCTAGACAAATGTGACGAGACGAGAGAGACCTGTGAATAATAAATTGTAAAAAAAAGTTTTTTTATTTTTTTATTTAAAGGGCTTAGCGACCACATCGCCCTGTACAATAAAGGTACATAACTTAAAACTAAACTTATCTATTTAAACCTATATCTACGAGTTTGTACAACATTTTTGCACTTTCAGAGTCTGATAAAGATAAGATGGAGTTGTAAAAGCCAACGTTTTTAATATTTTGTATATAACATAGTCTTCTAAATGACTCTTTCCGCACACATTCCAACAATATGCGGAGAGTATCTTCATAAACGCCACAGTCGTTACAATTGGGGGTTGGCGTTTTTTTCACCAGATATCTAAACTTATTAGTTACTTAGCTTTTATAAAGCACAAGTCAGGTCTTGCATGGAATACTGCTCTCACTTTTGGGATGACTCTGCCAAATATCAAGTGGGGGCTCTGGAGTCGATTGAGAGGCGAGCCAGGAGGCTGATTGACAACGACACCTTGACTAAGTCGCAGCTGCAAAGTCTTGAGCATCGACCAAAGTTAGCGTGTTTGTCGGCCTTTTATCGGATACACTTCGGAGAGTGCGGCCAGGAGTTGCAAAATCTGGTCCCACCTGCCCCTTTCTTCTATCGTACGGCTAGACAGACGTGACCAAAGCGCCACCCTTTTATGGTGGACATTCCGCGCATTTGAACGAAGCGTTTCGAATCCTCATTCCTCATACGAACAGCCAGAATGTGGAACGCCTTGCCTGGGTCTGTCTTCCCGCATATGTACAACGTGAGTGTCTTCAAATCCCGAGTAAATAGGTATCTTCTAGGTAAGCGTGCTACACCCTAGACCGCATATCTGCTCAACATCAGGCAGTATGTAGTCAAACGCAAACCTACACGAAATAAAAAAAAAGAATTTGTGCAGAACGGAGCCTGAGGGCTGAGGACTAATCCACTGGTACTTCAAAATTTCCGGTTGTATAGTCTTGTACCAGATTCCTTTTCTTCGGATCGCTCGTCAAAATGTTCCTGCCACATTGATCTACATTGCATTTTAATCCATCGAGTAAAAAAAAAGATTAAATTTTATTTATTCCACTCGAATTGTCTGGTAAAAAAAAAACATCAATTACCTTGAAATTGTAATTTGTCTATTTATGATAAAAATACCATTAAATTGTAGGATCCAGGTATTTTTTGTGCCATCATTTAACAAAATGATCTAAAGTTAATGATGAAAATTTATTAAAACCTGACAAAAATGGTTCCCATAAAACGTAACATTAACTTCGAGCGACTTTGTCCTACTGGCTACATTGTTACACTGGCCTTAAGGCTGCATCTTAACGATGTTAAATACAATTCAATAGCGCCGGACAAAGGCTGGGGGCCTTAATTAATGGCCTCGGGGCCCCGACCGAGGGACGAAGGGGCCCCTTTGAGCTGTCGCCAACAACACACTATTATTCTTTCCAACTTTGGAACTCTGGATAAATTACCCCTTAAAGGGTTGAATAGTTTCATAAGCTATTTAAAAGTTGATTCGGGTAAGCGTTTTGTCCGGAGGAAAGTTGTTTTAAAGTCTACTGCAGTTTTTTTTGGGGAAAAGAAAATTAAAAGTTGGGTTTGACGATTCTGTAGTAGAACAAGAAGCCCTGAAATCAGGATACGACGTACGTTCGATATTTTGTTCAAAAGTTAGTAAGTTCATTTTTGAAAGTATAACTAATACAGTCTTCTCTTACATTAGCATAGATAGTGATTTCCAGTGTACGTCGTGACCACCGACTTGGCATTTTCCATATTGATAGTCGTGACATTTAGAACAGTTTGTACGAGTATTCATGGCAAAGGCACCACACTCACAAGTATCACAACACATTCACATTGAATGAGCTGTAACACAATATGACGTCTGGTAATTTTAATGTCGATTTTTTTCTTAGTTACCATGCTCCATGTCAGAAGAATACAAGTAGCCTAAGAACTCTGACACCGAAGCAGCAGTTGTTTACAGTGCCATTTGTATTTTCCCCGTCCTAAGCCCGTCTATAGTGTCTATACTTATAGTGGAAACACACCAAAAAGCGTTAGTTACCAGGATGTTCGAAATACCCGCCTCGCTTGCACGCGAGTCCGAAGGCTCCGAGGGCGTCTCGTTAACATAGCTCCCAAAACGTTCTTTTGACGTCAAAGCAGACGTTCCCCGAAACGTCAAAGAGAATTTTGCTCTATGTGTGCTCAGATATGTATGAATGTATGCGTTCTTTTTGTGAATAAAATAACATTAGGGAATAATAGCGAATGCGCTATTATGACGGTATCGTGTTACTCGCGTGGAAGGAATAAACTGCTCCTGGCTGAGTCGAAGTTGCTTGGAGGGGTCCTGTAGATAAAAGGGATTTTAATGCAAAGCCAAGACATGAAGTAATGTAATTGCTTGCACTAACACAAAATGAAGTTCAATTCTTGGTTTCTAGATAGGTAAATGAAAAAGAAAAACATAAATAATAACTCTGACGCAGAGGCTGAGTACAACAAAAATGTTTACAGTTTCTAATGTTTCATTTACTCATTTTACTACGCTAAATAAATGTTATTAAAAATGGAGTCTGTATAGAATTACTGTATAGTTTAGAAAACAAAATTTTATCAAGATAAATACAAAATATGAGAAGTAGTGAGGTATTAATTTGTTTTTTTTTTATGGCATGGAACCCTAAAATGCTTTCACAAGAAGCAAGTTATGAGTCAAGGTTACAAAAACTCACATTCGACATCAGCCATAGATCATCCCCTGCTAGATATAGGCCTCCCCGATAGATTTCCAACAAGATCCGTTGGAAGCGCCTTGCATCGTCATTTTTTTTTTAAATTTGTCGCACTCCACATGCACCGAGCTCTATCCTCTTAAAGATATGCATTACATTTTTAATATGATTTGAACAATATTTCTTAAAACTAAGACGTTACAATAGAACTCTATACTAAAATAAATCTGAATCTGATAGGATGCGTGTATACCGGGAGCAGTCCGATCCCCACGAGCAGCACCCGTTCACGAGTGTAACGCGCGCGCCGGCCGTCGCTCTCCTAAACCATGTTTGAGTGAAGAGGGCGTCCCGCCACAGGTCGCCGCCACGGCACCTCCACGCCACCTTTTGACGAGCTTGATTGCTCCAGGCATACACATTTTAAATTATTTATTTATTATTATGTTGAGTGCATCAACATTTGACATGGTTTTCTTAATTTTCTTAAAAGGCGGGCTTAGATAATGATGACGAAAGGTAGAAAACAATCAATAGTTATTGTGATAAAGTTTCCCAGTACATATTCATCATTTTTCCCCCTTTCCTCGCGTCTGCTGTAGTTAATAACAAACGAGTTGGCATGCAGCCCTCGTGTGCCGTGCCCAGTAAGGACTTTCAGATTATTTTGCAATCTGAATTTTAGTGAAAGAGTAGAGCTTGTCCTATTGGCAAGCTATATCATATCTATGGGCCAAAATATTTAAATTACACTTGTGCTAAGATAACCGATTGAGAATATAGGTATGGTCTAATCACTCTTTGTAGGTAGTGGTCTACATTTTCGCTAGATAGAAAATAATGTAGTAACAAAAGCATTGCTTCCACTTTCACAACGTCACAACAAAGTTAGGTGGCACTCAAAAAGTTTTAGACGGTGCTTACAATTTTAGTTAAGTGTAGAGTCTATAGCCCTGTAACTGACTGTACTGTACTTATTTTTGAATAATAGTCTATGCCATTTGTAACAATGCAAGCAAAAAATACTGCCCCCATCAAAATTGTCTGGTCATAAACCGTCGGGTAAACAAAGTGTTCCAGAATTTCTGACTTTTGTTTTCTGATTTTTGTTTTTGAGCTTTCGCGATTTGAACACATTATTATTACATAGTACGAGACTCGGTCGGTCTAAATGTCGGGATGATGAGCTATTTATTTATCTCGTGATTTTAGTGCGCGATTAGTCTCATAGTATATAATAATAATGTTATCGTTGAGTTACAGGACCTGGACCTATACATCACTACATTGCATAAAACAAAGTCGCTTCCCGCTGTCTGTCCCTATGTATGCTTATATCTTTAAAATTACGCAACGAATTTTTTAAATAGATAGTGATTCGAGAAGAAGCTTTATATGTATAATACACCTGAGCGAAGCCGGGGCGGGTCGCTAGTACTACATAAACCATGGGACATCCAGTATACTTTATTTGGTATTTTCCAACATTCGAAGTGAAGGCGACAAGTCTTTATGTAAGTCGCTTGCGTGGCGAGCACTTCTACTGAGCGAGAGAGAGATGAGAAACTCAGTGGCGTTGCGTCTCTCTTGCCTAAGTACGCGCTGGTGTATTCGCCCTTTAAGACGCTTTATGTGTGAAGTGCAAGGATTTGCTACTCAAAGGTGCCTGAAGTAGCTGATCTGCCGCCGAGGTGCAGAGGTCTCGAAGTAAAACACATGAATCTTAATTATTCCTTGGCTTTAAGTAGTCTTTTTACCAAAATAACCCTGTACAATCCAATCGTTAACTGTACAAACCCTTATCACTACTACGTTAACTTGCCGAGATCGAATTGTGGATTAGAACTGTTCACTGTTGAAATTAAGACTGACTATCGGGCGATCCGTGTGCCCTTATATACTAAATCAACTACTTGGCTGTTCGTTACCGTGACCAATCAGAGCTCTCCGAATGTTTGAGAACCTTCCCTTCTTTCTTCGGGGCCTAAGTAGATTACTATGTATCGGGAAAGTTCTAGAACACATCTCTGCAAAGTTCTTTAAATCGAATTCGATCGAACGGCGAGAAATACTTAAAAAACTATTCTAAACTAATTCTAAATCGAAACTTAATCTATCGATTCGGCGATCGATTCTAATTCGAACGAATTAGAATCGATCGCCGACACGAAGCGTGCGTATAGTTTTCATTCAGTACATTTCGTCACAGTTTCGCTGGCCAGTCCCTACTGCGGCGATCTGACTCGAGGTGACGATCTGTTTGCGTTCCATTACAGGTTGGCGTAACGTTGCCAACTCCACAGATATATTGCTGATAGACTTTATGGGCCGTAAGATAAATCCACGGGACAAACATTACCTGCGGAGAACAATGCCCGATTCTATTGGACGATAACACGTACTTATACGGAAGATTGTCCAACTTCGTCTTGTCTGCGGGCGACGTGAGAATCGGAGTATAAAGAACTGTTTACTACAACTTTTTTCTTTATTATTTGAAAGATTAAAATGTTTAATGAGTATGAATGGGTTACAACAGTAAATTATACTCCATAAAATTTAACTTGATCTCTGCGACAGCTGTCAGAAAAATCACGCCTATGAAGTCCTGAATTTCTTAATAGTACATACAGTACCTGTCAATGTCATACTTTATGGGCATGTCGATCAGTGATAGGCGACGAATGATCGTGACCACAGAGTTTTAGATAAAGTTTTAATTAAAATATCGATAGTTTATACCGCCGAAATTTTAAATAAAATACAATTTATCATTAATTTTATTGTATATTTGAATATCATAACATTTTTTACATGTGTAATTAAATTAAACCCAATTATATGTTACATTAGCATCGATAATAGTGAAAAACGTCGATAAATACTATCGTTACATTTTATGAGTATTTAATTAATATCATAACAATATTTACATGTGTACATACTTGATCTTAAATAATAGTATGTAAATAAAATCCAATTTCTTACCTTCAAGTACTCATTCGATTTCATTACAACATTGTTTGAAAATTGATTTTTTTCCACCACTATCTCAACTCTAAATTTGTCAATATGTAACTGTCGCAGAGATCAAGTTATATTATTTTATAGAGTATAGGTGCATTCAAATATGACGAATGATAGAGATAAATGAAATAATGTTACATTGTACAGTATTGTACCGGCCCTAATAAATAAGTGGGTTAAGGGTCAAAGGAAAAGAAGCCTTACGTATTTACAGTAAATTATGGTAAAATTTTGAGTTTGTGATAAGTTGAGTTCCAGTGGTGGTCAAGGATTGGAATGCCTTGCCTCCGTCATTGTTTCCTGACAATTACAATTTGGATATCTTCAAGTCAAGAGTGAATAGGTATCTTCTAGGTCTACAGAGCCCATCTTCGGCTACAACTTTGCTTTCCATCAGACGAGGTTAGTTTTTTTTTTTATTTCGAATAGGTTCGCGTTTGACTACACGCTGCCTGATGTTAAGCAGATGTGCGGTCTAGGGTGTAGCACGCTTACCTAGATACCTATTTACTCGAGATTTGAAGATACCCACGTTGGTGGCCATATGTAGACTTATTCTACATTTCAAAAAAGTACTGGCTCGATACCCATGAATTCCCAAATAAATAGAGACTAAACAAAAGGTAAATATAAGCCGTGGTGGTCAAGAGGTAGTGACACCCGCCTTGCAATCGTGAGGTGGCGGGTTCAAATCCCCGGTCCCATACCAATGAGTTCTTTGGAATTTATGTACGGAATTTCACACCACTGGCTTTCCGGTGAAGGAAAACATCGTGAGGCAACCTGCACACGTCCGTAGAAGAAATTCGATGGCGTATGTGAATCCACCAACCCGCACTGGGCCAGCGTGGTGGATATAGCCCAATCACCCTTCGTAGGTAGGCCTACGTCCTGCAGTGGACTGTTTAAAAAAAAAGGCTGGTACAGTACAGTACAGTAAACAAACGGTAAGCGTAGTGTCTGTATAGGTACAACAACGACAGATTATCTGAAGAAAAATGATGGATGCACTAAACTCTACCCACCCAGATTGAAAATTTATTGGGAAGGCTTACGTCTATCATGGGGCTAACAGATGATGAAGTAGTACCTATTACCCATAAAAAGCTAGAATAAAACTATATCAATACCTAAAGGATATACAATGACACATGGAGTACAATGAAACACAATTAAGTACCAACATTGTTTTTGCACATCCAAAGAAACATCATCGCTCGTATCTCCAATCTTGTAAAAGTGCTCCTAAGAGCTGTTTTTGTTTTAATACGAACCCATTAGCAGCTAAACGTGTGCATTTTTCATTCATGCTCGGTTCACCTCGCTTAAAGGTCAGCGCACACAAAGCTTGGCGTAGCTTCCACACCGTATCGACTTAACTTCACGCCAGTATATCATTAGGATTTTTTATTATTACTTACATAAAAACAATATTATCAGAATGAAATTTTATTATACTCGTAAACATATATTTCGAACTGAATATATTTTGGTCTACGAGTACACCTTACATAAATGTGAATTGATATGAAACTTAACCTAAGAAGAGGAGGAACCCTATGTCCAATAGTGGATGACCTACGGTTGATGAATGCATGATGACAAAATTTGACTACAAAAATTCATGAAATTATTCACTAAAAATCTAACTATATTAGGTATTATTTTAACCCTAGAAGCCCAATCATATTTTTAAAGCCATAAAGCCCAATCATACGTCAAATTGACGTGTAATATTAAAAGTCGTTATATTTGTTTGTTTATATTCTATATACCAAATTTTTAAATTATTTAGCTTAAATATAGTTTAATAAAATATAAAAACGTAAAATTAAATCAAATAGTTATTTATTGATACTTTTATAATCAAATATTAGGAACTATAGTAAAATCACACAAAAATTGTCATCATCTTAGTTATTTCTTGATAGGAATAAAATTAATGCAAAAATCAATCTTATTTAAACATTTTTCAGAAAACAAATCGACTCTCTTCGATATAAAAACAGTTGCAAACAATTATTCAGTAATTAAATACAGTTTTGACATTTGTGAATATCGTGTCCTCCGCATATTGCTTTTTTACATTTTAAGCACAGTTTTTTTTTTCAACCCCTTTTTTTACAGGTACAAAACCCACAGTAGCGTTTTTTTTTTGTTGTGGATCATCACATGTAACTGTTGCTGATGTTTCTGGCACGGTTTTCAACACATTTCCTATGTTTTCACGTAAAGTTTTCTCAAATTTGGTGCTTCCAGACGTTTTTGCATCCGAGTCAATACTATGCTCAATTTTTGCACTCCCTACAGATCAAGGTCAACAAATTGTGGCAGTGACTTATGAATTTACATAAGCCATGTTTAGCATCCCTTACAAAACTGCCTAATTGAATAAAAACCTGATGTAACGAGATGATTCTGTGAAGTGAAGTCGATGGTGTTTTTTTTTCAAGATTTGGTGACTCTGGAGACGGGACAGGGCTTTCAAGGTCCTCATTTCTAGTTGCTGATCTTGCATTTTCAATTAAGTTCACGATTTTTTCGTCACTATCACTTCTGATATCATCTTGAAGAACAAAATCTTAAGGGTCATATCAGCAGGAGAAAAATCATCTTCATGTTTCAAGTGACGCAATTTCGTCTGGATTTAGGTATCTAGAGGACGCCATTAGTATTTTATTTCTTAAAATAACATATTCAGTTAACATCAAATGCAACAGTACGACAAGCAAAAAAAAAACAACAATACCGCAAACTTATAATAATCACAAAACTTACACAAAGCCCAATCATACGTCAGATTGACGTGCATCATTGTGATTACAATTAAGTGGAGGCACTTACCGAAGCGACACTGCCTTCTCCTGTTAGGTTTCGACGGGCACTAGGTTGATTTAAAAGGTCGTGACGATTCAACACAGTTTGCAAAAGATATAGCGATTTTTTGTCGGCGTGTACGTCAAAACGACGTACATTGGGCTTCTAGGGTTAAGCGGCGTTGACCCGTATGTAGAGCTAATATTTAATCTTTATTTTTTTGGTTTTTCTTTTGTCAAAACTCAAAAATAAATCAGCTGTTCCATATATTATGTCGCGGGTGAAAGATATTTTTCTATAGAAAAACATTTTTTTTGAGCACTTCATGGATGGGCCTGTGTCGAGCGGTGAACTACTTAAAGGTTAAACTCACGAAGGCAGGTCATACAGATACATTTACAAACAAAGATACACACAAAATTGATACCATCTCTCTCTTTTTCTCGCTCTAAAGTTATAAACAATCTGAATATAACTGATTCAGTGTACTTTGCACCTTAGTCACCGGATGCGGTGCAAAGTGTGAAATCACCGCTGATGCAGCTGTAGCGCTGCAATCGCAATCCCGCGAATGCCGGATTACACTTACCCGACAAGAAAAAGATATTCGAGAAACTCTCTAAGCACCTATGAAGGAAATAAACGACATTCACAACCAAACCAAAGTAAAATCTATTCTCACTTGGTAAGAGTTGAAAGTTGTACAACACATTTGGATAGGTTTAAAGAAAAATGTGAAATAAAGATTGTATCCACGCCTAGAGGGCACTTAAGTGCGCTAGTGTGCGCACTGAATTATTTGTGATGACAAGCGTTTATCTGATTTATACTCGCGCCTGCATTTGTGTAGAAATACTCTAAATAGCTTTCGTAAAATAACTTAAAATGAATAATATAAACCGTGGTGGTCTAGAGGTACACCCTTACAATACAATCGTGAGGTCGTGAGTTCAAATCCCCGGTCCTGTACCAATGAGTTCTTTGGAATTAATGTACGAAATTTCACACCACTGGCTTTTCGGTGAAGGAAAACATCGTGAGGCAACCTGTATACGTCCGTAGAAGAAATTCGATGGCGTATGTGAATCCACCAACTCGCACTGGGCCAGCGTGGTGGATATGGCCCAATCAACTTTCGTAGGTAGGCCTACGTCCTGCAGTGGACTATTGAAATGCTGGTACAGTACAGTACAGAATATTAAAAATGTCAAGGGCAAGATAAAGTGTAGGTAGATACTTGCTACGTTAAATAACGTTAAATAATTCTAAACACTAAAAGTTTATGATCAAAATTATTTTTTTGAAGTGAAATCTTCTTAAGCGGCATTGTGCACTTTTTTTATTTCAAATAGGTTTGCGTTTGACTATACACTGCCTGATGTTAAGCAGATATGCGGTCTAGGATATAGCACGCTTACCAAGAAGATACCTAATTACTCGAGATTTGAAGAATGCACTTTTTGGGATGGGTAAAAAATGTTAAACTCCCGTTAGGACAATTCGTAAGACGGTGAAGTGAAAACTTGCTTGCGCGAGTGTGTGTGTGTGATATCGTTTCCTACCCGTGCACCAAATTTCGGTCTATTAGAAGTAGTTGCAAGAATCTGCAAAACACTTTTTTTTTATTAAGATGGGTAACTTCACCAAACGCTGACAAGCTGACTGATTCAGGGATATTGTTGTACACTATAGCTACCATGACCACAAAGTAGTTGCATTTTTTGCGCTCACCTACACACATATTTTAGATAATACTGGGTAAGTCGTGTGTGCAATAACTGTTTTGCTCCGCACCCAATCAACGTTATCGTGTTGAGATTTCGTTTCCAGATTTAACCGTCATGAAAATTCACAAAAACAAAACCTATTCCAATGAACCAAAAACCACCCGTTACAATCGGTAACAAAGCCGATATAAAACAATGACCCGAAATATTACAACAATGAATTTCATTAACAGATTTTTTTCTGTAAACCGGGCAGAGATTTTGACGAAGATACCCGATATCTGGAATAGATATGACATACATTTACTTTGCTCTATGTCATGAAAATGTGCTATGCCAACTCGCAGAGGGGTATACTCGGAGTTTCTTTGCGAAATAGAATTTGAAATGAAGAGATCCGCAGGAAACAAATTTACCGACATAGCCCAGTGGATTAGCAAGTTGAAATGGCAGTGAACTGAACACATATTTCAAAAAAGGTATGACCGATGGACCCATAAAGATCTCGAATGGAATCCACGTCCCGCCAAGCGCTGCATAGGATGTCCACCGGACCACAGGGGATTTCGTATGCCTCCACCCAGTGGACATCCCACGGTTTATAATGATGACTAGCTTTTGATCGCGGCTTCTCCCGCGTAATATTTTGATTTTGTGTTATCACATGGAATCCTTTATTTTTTCCGGGACTAAAAGAAGCGGCCTCGTGGCAGACCCCCTACTATATGGCGAGACGAATTGAACGTCTGTGATCAAAATTGGCAGGAACAAAACTGGAAATCTTGAGGGGAGGCTTTTGCCCAATACAAGCTTTTAAACAAACAAACAAAAAGTAACCTATATAACTTTCCGTCTTTCAAACAGTTTGAACGGATTTATTTGATTTTCGGTATGGACATAGTTACTCCGTTGCTGCATGAAGGAGGAACAAACCAATAAACCAACAAACACACTTTGGGATTTAGGTATAATATCAGTAAGCAAAGGAAGTAGGGATAATAAAGGATACTAAAATGATACGTATGGCCATTCCAGTAGAGGTAACGTGCCACTGTATTGTTCGGTCGTGAATCAATTAATTCTTTGATTGCCGCGTTTTTCCTTTCCAATCATATCTGCCGCTTTCTCGTCTATATTGCTCCTCCCCCATTACCGTGGACGTACTTAGGGCCGTACCTACCCTAAAATCTTCATAATTCATGTCAGATCTTCTATTTATCCCTAACTCCTAAAACTGTGTAAATAGCCGTTTTATCGTCTCAATTAAGTCGACACCAGGGTTATCGTGTCCTCGCCCTCTCTACGGACTTCAGATAACCCCATATTATCCCATCGCAACCTACCCAACTCTTCTTCCAGTTCCGCAATCTTCTCATCAGCCTTCATAGTGCGCACGTTATATGTTGCCAGGGCCAGTCGTCGTCGGTTGGGGTGGCAGCCGGATCTCTGCCGGGGATTCTTAGCACCCCTTGCTCCGCCGTTACCGTGGTCGCTGCCGGAACCAGGACTAGCGGAGCTGCCGGGGACTGGGAGCCTGGTTTTATTTTGTGTGATCACAAGGGGGATTTGCCCGTAATTGCCGCGCTGGGCAAGCGTGTTGGCAATCGCAGGGCGTAGCTCTCGCGACGGGGATGCTGCTGCCCATCTCCGCCCTGTTGCACTTGAGCTGCGCTGTTCTGGATGGGTATACCGCCAACTGTCGGTTTCGTAGTACCTCAGTCGGCTCTTACGACACCTGGTACAAGAGGAGGGTGCTATTCTACTCTGCCGGCACCCCACGGCAACTGCCGGCACCCCACGGCTAATAGATACTAGGGACATAATTTAAAGTTTTATAAAGTATGGTTTATGGAATTTTGGTTTGGTAATATCGGGAGATTTTATATTTGCGAGAATACGAATACATTTTTTTGTATTATGAATACTTCATGCGCATTTACACTAAAGGTGACGTCCACAAGTGGTATATTATTTAGAGAAAAATTGAACCAAGATGATATATACATCATTTGAAAGCTTGTTTTATGGGCTTCTCAAAAATATTTAATTTAGATTTTTCACCTCTCCATTTTTTTTTAAATGCGATAAATAAACTGTTAGAAAAATAACAATACAGCTTATTACTTTTTCTAGTTTAGCAATGATAAAGTGCTTCTATCGTTATTTTACTTGCATTCGTAGGTGATTCTTCCACATTCATCTCCTAATTTGTTAAAATTAAAAATTATAACCTACCAGTGTGACCAGTTAGTAGGTACAATGTGACAAAAAACACTTAAAAAGTGTGTCTAATTGGTAAATATTATTTTATTTAACAATTTGGAGGTTACTTAATCAGGGTTGCTAGAGATAAACTACCTATTGATCCAAATATATTTATGTATCCTAATAAATTCAAAATTAATTTAAAAAAAATCGAAGGGTTCTTTTTTATTTTTAACTGTTGTAATATACTTTGAAAAATATGAACTTTATCGAAATATAACGAGTGTTGTGGTTAGAATTTTTGATTATTATTATACCAGCCTCCATACATTTTGTGGACATGTCTTTTAAAGTCTGTGTCTTGTGCAGTTACTTGATCTTTATTTACTTCGTGAACGTGGCTACGACAGAAGCTCTCCTGTAGGTAAGTAAGTAAGTGCGTATAGGCCTGCTAACCCCTTAGTGTCAGAGTTTTTAAGCCGCCAAAAGGCTGCTGACTTGGCTAAACGGTTAAAATAGCCAGGAACTACAATTGAACGTGTCATCCGAGCCACGGTAGCGCGCAGTTGAAAATGACACTTTCGATCACCCATCCGAAGACTGACCGTGCCGAACGTTGTTTAACTTTGATGATCGCTGACAAATACCTAGTAAAGTTAAACTACGCCAAGAGCGCTCCTGTAGATAGCAAAGTATAAAATACACAATTCCCTTCTTCCAGCTCCTAGCTCCGTCCCTGGCACTGTCCTCCATCAAGTCGGTTTTACATCACAATGGACATTTTAATCGGTCCATTAGAAAAAGGATGGCGTTTGTTGACAACCCTCAACGACGCCATAAAAATTACTTCCTACTAATATTATAAACGCGAAAGTTTGTGAGGATGGATGTATGGATGTTTGTTACTCTTTCACGCAAGTACTACTGAACGGATTGAGATGAAACTTTGCAATAATATAGCTTATATATCAGAATAACACAAAAGCTATAAATTATGATGATATTGATGTTTTTAAACTTTCGCGATTTGAACACATTATTATTATATACTACGGGACTAATCGCGCACTAAAATTACGAGTTAAATAAATACCTCCTCATCCCGACGTTTCGGCCGAGTTACGCACGGTCTTACGCACTTATGCACGGTCGAGGCGTAATTTTAGTGCGCGATTAGTCCCGTAGTATATAATAATAATATGATGATATTGCGTCAAAAATAAAATATCATGCGGGCGAAGCCGCGGGTAAAAACTAGTTTTAAATATTTTACGGATTATAAGTAAGTAGCTTAGTTCGTATAGGCCGGGTGGCTAGCCCTAGTGTCAGAGTTTTTAAGCCGCCTGAAGACCTCTGACATGGTTAAACGATTATATAACAACCGGGGCCTATCGGGTGTCATGCGAGCCACGGTAGCATTCAGTTGTAAATGCTACCCTCAGTCACCCATCCGAGACTGACCGTGCTGAACATTGTTTAACTTCGATGATCGCTAACGAACACTTAGTCAAACCTGTGAGCGCTACGATCCGATACCGGTTTATACAAAGGGATTCATTTACAGTAAAGCTTAAAGATAGACAGAAGAGCGAAGACATCCGAAAAAAGACAAAATTAATAGACCCAGGACAGCATGCACAGAAGCTTAAATGGAGATGGGCAGGTCATATTGCCCGGACAACAGATAAGCGATGGACAAAGCGTGTCACAGAATGGGCAGGTCCAGGCGGGAAAAGAAGTAAAGGAAGACCTAAAGATCGATGGATAGATGAAATACAACAAATAGCCGGTAGAGCCTGGATGCAGACGGCGCAAGTTCGAAAGGAATGGAAACGACTGGAGGAGGCCTATACCCAGAGCGGGGCCATGTCTAATTAAAATAAATTTTAAGATGTTCTCTTATGTACATATTTTTGTAAATTAGCATGGAAATAAAAGGCTTTATTATTATTTATTATTATTATTAATGTGACGTTTACAAAACGTCGATCGAGGTTTAGTTTTATGGACTAGGTGGTCGTCAATGTAGAGATGATGATGATAGAATAACATCTCGCAAAGGAGTACTCCACCGGGCGAGGTGTTGTGCCCGGGGATAGTGTAACTTTTGGTTTTGATATGGTTCGCCCGTCGCTGTATTTAACAGATTGACCAAGGTGCAAAAACAGGGCTTAAATAATAAATTTTGTATGTATAACAAGCTACCATAAAATATTACCAACCTACATGCAAAATAACTAAAAATGACAATGAAGACAAAAATGATGAGCTTGTAACTCTATTAAAACATTCCGTTTTCAGTAGAGAAACTTTCCGTTCAAAAAAAAGCTCGCGGGTGAAACCGCGTAACTCAGTTAATACCTAATAAAATTCCAGGGTCCTTCTAAGAAATCGTATTAAAAATTCAGTATGAACATCAAACGACGTCAAACTTTTCGATTTCGGCCTCTTTCCTCTGACGGATGTAAATCACTTCCGCGCATCGCCTTAGCATTTTTTCGCTTCCGCGATATATGATTATGACGGGTCCAATTTGTTTGTCTTAGCAGCGGTCTTAGCCATGTTTAACTAAATTAAGACATTTTAAGTATAGTATTGAATATTTAGAAGTAATTTTGTTAAGTCTAACAGTGTTTAGTGTCACCCGCGTGACGCTTGAATTCAATCCTAGTTTCGTACTAATAGGTTTTTCGGTGAAGGAAAAAATCGTGAGGTATCGGCTGCGCCACACAAGTTGGCGGATGTGAAGTTACCTACAATCTGCACAATAGCTATTCATCGTGCGGCTTTATGTAAGCTTCAGTCAGGATTGGATACTGCGCAGTTTGTAGCTAACTTCATATCCGTAGACTTGTGTGGCGCGGCCTATAACCTGCATACGTCTGTAGAAGAAATTCCAATGGAGTATATAAACCCACCGACGCGCATACACACGACAAAAAAATAACAATAATGTAAAAATGTCGTACATGTCGATTTAAGCAAATTATTCTCAATTTTTACGTAGTTTGCAATAATTGAAAGTCAATTATTGTTAGCGAAAAGTGACGAGTGATTTCTTCTCTATTAAATATTTCAAAATCGACTTATTTTTATTTAAATTATAGCAAATGAAAACAATTTTGATGAAATTATTTCTAAATCAGTACATCTTGTTAGAGATTCCGAGGCTACAGAAAAACGTACTTCTACTACCTTCAGATACTTAGCTAAATATTATAATAACATATATCTCTTCGTTGAGGATCGAAAATGAATTATTGCTCAAAATTAGATAAAAATGTCTTCTACCAAGTACCTATATGTATTTTACCTAAAACACGGATCTACTGTTCTGAAAAGAACACGCCAAAGACTAAGCAAACTAAGCAAGGCTAGACTGACCGAAAATGATGCTGCTTGGATATGCTGAGACCTCGTTACTGTTTCAACCTAAATCTGGAAACATACAATCGGAGGCGGCTGACGGACGCGACTGACAGCCGCGACTTAGCAGTGTGCACAGTCTTAAAACATCCGGCGCGCCAGATCGCTCTCGGACGTCCGAACGCTCAAGGTCAGCCCAAGGTGACGTCCGCGATTTATGTCCAATAGTGTGCATGGCTCAGTGTACATTCATTATCTAGATACTTATAAGTCGCGGCTGTTAGTCGTTCGTAAGCCGCGTCCGATAATATGTTTCCAGCATAAAACACACGTTTCTGTGTTGAGTTGAGACTGAGTATATGATCTCAAATAATAAGAACAAAGTCTCGTTAAACTCTACCGCGTAGACTTGAACTTATTAACCCGAAGCCTTGAGTATCTTTAATTCGTCTCCAAAGTTGAGTTAATATCGAGTCTCCTACAGATACAAGTGGGTCGCGGGAGACATCGAGTTAACGAGTTTATTTTCCGTTAAATAAACTCATCTCGGCTTTATTTCGAGACGTCACTCGGGATTTCGCTCTTTATGATTCCAATTCAACAAATTTTTGCATTTTTAGGGTTCCGTACCTCAAACGAAAAAAAACGGAACCCTTATAGGATCACTTTGTTGTCCGTCTGTCCGTCCGTGTGTATGTCAAGACTCTTTATCTCGGGAACACGTAAAGATATCGAGTTGAAATTTAAACTGTATACGTACATCTATGGTTTCTTGTAGTTGTGTAAAAGAAAAACTTCTCAGTTTTCGTTACCGTTAACCGCATATTTTGACACTCACAAAAATCAAAACCTACAGGGTACTTCCCGTTGACATAGAACTATAAAATTTGGCGAGAAGCATTGTCTTAGAGTAAATATATAGGAATAAATCTGAAAACTGTACATTTTTATTTAAATAACAAAGTATAAGGCCTCAAAATTCACAAAATATGGATTAAAAATTCAAAGTGAGTAAATCGTAGTATGTAAGGATTGTAAGGTATCATATAAAATAACATCATAAGCACGTGCTAAAACAGGTTTTTAATTATTTTAATGTGTAATATTCGATGTAAGACGATAAAAGTAAAAATAAAAATATTTTTGTCGATGGTCAGTATAGAGATTTTCAACGTACTTTGCAATTTTGTGAAATTTTCTGGATTTGTACGGAACCCTTGGTAGCAAGGTAACATTTGTAGGAATAAATCTGAAAACTGTACATTTTTATTTTAATCACATAAAAATAGGACCTCAAAATTTACAAAATATGGGTTCAAAATTCAAAGTGAGTAAATCATATCATGTAAGGTATCTTAAAAAAGCAATTTTAGGCAAGTCTGATGTTTGTACTTATAGGTACAGTATTTCCAAAAGCGCTACTAGTATCCTGTATCTTTCAGCTACATTTATCCAGGCAGGTGTTCGGTGTCAGGTGTCCTGGGAGGTTAGTGCCCGTCATCCAGGCTATTTGTTCAGGGTGCAGGTAGGCTCAGCCAGATTAATGTCCCACGTAGCGTGTCACTTGACGTTGGCCCTCGTCAACTGACACGTGACACCTTCAATGTCATGTGACGCAAGCTTTAGTTACACGTGTTTTGCTAAATGCTCATGATTTTGAACAAAATTTGTAACAAGGAGATAATAAAGCCTATCCAGAGTTATTTCTAATCAATAAGCATCCTCTTATTCTGTACATCAAATCTAACAACTTTTGTTCAGCTACTTTTGTCAAAACTCAAATAAGACTGAATAAGCTCCTAAAATGTTGCTATTTGATAAGAAATTACCCTGTATAAGCTCCACATTTTTTAATGCGTATTTATTTGAATAGGTTTGAACCAACTGGGCTCGCAATAACCCCGGAAAAATCCGTTGCATAACTAATCTCATTAATCGATAAAAACTGGACAAGTGCGAGTCAGGCTCGCACACCAAGGGTTCTGTACAAATCCAGAAAATTTCTCAAAATTTGGAAGTAAGTTGTTAAAATCTCTATAGCTAGGTACTATAACCATCGACAAATAAGTTTATTTTTTATCTTTTCTCATCATACATCTAAAATTACACATTGCTAAAATAATTAAAAACCTGTTTTAGCATGTCCTAATGAAGTTCTTTTACATGATACCTTACATGATACGATTTACTCATTTCGAACCCATATTTTTTGAATTTTGAGGCCCTATTTTTTTGTGATTTGAATAAAAATGTACAGTTTTCAGATTTATTCCTATATGTGTACTCTGAGACAATGCTTCTCGCCAAATTTCATAGTTCTATGTCAACGGGAAGTACCCTGTAGGTTTTGATTTTTGTGAGTGTCGAAATATGCGGTATTTTACAACAAAAACGACTCTAACTTTTTTAAACGATAACTGAGAAGTTTTTCTTTTAGACAACAGCAAGAGTTCATTGATATACGTATACAGTTTAAATTTCATTTCGATGTCTTTACGCGTTTCCAAGATAAAGAGTCTTGACATACACACAGACGGACAGACGGACAACAAAGTGATCCTATAAGGGTTCCGTTTTTTCCTTTTGAGGTACGGAACCCTAAAAACGAACGTTTTAATAAAAATTTGTCAAATATAAGTCTTAAAATGAATATTATAATATCATTTAATTTAGATGTCTAAACAGGAGACTAAGTATTGTAACATTAAACGAGTCTTATTAGATTCGTTTAGCCTTCATCATACTGAACAATTCTGAAGGAGCTTCTCCATAATTTCTGACCTATATTTTATAGATCATAAAATAAATATACTTTTTTTTACACAAGCTCAAAATGAGCTACCTACTATGGTAACTGTCGTACGATTGATAAGAAATGGAGCGTGTAATTGTAATTTCAAGTAGTTCAAGTGGCGCGAAATCGAAACTAAATAAAATTTAAGAACTTACTATAATAAAATTATTATTATACTTTCATTGTATAACCAAGCTAAAATCATTATAATGATAGCATCTGATATTCCATACTAAATCACTGATTTTCGACAAAATGTACGAACAGCTGTTTTTTACCATGGCAGCATTACCAAAGGCCCTATTTTAAAGACGCCATCCTAATTTTAATAGCAATATTAAATTTTTCTGTATCTTTTTAGTTTATGCATGTCATAGTGAAAACAACAGTTTACGTTGCCATTGTGGTGCCTTTAAAATTGGGCATCATGTTGTTATAGCTTACTTAACATCAAGCTAAATACAGTTCAACTAATACCACTACAGTTGAATGACACGAAGACAGGTGCTATAAGATATTACCAGGGTAATCACAAGATGTTACCCAGGTAATCACAAGATGATACCCGGGTAAACACTACTTAAACTTTACTCATGAAATATTTTTTCACGTTCGCACCATAACTCATTCGCAAAAGTTATTCGGGCAATTTCTAAATTTTTCATGAGGTGTATAAGTAAAATGAATTACGCGAAGGGTAGAGTGGCCTGAGAGGTGGGAGGGGGTGAAGAGGGGGGGTTTGCAGAGTAATTGAGCAATAACTCAGGGCGAGCATCGTTCGCTGCTGTCAACAGGACGCGTTTACGAGTACAGAGAACCTTTCGGTTTCTGCTCATATCGACTAAGTGCGGTGGTCATCAATATGGGATGTAAGTTTTCATGTTGGGGTAAAGTTTGCGGTCTTTACTACTTGTTTTGCTTGTGCAATGTGCAGTGCAAGTAATTAGAGCGGGTAGAATGATATGAAGTTCAATGTCAACATCAAATCAAAAATCAAAATCAAAATATATTTATTAGCATTAAAGAATGTACATTACAATGTAGTGCTAACGGGCCCCAAACTAGGCAAAGCCTGTATCTTGGGCGCCCTGTGGCCGGTTTCCATAAATTCGCTGTCTCGCTGAGCGTTGTACACATTCAGTTACATTCTTTTCAATGATTACAGCAAAATTTACAATAAAAGGTACAAAATAAGTAATATTCTATTTTTTTTAAATTAATGATAACATAATGGTTTACAAAGCTTAAGCAAGGTAATACACATTTTTTTTTAAAGATTTGTACTGAATCATTTATAATTGTCTTAAAACTATTAAATATTAGCATTAGCACAAAACAGCTCGACGTTCTAGCTTATCTGATGTTTGAGATTTTGTATGTGTGTGTGTGTGTGTGCGTATGTGGGTAACGCTGCAATACACGAGATCTCATGAGAGTCAAGGTTTGCAGCGCTACATGTGTGTGAATGTCCAGATGGGTGTACATTTGCCAGTGTGTTTGTTATTGTGTGAGTTTAATTTACAACCCTGGCTAAGGGGTGCAAGGAGCATAGCATGCTGGAAAAACATCTTTGAACCTCATTTCACTATATTTCACTAGTTTTTCAGTTGGTTTATATGGCAGTGATAACAACCATTTCTTGATATTTTGTTTAGCTTCAGCAAAGGAGACGTTTGCTATTTTAAAAAGTTTACACACTGAGTTATAGGTAAAAGCGTGCACATATTTAGGGAGACATGAGGCAAACACAGAGCTTATTTTAGGGAGCAATTGCTCCCGTGGACGACGTTTGCTGGTATCTAGGGCATTGTCCCGGTGATGGATTTTAGAGATAGCACGTAATACAAAAAGCTGTCGGACAGTCAAAACGACGGCTTCTTGATACAGCTTTTCTGTGGAGTACTATCTGCGCGGCTTGCCTAACAAAACCTTGAGGACTGCTCTTTGAGCGCGTTCAACTTCCCCCATATAAGTCTGTGCTGCTCCTCCCCATACTCCAATGCAGTATTGCAATAGTGTTTGGCAAAGTGTCTTGTATACTAACATCTTTACCTCTTGTGATGCTATTGCTCTTAGGGTTTTCATTATATACATCATTTTTCGGACTTTCTTGGCAACGTAGCTAATATGGTATTTGAAGGATAAATTTTGGTCAACAATTATACCCAGATATTTAGTGTGTATTACTCTCGATATTGAATTACAGAGACAGTTAGTATGAGTCACATTTTGACTTTTGGAATACATACAATCCGTACTGTGGATTTTTATTTCAGTCTGATCTGTGTCCGTGGTTTGAGTAATATTAAAAGCAATAAAGTTAGTTTTTTTGGTTCATCATCACATTCTTAGCTAGTATGAGTCGATAGTACACTACTCGGGCTACTAGGGCTCGGGCACTGCGGGCACGTAAGCAAGTAATCCATGCTCTGCTCAACTTATTTAGTAGATAAAATCTAAAGAATAGGTCGACTCTCTCGCGATGATCGCTCTATATATAATGTTGATGCAAAAAAGCGTCTTTGTAGCAAAGACTTACCTATATAGCCTAAGCCTAGGCTTCCTTTTATTAATATAGCCTTGCATTATAAATCTATAAGGTAGTAAATACGTGTTTTATGTCATAGTCGGTCCACGAGCCAGTAGGCAAATGTAATTAATCCAATTGTTTTTCAAAATGTGTTTCAAAATCAATTCAATAATTAATTCTACTTAGATTCACGCCATTGTCGTACGAGACAACATAAGAAGCAGGTGTAACAAGGATATTGAAACAAACAAAACTGTATAATCCCAGCTTAATTAACTGCATTACCTGTGCCCTTACATTACCATTACCTGTACCCTTGCGCCATTACCGACCTAATTACACGGTGTCTGCGGGATAAAGTATAAAAGATGATATGAACGTGGCGCCCAATATCGGAGCTATGGAGATTTTACGAGCGTTATACCTCTAGTGACGTATTGGAGGGCAGGATTTATCGTCTTGTACCTCAGGCAGGCTACCTTTAGGTCAATATCCACTATGCTGCACCCTAGGAGAATTGAACGCAAGGCAGAAAACTATATCAAAGAAAATATCACAACTTTGTAATTCGTAATATGCAATTCTTATAAAATAGAATTTTAATAGTGATGACATTATAGTAACACTAGTTGACTACGGAAAATAAAATCTATAAAACCTTTCGTGCCCTATGGATATACAGGTATTTTATTTTCAGTGCACATACTTTACATACGGAAAGTATAATAAACAAACAATTAAACCCCTACATTGGTTTGGATTTTTTTCAATTCGATATTTTTGTACTACGAGTAAATATATTTCTTTAGTACAAAAATATTGAAATAACTGATATACAGATAAACGGAGTAATCGATGTCACCCTACGTCTGAGTAACTACGTGGCCGCGTCGTACCTACGCCCGAGTCGTTTTGGTAGGTAGTTATTATTTGGATTGTAGTGTGCATACAATATAATTTTCTTTGAAATAGTTTGACAAAAAATTGATGAATAAAAGTCGTTCTTTTTATGAGCGAAATATGTTCTATCAATTACAGTGGATTTCGTTAATAACGACCTCGATTGTAACAACTTTTCGGTTTTAGCGACGTCAAACTTACGTCCCTTGAACTAAAAGCATACTTTCATAGGAAATTCATTTGGCAATAGCGACTTCGGACATAGCGTCGATTTCGGGTTTAGCGACTATGAACCAGCGTTTTTATGAACCATTTGTGTCAGATTCATAGAAATCCCTCGAGGATATTGCGACCTTGTCGGCAGGTAAAGGCACACAAAGACCCATTCATGAAACTATTATCCTTTGTTTACATGCACAGATGGTCAAATGCATTGTTTGCCTATCTATAGAACTCCTTAACACGTATACGAAGTTAAACTTATAAATCAGTTACATAGCAATTTCCAATGAGTGAAAAACTGAAGTGTTGCTTGCACTTGTGAATAATAAAAAATGTATATTAGTACTTACACTTACTTTTAAAGAAAATGTGGACATCATATCGAGAATGAATAATGGTGAAAGCAATTGATCTGTGTAAACAATTTGGAGGTTCACATTCTACTATATCAACAATGTGGAAAAGCCGCAAAAATATACAAGACTTATCACTATTGATATAGCGACCTCTGGATATAGCGACGACATTAATGTGGGCCCCTTGGTCGTCGTTATAACCGAAATCCACTGTATATCTATTGAGCGATAAAAAATTGTGCACTGAATAAAAAGTCATGCTCTATATCCTGCGGAAATTTAGATCAGTATGATCAGTAATTATGCTGTTTTGGTCAATGGTCTTGTTAAAGAACAATTGTATAGAATAGTTTCGTTAGAAAATTAAATAATTTCGTAAAATTACCTTCGAGAATGGCACTATTTAAATTACTTTTGGAAACAATCAGCAGCAGTAGATTGATGTTTTGATTTTTATTCAGAGTTCTTTCCACACTAGGTTTTATCTCACAGAGTTATCGTTGTAATAAGCAAAGATAACTCTTTGGGGAGGCAGGCTAGCTCAGTTGGAAGAGCGTCGAGCTAGTGATCCGAAGGGGCAGGTTCAAGTCCTGCGTTCGCTTCAGATTTTTGAAATGCTTATCACAAAGATAACTCTTTCAGCAGTAGATTGTTATTTTATTGAGCCTACTATTACATTTTCTTAATAAATGTAGAAAGTGCATTTGACGCACTGGACACCTAAGTCTAGAGTGAAATCACTTGTAGAGTTTGTGCAAAAAGAAAACCGTCTGAGCGTTACGGTGAACTCACAATAAGATGTTGATCAGCAGCCAAGGTACCGACTACTTGGTAGACGCGAGTCTACTGATGAAAACCGAATTTGTGTCTACCAAGTATCAAACACTTTTAGTTGTACTATAAATGACAGAGCAGTGTTGTCAACGTAACAAAATTAGTAAAATGGCACACGGGCGACCTCACCTACGACTACGACCCTAGTCTTTTTGCACAAACTGTACAGATATATGATTCCACAATTGTACACAGGTAAGTCGTAGTGAGTCTTAGCCCTAGTAGTTTCGTCACGTGGTACATCACTATAAAACTGAGTTGAAAACGCGTTATCTTTTATGGGTGCGTAGCGGGAATATTATTAAGTTGGCTCCGGCGGCGGCCTTGTGAGACCTTCCTCCACACGTGTATTTACACGTGGCAAAATAGTTCTCAATTTGATATCAGATTCTAGAAAATATTGGCTTATTTAATTAGCGTATATTATTTTTGCTTATTTAATCAGAATTTATTAATCAAAGTTGGTTTATTAGAGATTTTTGTGCAACCGAAGTTTGTGTTTGATCGTATAACGCGACGCGGTTTTCTATCTTAACTTAATTCCATTTTTAAAACGTGTGATTTCGTATCAAAGAAAACGCACGTGTTTTATTCCATTTAAATAGTTTTTGACCGATGAACCACCGGAGGAGGTATACAATTCGACACGTATTTTTTTTTTTAGTATAACCACGTATAACTTTTTCATTGTAGTCCGATTTCAATAATTATTTTTTATTGGAAAGAGTATACTTCGAAATTGGTCCCATTTAATTTTTATCGAAATTGGCTCAGCCATTTTTGATAAATCAACAATAATGTGAAAAATGTTACATCGATCCATGCATAATATTTGCGTTCTAGCGATGCGCCCGGGCTTCGCACTAGTGTATTATACATATAAACATTTCTATTGAATAACTCTATCTATTAAAACAAACTGCATCAAAATCCGTTGCGTAGTTTAAAAGATATAAGCATAAATGGGGACAGACAGCGGAGAGCGACTTTGTTTTATACTATGCAATGGTTCTGTACACGGGTGAAGTCGGTCATGCTAATTTTTGCAAAAAATGATCTAGTCTGGACTCTACTACGTAATATTATTAATTGTATACAGTCTTAGTAGCTATCTACTACGTCGTAGGTAGCATCATGCACATTCAAATGCATACCTATTATATATTACTTAAAGAAAAAAGCTATCAAAAGTAAGTGAACTCGTATAGGCCGGTTGACTAGCCCTGGTGTCTAAAATTTAAGACGCCTCTAACTTAGCTAAGCAGTTGAATTAACTTAATAACAATGTAACGTGCCATTCAAATCCCATCAAATTATAATTTATCGCAAAATTGGCACAACCGACTTCAATCGAGTACAAAATTCGAATCGATGTACATACAATTTTTACATTATTGTTGATTTTTCAATAACAGCTCAGCCAATTTTGATAAAATTGCAATCGGACCCAGAGAGTATATTTCCAAACTTAAAAGATTTTCAAATCGGTTTACAATTGGCGAAAATATCGATTAACACAATAATAATACATAAAATAAAAAAAAAAAATTCAAAATAATTTATTGTCACAAGATACAAATTATACAACTTCTACATTGATACACTATTCCCCAAACTGGGTACAACAAAGTACCCGTATCTTGGGGCCTAGGCATTCTCGCTATGTGCATGTAACAACAGAATTTATTAAAATAACAGCTACAGATGAACATAGAACCTCCTCTTCTTTTTAGAAAGCGGTTAAAAATCTATTCAAAACTGGCTACAAACACACATTCGCCACAACATTTTGCATTCACAAACTTCATTATAAACACAACTAGCTCGCCAAACTGCCCTTCGTAGGTCACAACAACCAAGGTCGGGCGGATTATCCAGAAATATGAAGACATTAAGCAGCGAGGTTTACAGCGTCGAAGTAATTTCATCTCAGCTATAGATGTGGTTTGTTTCGTATCTAGTTTTAATATAATGCGGCTTAGGGTGCTCTATGAATATTTAACTCTGCGACCCTTCGACCCGCCAGCCGGGAGGAATGCGGGCCGCTGGAGATTTACACTTTGTGCCAGGCATTATGGGACACTTAGAGGTGCCTGTGACGGTGACGGGTTAGACTTTAGAGTTTTAGACAAAGGATGTAAAATGGAAAATTTTGAATTTAAATATGTGAAACTATGTAGGTAGGTTTCAAAATGAATAATGGTATAGTCCCTTCCATAACCGCTGAGATTGAACTGGTTGAAAGGTGACGTCCACAAGTGGTATTTCAGAGAAAATCGAACCAAGATGATATATACGTCATTTAAAAGCTTGATTTATGGGCTTCTCAAAAATATTTAATTTTAATTTTTAATTCCACCATTTTTTTTAAATGTGAAAAATAAATTGTATGGAAAATAATAATACTGTATTATTTCTAGTTTAGCAATAATAAAGTGCTTCTATTGTTATTTTACTTGCATTCGTAGCTGATTCTACCACATCTATCTCTTAATTTGTTAAAATTAAAAATTATAACCTACCAGTGTGACCAGTTAGTAGGTACAATGTGACAAAAAAACACTTAAAAACTGTGTCTAATTGGTAAAAATGGATCTATTTAACAACAATGGAGGTTAATTATCCAGGGTTGATAGATATAAACTATGTATTGAGCCAAATATATTTAATTATCCTAATAGATTCAAAATTAATTTTAAAAAAATCGGAGGGCTCTTTTTGGTTTTAACTGATGTGATAGACTCAGAAAAATATGAACTTTCTCGAAATGTATCGAGTGTTTTGGTTAGAATTGTTGATTATTATTATACCAACCTCCACACATTTTGTGTCGAAAGTCGAAAAAAAGTCTTAATATATATAAATCTCGTGTCACAATGTTTGTCCTCAATGGACTCCTAAACCACTTAACCGATTATAATAAAATTCGCACACCATGTGCAGTTCGATCCAACTTGAGAGATAGGATAGTTTAAATCTCAAATTATAGTTGCAATTTTAATTTATTTAGCCACAGCAACGCGTGGCCGGGCAGCTAGTATACCTATATAATTGTTACCTATTTTCAGCACGCATTTATTATCTTTGAAAACTACCAGAATATAGTGATATTTTCATAGAAAATCTATTAGGTAATTATATTCGTCGAAGGTCGTCGCAACTCTAGTTCTCAGCGGTTATGGAACGGACTATAACATAATTCATTTTGAAATCCTACAAAATCAAAATGAATGAATCATTTTAAAATCCTATCTAAATAGTTTCACATATTTTAATACATTATTAATTTTGAACCTACTTAGTTTTCGCAATCGTGGTATTTTTTCGGGCGGTTCACTTTTGTAAACTTTTTCGCCCAAGTTTGGTACATCACAAACCATTTTTTTACTAGAGGGAAATCTTTGCAAGATATCCGACTGCATTGGGTTGCAGCCGGGTTATATGAGATTGTACCGACTAATAACTCCTTTTTGTCCTGTTTTTGTTGGTTTGTCACTCTTTGGAGCTCCGGGATCTCCAAGGAAACGCACTGGAGCTCTTAGCACTTTGTTTGATTTATCGAATCTATCTAGGCTTGATAGTCCACTATGACGACGTGGCTATACTCTATTATCGTCCTTTCCGAGATCAAAATCAAAAATCAAAACTTTCTTTATTCTTTAGACATCTGGAAATGCGCTTAAAATCGTTTTTATACAAAGGTTTTCGAAAACAATGATTTATAATAGGTACAAATTTACATATTAACCAAATTACAAATTAATTAATCGTTTGATTATGACAAATTTAGATGTTTTTTAAGTATTAAAAATGTAATGGCTACTGTGAAGCAGACAAAAATAAACAAATTTTCAACTAATTCTAAACTACAGCTAGAAAAACGTATTACCTACTATATTTCATCCGAAGTCCTGTATAATGCGTTGAAAAAGTCAACACGTCGTTCGTGCACACAAACAAATAAAATAAATAACAGTGCTAGTATCCACTAAAACTGTCAAATAATTTGAAACCGATTCCCAGTAGTGGGAAAGCGACACTCACGCCACTCCGACGTGAAACTAAAACTAGTCGGGAGTGCGGGTTCCCGGGGGAAAGTACCGGAAAAGCCGCGAAAACTACGCTCGTTCTCAAACGCTTTCAAAAATTTGTAGATACATAGTTCCGAGAACTGGGTTGGTATGTGTTTTGTAGTATTTTGTTATGTAGAGATACTTATTTAGGATTCGTGTAGAATAAGAGCTCACAAAATAGGTTGTAAATAGTGAAATAGTGTTTGTTCACGAGATCTTAATAATAATTTCGTAGTCTGAGAAAATATTTTTTAACTCTCGACCTCACAAATGTGGTGATAAATATAAGCTTAAGACAAAATTCATTTATTCCATTGCTTAGACAATGTGCTTAGAAACGTCATTACGAAATAAATATCATTGCAAAATTACAAAATAATTGAACACATAGAACTGTTCAATAAAACAAAATGAAAGTTAATAAAAAATATTAGCAATAGCATCGGCAAGCGAAAATGACTCTCATCAACTATAAATTACTTCTTCTGGGAATGACTGGAGTGCGAAGGAATGGATTCGGTGAAACTCGAGCCCCGAAAGGAACCACCTTACTGTACTCTGGAAAAGAGAGCGAAGACGATGTCCACGAATACGGTGTTGGAATTCTGCTCTCGAAGGAGGCAAGGAGGAGCCTAGTAGATTGAAAACCAATATCAGAACGAATCATGGTAGCCCGTTTCAACTCCCGAGCACGTAAAATCAGCATTATTTTATGCTACGCCCCTACTGAGACATCAGAGTTTCAGTCCAAAGAAAATTTCTATAGCCAGTTAGCAAAAACCATTAAAGAAATAAAGAAACAGGATATAGTCATACTAATGGGCGATCTTAACGCGAAAATTGGAAATAAGGGCCAACTGTACAAAATAGTCATAGGACAACACGGTCTTGGTGAGCGAAATGAAAATGGTTAATTATTCCTGGAATTTTGTCAAAACTATGACCTAATCATCGGAGGCTCTCTTTTCCCTCATAAAGACTGTCACAAGTACACCTGGACCTCTCCGAACGGACGTACTCGCAACCAAACCGACCACATAGCTATCCACAACAAATGGCGGGGATCGCTACTTGATGTTCGCAACCGCAGAGGTGCAGATATAGACAGTGACCACAAATTGATAGTTGCACAACTCCGACTCAAGTTAGCTGCTCTACGTCGTCCTAAATTAGATGGGGGTCTTGAAAAGAAATACGATGTTGCAAAGTTAAAATGCCCAGATATCTTGAACAGCTTTAGGGTCGACCTGCGAAATCGTTTTGCAAGCCTCGATAATGCCGAGAATGATATTAACTCCCTGTGGAACAATATTAAAAAAATATATGCACATACCAGTTCCGAAGTACTTGGACATAAACATCATACCCGGCAAGAATGGATGTCACAAAAAACATGGCAACTGATAAGCAACAGAAGGGATTTAAAAATCCAGTTTTAGCTACCGAAGATATGCTCGAAGCAGAAATACTTAGGGAGAAGTACCGTAAAGTACGCAAGCATATATTCCGTAGCTGTCGCAATGACAGACGTGTTTGGGCAGACCATATAGCGGACCAAGCGCAATCAGCTGCCCGTAACGGCAACCTGAAAGAGCTGTACCAAGCAACAAAAACGTTGTCAGGAAACAACCGCCATAAGAAACACCCGCTTAAAAGACAAAAATGGCCAGTTTATAACGACATCTGAAGGACAACTACTCCGCTGGAACATTTTACGGAGGTCTTCCGCGAGTCCATAACAGCCGACGACAGCCCTGCTGATGATACTACTGGCGGACCAATCGGGCCAATGCCATTGCTAGACATTTGCGCGGACGTACCTACACACTCGGAGGTTGCCAAAACCATTTTCAGTCTGATCATGCACAGACCAAATTAACACGTTGCGTATCATTTTAGCCGTGGTGGTCTAGAGGTAGTGACACCCGCCTTACAATCGTGAGGTCGTGGGTTCAAATCCCCGGTTCCGTACCAATGAGTTCTTTGGAATTTATGTACGGAATTTCACACCACTGGCTTTTCGGTGAAGGAAAACATCGTGAGGCAACTTGCATACGTCCATAAAAGAAATTCGATGGCGTATGTGAATCCACCAACCCGCACTGGGCCAGCGTGGTGGATATAGCCCAAACATCCTTCGTGAGTAGGCCTACGTCCTGCAGTGGACTATCAAAATAGGCTGGTACAGTACAGTATCATTTTAGAGCAGGAAGCCGAATTTCAAAGAGAGATCTACTCACTCTTTGTAGACTTTGTGAAGGCATTTGATACGCTTCGTTGGGACGCAATATGGTCGTGAATGAAGGCTATTGGTGTGCCTGAAAAGTTCATAAATCTAGCAAAAGCGGCATACCATGAATATTCGTGCAGAGTACGCCACGATGGGCTCCTGTCTGACCAAATCCTAGTTCACGCGGGAGTAAGACAGGGTTGTCTCCTATCGCCGCTGCTATTCCTTATCGTGTTGGATGGCATCTTGTCACGCATCAATGTAGTGCCACAAAGAGGGATTGAGTGGGGTCTTACAGGCTACCTTCAAGACCTTGATTATGTAGACGACCTCTGCGTACTCAGTCATCGCAGAGTTGACATGCAGGACAAGTTGGATGACCTGCAGAGGGAGGCAGCCGCAGTAGGTCTCAAGATAAATGTGCGAAAGACCAAAGATATGAAAAGTGGAGAACGTGACTCTCATCCGCTACTCATTGGCGATAAATCGGTAGAGAGAGTGGATAACTTCGCTTATTTGGGGAGTGTCGTGTCGAGATCTGAAGGGACCGAATTGGACATTACTTCCCGGATAGCCAAAGCAAGGGGTGCCTTTGCTTGTCTTCGCCCTGTATGTCGAAACTCCTCTCTTGTAGAGTGAAACTGAGAATCTTCAACGCTAACGTAAAGAGCGTTTTGCTATACGGGTGCGAGACCTGGAAGACCTCTTAGCAAGTTACTCACCAGCTCCAAGTTTTCATAAACCGTTGTCTTCGTCAAATTGTGGAAATTTTCTGGCCGGACACGATCACTAACAACGACCTGTGGAGACTGTGCCACGAAGACCCAGTAGATCTGCAAATCAGGAGTAGTAAATGGGGTTGGATTGGTCACTCTGCGCAGGAACGTGGATCATATTCCAAGACAGGCTCTGGATTGGAATCCACAGGGCCGGCGCAGGTGTGGTCGTCCCAGGCAGACCTGGCGGCGCTCTGTCATGGCAGAGGCGAAGAGCATCGTTAAGACGTGGAGCGAAGTGAAGCGGGCTGCCCAAAACAGAACCGAGTGGCGAAGTATTGTATCTGCCCTCTGCCCCGATGTGGGGCCTTAGGATTAGAAGAAGAGCAATGGCATCGGCACTTTTATGTATGTTGATTATGCAAAAGTGTGTAAAAAACTAGTACTGTACCAGCCTTTTAATAGTCCACTGCAGGACGTAGGCCTACCCACGAAGGGTGATTGGGACATATCCACCACGCTGGCCCAGTGCGGGTTGGTGGATTCACATCCATCGAATTTCTTCTACGGACATTATGCAAGTTGCCTCACGAAGTTTTCCTTCACCGAAAAGCCAGTGGTGTGAAATTCCGCACATAAATTCCAAAGAAATCATTGGTACGGGACCGGGGATTCGAACCTACGACCTCACGATTGTAAGGTGGGGGTCACTACCTCTAGACCACCACGGCTTTTTAAACTAAAAAACTAGTAGATACATCAAAATATTTATAACTATTTCGCCACCCGTTTCGCTAGGATGCCACACATAGAGACACAAATTACAGAAACACGAAAATGCACTCGTCAATCGTATAGAAACCCTCTCTTTTTGGTTGGTTGCGTGTAAAAGATCGCTTGGCTAACAAGGTAACGAGCATTAATTAAGAATTTTGTATTTTATACTATATATAACGGGACTGAACTCACGTGTGGGGATAGTCGCAACGACTATAATTTCGGTCGCATTCGGCGACCTTTATCAAGTTGGCGAGTGCTAGCACGCGGAGCCATCTCGCAATGCACTAATACATATATACGTTAAATAAACACGTTATATATAGTATAAAATGTGTGACAACCACGTTAATTTCCATAGTAAAATATTTTAGTATAGTCCGAATCTTACAAGTATGCGGATATGAAGTTATCTTGGAGCTGCGCAATATCCAATCTGACTGTACTGTACTATACAAGCCTTTTTAATAGTCCACTGCAGGACGTAGGCCTACCCACGAAAGGGTGATTGGGCCATTTCCATCACGCTGGCCGAGTGCGGGTTGGTGGATTCACATACGCCATCGAATTTCTTCTACAGACGAATGCAGGTTGCCTCACGATGTTTTCCTTCATCGGATAGCCAGTGGTGTGAAATTCCGTACATAAATTCCAATGAACTAATTTTACGCGCAGCTCATAGCTAACTTCACATCCGCCGACTTGTGTGATTTGACCTAGTTAATGTTAGTGTTGACAATAAAAGATTTTCTCTATCCATATTTCTTTAGGTCGAGAGTTAAAAACAAAACTAGGAAGTGCAAACAAGTGAAACAATGGCAACATTTGAGCTGGCTTAGCCGGCTGGCTTAGATCGATAGATCGCACCCGCAAGGCATTCCACTTAGATTGCAGCGGCCGGAATGTCACCTAATTGTTGTCCTCGCCTGCGCGGGGAGTGGGGGGAGGGGTAGGGGAGGTGTCAGGTGGACGCGCTCAAATAACCATAGTGTTGGTCAGTGGAACAACTACGGTGATGGAACCCTTTTTCTACTTGACTTTTTTTCTACATAATAACACGGTATTTATATAGTATATAACACTAGCTGTTGCCTGCGGCTTCGCCCGCGTGGTATCTTAATTTTCGTGCTATCCCATGAGCACATTTTATTTTCTGGGATAAAAAGTAGCCTGTCATTTTCCGTATTTCAAACTACGTCCATGCCAAAAATCAATTTGATCCGTCGTTCAGTTTTTTATTTTTTATTTTAAATAGGTTTGCGTTTGACTACACTCTGCCTGATGTTAAGCAGATATGCGGTCTAGGTTGTAGCACGCTTACCTAGAAGATACCTATTTACTCGAGATTTGAAGACACCTACATTGTACTTTAGCGGAAAGACAGACTCAGGCAAAGCGTTCCACATTCAGGGAGTTCATATGAGGAATGTGGACTCAAAACGCTTGGTTCTAACGCGTGGGATGTCCACTATAAAAGGTTGGCGCTTTGATCGTGTCTGTCTAGCCGTACTCAATTGCTGCGTGAAAGAGGAACAAATACACTTTCGGATTTCTAATATTAGTAAAGATTAGACAGTGGACTACTTTGAAATCGTTTAATTTGATTGTCTGTTCCTTTCACAGATATGCAGAACATTATCATTCAACTCATGTATAATGTCATCTATTATGTTTTAGCTAGTTGACTTTTTTTTCGATGTCCTCTTGTAACATCTAACCATAAGCAGAACCGATTAACGAAAACAATAATAAAATCCACTTAGAAATAAAGAAGTTACAGGAATTTTATTTTCTTGCTAGACAAAGAGCGCACCATAGCAGAATAAGGCGTTAAGTGTCATACATTCGCCATGTCTGATGTACGTATGTTATGCTTTGTGGGAAAGGGACAAAGCATCTCCTCTTAATCCCTACCAAAATCTTTACAAGCTTGTATCTCTGAACCGGATTATCCAATTTTAGTTATTTTTTCAGTTTTCGAATCATAATTAATTGCAGAATTCAGTAATCTTAATATTTTTAATTAATTCAATACCAGTCAACTACCCTATTTTGAATCGACGTTAATTAATTTTATTTGTTTTGTAGATTATAATTCAGAGGTTAAAAAATTACCTAAATTTAATTGAAATCAGCAAAATCGTTTTTGAAATATCAATAATAACGTAAAAATAACTACAACGATGAATTCTGTGTAGTCGGTTGTGGCGAAAAATATAATTATGCTCAAACAGGAGCACACGTAATTAACGTTTCAGTAATATAATATTTTCTATTGTCACTGTTTTGCCCTAGTTAAGTACTATATAAAATACCTACTCTAATATGGAGTGAGCTCACCAACTTCAAAAACTTCAAGTAGGTATGTATTAAGTTGTTACTGGGTCCGAACGATAACGCAATAAGGGTCCTCAAACGTAAATGTCCAGTGTTACTTGAATGTTTTTGACAGAATTCTGAATCGTTTCTGCTGCTTAACTCATACTGGCACCAATCGCAACACATGTAACAAAAGGGGGTATCAAAGCCTTTGCTGGTTTAACTCCGACTGTGCATATATGTAGGTCGGGTGGCTACAGCCATGGTTTCGATTTAAGGGTGACTTGTGAGTTGTGACGCTTGCTGTCTGTGCGGACGATTCGCACGTGACTAGAGACTTATTTAAACTTTCGCGATTTGAACACATTATACATATGTACCTACTACGGGACTAATCGCACACTAAAATTACGAGATAAATAAATACCTTATCATCATCAATGGAACCAATCAATGGTACTACTGACAGAAGACCGTCCCGACGTTTCAACCTCGCCGTGTACAGACACAATTACGCACACATACACGTACAACGAAACTACGCCTTGGCTCGTCATTCGAACTGTAGCGACGCAACACCGACGCACTCACCACATGTATAATAATTATTTTTTGCAAAAAATAGCACGACTTCACCCGTGTACAGAATCATTACATAGTATAAAACAAAGTCGCTCTCCGCTGTCTGTCCCCATGTATGCTTATACCTTTAAAACTACGCAACGGATTTTGATGCAATTTGTTTTAATAGATAGATAATTTGTTATAATTCTAGAGAAATGTTTATATGTACAATACACCTGTGCGAAGCTGGGGCGCATCGCTAGAACGCAAATTTTATGGACGGATCGATGTAACATTTTCCACATTAATGTTGATTTATCAAAAATGTTTCAGCCAATTTCGATAAAATTATGAAAAATGCGACCAATTTCAAAGTATACTCTTTCCAATAAAAAAAAGTATTATTGAAATCGGACCACTATGAAAAAAGTTATGCGTGGTTATACATAAAAATATATATATATATATATGCGTCGAATTGTATACCTCCTCCGGTGGTTCATCGGTCATAAACCGGCCTCACTTGTCTGTTCACGGGGTTCTGTTTTGATTTTTGTATTAGGTCTGAGGCTACATGAATTAATTAATATTTTAATGAAATAAACTTTTATACGCCATACGACCTTTTGCCGCTGCGGACAGCAAATATGCTCACCACTCAATAGCAAAGATCTTCCAAAAAACGGTACAAAGGTTAGTTATTCATTCTCATGGGTAACTAACAAATCTCTTGTGAGAAAAGCGCAGCTATTATTGGCGGACCTCGCGCACCAGAAGCCGCCGTAAGTCAGAAACCGAGACAAATGAGCTCGGAGAAGGAGCGGGGTGATGGATGGCGCCATTACCAAGTTTAGTGCTCATGGCTGCCGGGTAGCTACCCGTTGATTGCCCGATCAATGCCCGGCAAGGAGTAATTTTACTCTTATTTGGTGTGAAGCCAATTGAGTCCTGCACAGACCCTTATGATGTTGTTTGTACATTTCTCATTGCAACGTTCCCCTGCCCGAGCCAGCCCAGAACCTTAAAGTAAGACAGCGGGACTGTGGGCCACGATACCAGCAAACGTATATTCTAATGGCTTAGATGGTGTATAGAATGTCAATATAATAACAATGTCGTTGACGACGTGAAGGCTATATACAATCTGTTAGCGATTAGAAGTATTATTAATTTTTAAGTAAGATGCAAATGAGTTTGAATAAGGAGCGCAGTAATGGATGGCGTCATTGCTAAGTTTAGGCTTGACTGCCCGATCAATGCCTGGCTAGAAGTATTTTTATCCTTATTTGGTGTGAAGGTGATAGGTCCTGCGCTGATGTCTTTTTGGAGGTTTTAGATAGTGTTTTGGGACATTTGTTCTTCCAGCGTGGGTTTACGCGGCCAGCTCCAGATCCAGATGCTAGTGATCCAGTACTTCGCTCTAAGAATAGAGAGTGGCTTAGGATCGCTGGCACAACTGCTCCAGTACCTTGTATGGTATTTAAAATTGGGAAATGGATGCAAAGACGTCATGCAATCCGTTTGCGATTTTACGAGTATGATTAGAACTATTGTTTTAAGTCAAAAAAAGACAAATGAGTTTGGAGAAGCAGCACCGTAATGGATTATCCCATTACCAAGTTTAGTGTTTATGGCTGACCCGTTGATTGCCTGATCGGTGACCGGCTAGGAGTATTTTTATTATATACTTATTTAGTGTGAAAGCAATTGGGTCCTACACAGATGTCTCTGATGATGTGCTTTGTACTTACATTTCCCATTGCAGCGTTCCCCTGTCTGAACTAGCCCAGCACATTAAAGTATTAAGAGAGATGTGGACTGCGATAACTGCTGACGTATGCTCCAGTGACTTGGATGGTGTATAGGATGTCGATGCTGATGGCGATGCAGAGGCGTCTTGCAATCTGTTAGCGGTTTTGTATTACACTTATTATTGTATCATGCTATTTGTGAAGCTAGCGAGAAGACTTATTAGTATGCTAACTGTAAGACGTCCATCAATGAAATGGATAGATCCGTTTAGGACTGCTGAAACGTGCTGGATGGTAACTGATACTAAATGCTGCTAGAATAAGTCTATCTAATGGATTATCATTATGGCTGATTGGAATGGGCATGTATTCAGAGTTTATCTGCGGTTTAGCCCAGTGGTTACTGACTTTGCTCCTGGGCCGTAGGATCGTGGGTTCGATTTCCAAACATGTATGTGATATATTCAGGTGTTTGCTCTGTGTCTGGATGTTATTATCTATATAAGTATGTATTTTAAAATATGTGTAAGTAATTTATCAGTTTCTGGCAGCCATATCACAAGCTTTTGCTCAGTTTGGGGACGAAGACCGTGTGTAAGATGTTCCCTAATATTTGTTTATCTACCTGGTAGTTCTACGCTCGTTGTCTGTTCAAAAGCTCAAAGGCCAACTTATGCACTTTATGCAGCTATAATGAAATACACAGCCATTTGGCAACAATGGGCGCAGCGGAACAAGCAGCAAATAACACCAACAATGGCAGCCATTGAAAATGAAATGCCGAACAATTACCGCCGCGCTGAAATGCAATCCCATCGCGTCGTGCGCTTAGGGCCTGGTCACATGCGCGCGGTTTTTTGTGCAACTGTTCGTGCAAAATACTTGTGGCTGAAACGAAAGAATTAGATGAAAAAGAAACCATCAGAAATTACTAATTCTAACAGTGATAGTTTAAACATAAAAATATATACATAGGTCTATAAAACCACCAGAAATTGCCAATTTTAATAGTGACTCAAACATCTGTTTTTTATATTAAACAGTGACGATTAGGTTTTACGAGTATATATTTCACAGTTAAAATCTTTAGTCATGAAATAGGTCTTTTTCTGTCAGAGGTTGTTTACATTTGAGCTCTTAATTTGAGATGTTGCAACTTGCAGCCGTGTACACAAAATTTTAGGTAAGGTGATAATTACCAAGTGTTTGAGCAAATACCAACCACCTCTAGCGACACCTATATTTTCCTTCCAATTGAATAAAATAAATTCAATCCTCCCAAACTCAAACTAGATGGTACTAGTGCAATCCAAGCAACACTAAGCATGTCAGTTCGTGTATATGAATTTTCAAAAATTCTAATACCTAACCTACTCGTACCTACCTATACAAAATAGCGCAGGAATGTTCAAAGGCGAAATATGGGTGTAGACATATTTTCAGCCTTGTAGCAATATTAAAAAACAAACAGTTACATTATTAAAAAACCAATTAAAACAAAATTCGAATAAATAGGTATTTTGTTTCAAAAGTTTTCTTTTAATACATTTTAAATTTTTATCTAGATACCATTGATACACCACGTAGAGACAACAATTTTACAGAAAAGGTTTCCAATCTGTGGTAGGTATCTTTGAATTTCATTCATAATAAAATTATCAACCTTTACGCTTACTAGTGAAACATTTGCAAATATGTAAAACTTATTTTAAATTTTGCAATTTTAGCTACCCACCACAATAATAATTATTTACCTATCCTTATTTGGCACATGAGAAATGTCTCCCGGGACTCCAATGCAAACCTACATTTATGCTCGTGGCGAGTGTGGATATCGCTCATATTTGAACAGGTCGTTAGCAAACAATCACAGGCGTCAAGCGAAATAATTAACTGCAGTTGGGGGTCTGACGTCACTCGCTCTCGGTCTGACGCTCGCGAGTGTAAACGAGGCATAAGTGATGATGTTTGATAGTTGAAACGCTGCATTATGCGGATGGTATTATGTCAATTGTTAAATGTATTCTGCTATCACTGTTCACAGTTTCAATATCGTATTAAAAATGTATTTTTGACCGACGAAACAAAGGAGGTACATACTCAATTCGACGCGTATATATATTTTTTAGGGTTCCGTACCTCAAAAGAAAAAAAACGGAACCCTTATAGGATCGCTTTGTTGTCCGTCTGTCCGTCTGTCAGTCTGTGTGTATGTCAAGACTTTTTATCTCGAGAACGCGTAAAGTTAACGAGTTGAAATTTAAACTGTATACGTATATCTATGGTATCTTGCAGTTGTGAAAAAACTATACTCCTCAGTTAACTTAGAAAGAAGTTAGATCCGTTTATGTCATAAAATAACGCATATTTCAACACTCACATAAATCAAAACCTATAGGGTACTTCTCGTTGACCTAGAACTATAAAATTTGGCAAGGAGCATTGTCTTAGAGTACACATATAGGAATAAATCTGAAAATTGTACATTTTTAATTCAATCACAAAAAATAGGGCATCAAATCTCAATGCAAAAAACAGTGGGCTATAATTTAAAAATGAATTAATTGTATCATGTGGGGTATCATATGAAAGAGATTTACTGGAACATGCTAAAACATTTTTTTTTTCTTATTTTTACGATGCATAATTTTCTATTAAAGACAAGAAATGTAAAAAAATAATTAAAGTACACCGCCCGCTCCCGAAAACGTGCGACGCGCCCGCTCGGCGCTCTATTTAAGCCGTCCACCCGGCGCTCGTGAGTCATTCTCGCTCGACTGCTCGTCCTCGATGATCTGCGATCTCTAGGTGCATAATCTACTGAACTTCGGCACTTCGCTCTAAGATCTTAACGACATAGTTCTGAATGAATAAATTAATTATGATACCTGCATGTAATTTAGGGATTTGTACGGAAGCCTCGGTGAGCGAGCCTGACTCGCACTTATCCGGTTTTTTTTATATATAACCATGCATAACATTTTACGTATGAGTAATTGTTTTGTATTGGAAAGAATATACTTTGAAATTTCGATTTAAATTTACCTTTAGTTAAAAATTTATTTTTTAATTTACCGAAATCATAACTGAAAATACCTATATCGGCTCTCTCATCTATGTACATTCGTAAATTGCGTAAGTAACAAAACCAGAGCTCCTAACACACGTAAAGCCGAGTCAGTATCCAGGTTACGACCAAATTTATTCTAAAGGTTCTAAAGGTATCTCCTTATTTCCCCAAAAAGCGCAAATAGCTTGCTAAGGCTCTGCAGGCTGATCGTAACAGAACTTCTGTTATTGCGAATAAAAAGTTTTCTTGTTCCCTTTTATGGTTGTATCGCCGTTTGCCAAATTAAATTAGGGAATTGTTTTATTGAACGGTTTATGGGATGAGTTCACGACGGGGTTTTATTTTAATAAGTTGTTTTTGTATTGGAGTGTTTTACCGCAGTTAAATTTGGAATTCGTGTACATGGAAGGCGTAAACAGGATGAAATTATAAATAAACTTTACGTGCTCAGTGATACAAAGGATATATTATATTTTATTGAAATAATATTGTTATTGCTTAACAATAGGCATCATCCCTGGGTATAAATAATAGATCATTATTATAATTCATCCGTGAGTTAGAAGATCGCAAAACCGGACCAGTGCACATCGAGGGTTCCGTACAAATCCAGAAAATTTAACAAAATTGGGAAGTAAGTTGTTAAAATCTCTATACTATAACCAGCGACAAAAAAAAATTTTTTTTTTCACTTTTCTCGTCAATCGAAATTTACACATTGTTAAAATAATTAAAAACCTGTTTTAGCATGTGCTAATGAAGTTCTTTTATATGATACCTTACATGATACGATTTACTCACTTTGAATTTTGAACCCATATTTTGTGAATTTGAACCTATTTTTTTGTGGTCTAAATAAAAATGTACAGTTTTCAGATTTATTCCTATATGTGTACTCTGAGACAATGCTTCTCGCCAAGTTTCATAGTTCTATGTCAACGGAAAGTACCCTGTAGGTTTTGATTTTTGTGAGTGTCAAATATGCGGTTTTTTTGACATAAGCGGCTCTAACTTTTTTAAACGCTTACTGAGAAGTTTTTCTTTTACACGACTGCAAGAGACTATAGATATACGTATACAGTTTAAATTTCAACTCGATCACTTGACGCGTTCCCGAGATAAAGAGTCTTGACATACACACAGACGGACAGACGAACAGACGGACAAAAAAGTGATCAAATAAGGGTTCCGTTTTTTTTTCGCTTGAGGTACGATACCCTAAAAATATTGGACACGTATTTTTTTCTTTCGTCAGTCAATCAATAAATGGCAAAGATAAACCTTGTCAAAGTTCGGGAGTGGGGGCTCGTGACGTCACATTTGTAGTTTACTCGTGACGTTATGCAGAACTTTAACGGGCTATATTTTCGTCAATTTTTGTTTGATTTTGATAAATAATCTATATTCATCATAACTATTGTATCACTTGGTAGACTGCTAAACACTATTATCACAACCTAGCTATTATAACGTATTATGCCTTTGCGATATAGCTATTTATGTTGAAGTTGTTTTTGTCGTGTTAAATAGATAAAATACAGAGATGCTTTACTGCTAACTACTTACTGCGTCTAACATGTCCCCTAATATTTATTATTTATTACAAAATCAATCACAGGATCTTGTTTTTAAACTTTCACGATTTGAACACATTTTTATTACATACTACGGGACTAATCGCGCACTAAAACTACCTACTACTCGTGATGTGGTCGTCTACCCGTGATTATGGTCGATGCAACTCGGCGGAAACGTCGGGATGAGGAGGTATTTATTTATCTCGTAATTTTAGTGCGCGATTACTCCCGTAGTATATATTAAAAGTAAAGTATAAAGTATTATCTGATAATTTTGACACGATTTCAGTGGATATTATCAGCGGGTTAGCCCCGTCTATACATATCATTTAGTCGAAGTTCGCAGCATTATTTACAGTTGCCTAATGCTTGCTGTGCTTAGTCATCCGATTTTTTCCACAATGTGGGGAGTAAGGGGAGAACGGAATAACATCTATCCGACCCAACTGCCAACCCCACCTGCACGCGCCATGTGGTTCTTTTTAGAATAGCTGGCGGCGGTGGTCCTGGACTACCGCGGTGCTCCCTGCTAGACAACAGACGGGGAAATGGCGACCGAGCAATGGCGGTATAACCATACGCCCGACTTGTCGGAAGGGGTTTCATCAGCCCAGAGAGCTAAATCATCTCTAAAACGCATGATCACCAATCCGTCGTGGCTGGCGTGGTGAATTAAGCTAAAATCCCTCCCCATTTATAACATGACAGACGAAAATAGAGATCGACCCCGAGTTCCCAGCGCTTCGTCACTCCCGGGTCTGAGCAGTGGCCAGGTGACACGGGGCAGGGGTGCGACAAGGAATCACTGGGAGTTGACTCACTGCCGAACGAAACTATACATAGCAACTTATAATATTCAGACAATGTCTTCGCGTGACCGTCTTTATGAATTTGAGAACGAACTAGAAAAGATCAAGTGGGATATAGTGGGCCTCTGCGAAGTCAGGCGTTCAGGTGAAGAGGTAACAGTCTTACAATCCGGACACTTACTATACCACCGAGAGGGTGCTGCACCGGGATTGGGTGGACTTGGCTTCATGATACATAGAAATCTCAAATCACAAATAGTCGAAATGAACAGCTTATCCGACAGAGTTATATATATAAAGTTAAAGCTCTCCTCCATGTACGATCTCAAAATTATTCAAGCATATTCACCTACAACCGATCACTCCGATGAAGAAGTAGAAAAGTTCTATGAGGATATCTCTAGTATTATGGATAGCAAAAGAACCCACTACACCATATTAATGGGAGACTTCAATGCTAGAGTCGGAAGACGGGAGAACCTCACAGAAACTTGTATTGGGCAACACGGCTTGGGGATAAGGAATGAGCGAGGGCAAACTCTGATGAACTTCCTTCAACAACGACGTTTGTATGCCATGAACACATTCTTTTCCAAAAGACCTCAACACAAATGGACGTGGAAACACCCAAATGGTCGAAACAAAAGCGAATATGACTACATAATTACAGACAAGAAAGCTAATGTTGAGGATGTAAAAGTTCTAAATCGCTTCTCAGTAAATAGTGATCACAGACTGGTTCGAGCCGAGTGCTTCTTTAATGTTCGAAGGGATAGGAAAAATCTCATAACAAAGAGACAAACACCAAATCATGTTAAAATAGAAATTATAAGACACAATCAAGATCGCATAATTGAGCACATAGACACCAAGTTGATTGTTAAGGAGATAGAAGAGCGTTCGGTAGAGGAAGTAAATAGAGAAATTGTCCAGTGTTTGAACTCAGCTCTGGAATCCGTAACTCCACAGAACGTACAGTCGAGAACCCAAAAACTTACTGCAGAAACATTGCGCATAATAGACCGGAGACGGGAAATGATCAGCGATATGGACAATAATTCTGCAGAGCTCTGTCTGCTCCAGAAAGAGATACGCCGGAAAATCCGGAAGGACCTACAGAAGCACGATGAGCGAATAATAGAAGAGGCCATTGAAAGAAATAAAAGCCGCAGATCACTAAAGCTTCAACTAAATGCAGGGAAGAAATCCATCTTTAAGCTCACCAATGAAGATGGCACTGTAACAACTAACAGAGAGGAACTGCTTAATATAGCTTATTGTTACTACGAAAACCTCTTTAGCAGCAAAGTTAAAAATCCTAGGGACTGGACGGGTGATGTGGTAGCTTCGGATCTTTTTAGACCACCAGTGTTGAATGTTGGATCAGAGGATCTCCCGGATGTCACAGCTGATGAAGTGCGTTTGGCATTGCGGCAGTTGAAAAATCGAAAAACCCCAGGTGAAGATGGTATTGTTCCAGAGCTACTTAAATTATCATCGAAGAGAGTACCAGAAGCCCTAGCAAGGCTGTTTACAAAATGCCTACTGGAAACAGAAGTACCGGATAGCTGGAACAACGCTGTAATCTCATTACTTCACAAAAAAGGAGATATCAAAAGATTGGATAATTATAGGCCTATCAGTCTGCTTTCCCATGTCTACAAATTGTTTACGAGAGTATTAGTCAATAGACTCAGAAACAAGTTAGACTCATACCAACCACGGGAGCAGGCGGGTTTTAGGTCTGGTTACAGTACTTGCGATCATCTGCAAAGTATTAAAACGCTAATCGAGAAATGTCACGAGTATCAAAAGCCGATCATAATAACTTTCGTTGATTATGAGAAAGCGTTCGATTCAGTTGAAGCCTGGGCCGTTGAGGATGTTTTGGCGGACTGTAGGGTGGACGAAAGGTATTTAGCAATTATAAAACACCTGCAAAGCCGAGCGACAGCGTGTGTAAATCTACACGAAAAGACTCCATCCTTCCGTTTAGCCAGAGGAGTTCGACAAGGTGACCCGATGTCCCCGAAATTTTTTACCGTGGTCCTTGAAAACATATTCAAGAAATTGAAGTGGGACGATAAAGGTATCAATGTTGAAGGGGAGAATCTCACAAACTTGCGATTTGCCGATGACTTGGCACTGTTTTCAGAAAGTGTCCCTGATATGTTAGCCATGATCGAGGAACTTAAGTTGGAGTCGGAGAAAATCGGTTTAAAGATGAACCTGGCCAAAACTAAGATTATGACCAACATAGCTGAAGTCAATAATTACCAACTGCCAGTGGAAGTAGTCAAGGACTATGTATACTTGGGCCATAAACTTACACTTGGTTTTGGGAATCAGACAGCAGAGGTGGAACGAAGGATATCCCAAGCTTGGGCAGCGTTTGGAGCTAATAAGCAAATATTGCGCGGAAAGCTATCCATGAAGCTTAAAGCAAAGGTATTTCAGGAGAGCATTGAGCCGGTGTTCACGTACGGTGCGGAAACCATGTCACTCACTCAGAGATCAGCTGAAAAATTCAGAGTGGCGCAAAGAGCAATGGAGAGAGCTATGCTCGGAATCACCTTGCGCGACCGTAAAAGAAATGATTGGATTAGGCGGAAAACGAAACTGAGAGATGTGGTTGAAGTAATTGCTGGGAAGAAATGGAGTTGGGCAGGACATATAGCTCGGATGGAAAGCCATCGTTGGACTAAACGCTTGATTGAGTGGAGACCGTGGGCGAATACCAGACCACCAGGCCGCCCGCCACAGCGATGGGTAGATGACGTGCGAAAACATGCTGGACGGAATTGGATCGCAAGGGCAGCAGACCGTGAAGCATGGCGTAAATTGGGAGAGGCCTATGTCCAAAAGTGGATAGCGAAAGGCTAAAGAAGAAGAAGAAGTAATGTAATGTAATGTCAAATTTTTATTTCATCAAGCGTGGTTAATATTTGTATGTGGTTAATCACAATGAAGTTTTTGTTTTATTTCACAAAAACGCATTATAGACATTTTTTTAGGAAAAATATATTTTTGAAAAGTGAAAAGCATAGGTAGCACGCACAGTCGTACATACTTTTCCTGATGTCATTCAGACCATTTTCAGCCCTCTGTAACTGCCTGTAAAGCCCTCTGATAAAGTTAGTCGTTCGGATTATTCACAATCAAATGAAAGTTATAGAACCAAGTATATTTGCAAATTTCATACAATTTTTTTTTGTTTGTTTAGTAGTAATGTCCACAAAATGTATGGATGCTGGTATAATAATAATCAAAAATTCGAACCACAACACTCGTTACATTTCGAGAAAGTCCAATACATCAGTTAAAACCAAAAAAGAGCCCTCCGTTTTTTAAATTAATTTTGAATCTATTAGAATAAATAAATATATTTGGCTCGATAGGTAGTTTATCTACCCGGTTAAGTAACCTCCATTATTGTTAAATAGAAGCATTTTTACCAATTAGTCACAATATTTGTGTTTTTTGTCACATTGTACCTACTAACTGGTCGCACTGGTAGGTTATAATTTTTAATTTTAGCAAATTAAGAGATGAATGTGGAAGAATCAGCTATGAATGCAAGTAAAATAACGATAGAAGCACTTTATTATTGCTAAACTAGAAAAAATACAAAGCTGTATTATTATTTCCATACAATTAATTATTCACATTTAAAAAAAAATGGGGGGATAAAAAAAACAAAATTAAATATTTTGAGAAGTCCATAAATCAAGCTTTCAAATGATGTATATAAATCATCTTGGTTCGATTTTTCTCTGAATAATATACCACTTGTGGACGTCACCTTTATTTTATTTTGTCATCGACACACTCGCTCACTCAATGATCATCATGATTCCAAGGTACTTCTAACAGATATACAAACTTATGATTTTGTGTATCGTTATCATTTAGCAAGGAAAAAAACAAACATACTTTAATTTTGGACTAGTTTTCCTATATTACAATTTACACAAACCGCGTAGTCTAGCTACAAAATTGCTTTCTTGAGGGCATGTCTATTCCATTCATTTTAGTCTCAGGCTGAGAGCGAGTAATAGCCTGAGAGCACATGAGGAACTTTCTAAACTACGGCCACTCTCCGAATTGGTGCATTCTATCTGTTCCGCTGCGGCCGCGGCAGAGCCAGCTGGATACATCTCTCCGTACACTTTGCTAATACAAAGTACTTACTCTTTGATTTTATACGGAGCTTTTGTTAGATATCTATGACGCAATATAGACGTTTTAGAGTGGATTTGCTTTTAATTTGAAGATGACATTAAGAATAAATCTGTTTAGATATCTGGCGGCCTTTATCAAGATAGAGTACCAACGTACGAGCCCGTTTTGCATAGGTAATAAGTATACAGGGTTATTTCTAATCAATTAGCATCCTTCTACGGGCTTATTCTGTACATCAAAACTAACAACTTTCGTTCAACGAATTTCGTCAAAACTTAAAAAAAAAATTTTGTTGTTCCATAGAAAAAATTAGTTCACCCGTGACGAAATGTATGGAACAGCTGATGTTTTTTTTTTAGTTTTGACGAAAGTTGTTAGTTTTGGTGTACAGAATAAGCCCCTAGAAGGATGCTAATTGATTAGAAATAACCCTGTATACATAGATACACTATGGGCCGCAGCGCGTAGCTCCTGAAGACAATGTCCATTACATTACGTCAGAATGTCGCGGGAGTTACGAATGAGATACATTATAATCGAAATGTGGAAAGCGTTTGAATACAATTTGCAACACATAGTACTTAATACCTTTATTCGTACTGGAAAAATATTCAAAAGCTATAAAGTTACACTTTAGAGACCCAAAAATATATGAGCGATTCACGATTCCACGTTGTTTTTATGGTTTTCTGATCCGTTAGACGCCATCGCGTTTATTTGCGCAGGACCGGTATCTCGCTTCGTGCCGTTTAACTCGACGTCAGTGAACCAAACAATGGCTGGAATTGCCTGATATGACACACATAATATGTTTTACTGTAATAATAACATGACTGTGTGTTGTCCATCAATAGGATGCCGCAATATGATCGTGAAAATATATAAATATCATACAAAATATTAGCTTGTTATTAATAATTTCGACGATCTCGTTATTTGGACACATTCGGAGTGGAGGACGCTCCAATCGGTACCAGCCTTTTTAATAGTCCACTGCATGACGTAGGCCTACCCACGAAGGGTGATTGGGCCATATCCACCACGCTGGCCCAGTGCGGGTTGGTGGATTCACATACGCCATCGAATTTCTTCTAAGGACGTAAGCAGGTTGCCTCACGATGTTTTCCTTCACCGAAAAGCCAGTGATGTGAAATTCCGTACATAAATTCCAAAGAACTCATTGGTACGGGACCGGGGATTCGAACCCACGACCTCACGATTGTAAGGCGGGTGTCACTACCTCTTGACTACCACGGCTACGCTCCAATCATACCATCCATTTTGTACAATGCTTTTTACGATTTTGTCGTCCATTTACCTCGATATTAAAAAAAAAACTTACTGTATTATGACAATATTGACACCACATCAAATCGGCATGTTTTATACCTGCGCAGTACATTAGCTACCTCGCTTGAGATTTTATATAGGACAAACCAGGGAGTCTCGTTGAATTGACCCTGCTTACAAAGATTCTGCCTGTTATTAATCATCATTTTAAAACATAGGAGAGGGCTGCTGGACGTACTTACTATAAAAGATTTTATTTGTTACGATTGACTGTCGACTGTAACACTTACACATTGAAAAAAATGGCCTCCATTGCTGAGCAGGGAAACCGCAGCAAAAATCATCGGAAGGCTATTTAAATCGGATCCTTGCCGTTCAATAAAACGATAACGCGCGTTGGCCAGGCGTTACGGCGTTATGTAACGATTCGTTACGTTACGACGCCGTAAACACCGCTACATGGCGCCGATACCACCATAATCACATAATACGGTTTTGCGTTTAATGCCGCCCCCACATGGCGATAAGGTGCCGATTTCACTATGAGTACGGTTTAGGACAATGCCTACCCTGAATTCGGTATCTCCTCTCTCCAGAATTCTATAATTAAACCGGAAATGGCTAATGTCAATACGGTCCCGTGTTTTAGTCTATTATTTCGTGTTGTTATATGTTTCAGATGGATAGAAATTGGACTCATTTCGTCTAATATTGGTGGTAATTTGGGCCTAGAGCGACGATGGAATCTTACTTGGTACTTTGAAGAGGTCTATAGAAGGCTACTTAGCTAAATATATCAGCGGATTAACAAATTAAAATGGCACTGGGTAGGGTACGTAGCACGCATTATCACACGAATGGGGCTGAAAGTTGTTGAAAATAAACAGTTCATCGGCAACGATAGTGGACACACCTGATACCGTGATCTGACAAGTATCGCAGGGACGCGCTGGATGCAAGCTTCTTCTAACTGGGATTGTTAGTAACGTATTTGGAGGCCTAGTTTTAAACATCTTACGGATCATTATTATGAATATTTATTTATCGCCTTCCTTGATGTATCCGTCGACTGCCTCGGTGGCTCAGTGGTTAGTGATCCTGACTTCTGGATCAAAGAGGCGTGGGATCGATCCCTACCCAGGGCAAATATTTATGTGATGAATTTAGGTGTTTGCTCTGTGTCTGCGCGTTATTTAAGTACTATTTATATAAGTACTAGCTGCCCGCCCCGGCTTCGCCCGGGTACGACTGGTTAAAAACACATTTTATAAGTATTGTGCTTATATATATACCTACCATGTAACCAAGTAACGTCACACACATGCATTATCATACATATACACACATATTTTCGCGATCGAACACCCACTGCTTAACATAGGGCTCCCTTATTAGATCTTGAATAACACCGAATAAAACCATTGCAAGAAGTTTGCATCCAGCTTCCATCTATGTGTCCACCAAAAAATGAGGTTCTCAATTAGACTGTTTTTATTTAGTGATGCGATCATTCCGTGAATTATAAATCAATTTTGAGTCTCAATAAAGTGTTGTTGTATTGAAATGCACCTACCTATTATAATGCCCATTGCTAGACATACCTATTATAATGTCCAATGCTAGATATATAGATGGGTTGAAAGCTACTCGTAGGTACCTGAATCGCGGGTGTTTCCGTAGTCTTAATCTGTTCAACTATTAACATAAAATAAATATAGTATTGGCCATCTTAATAAAAGTAAGTTCGTATGTGTCGGGAGGCTATACATATTCTATAGCCCTGGTTTCAATTTTTAAACGGTTAGAATATTAGAAACCCACAGTCCATCTTCATTTTAGAGACAGCGGCACGTAAGTGTAGCGCTGACGGTACTGTGGAGGGGATGGGTACGCATGTCGTATGCCATACTAAACCCATGCGCAGCCATCCCCTCGACACTTCTCTCAGCGCTACACTTATATGCCGCGACCTGTACCTTCGTAAGTTAGTTGACGTTTTTTCTACTATACACTTGTATTTGATCTTTTCTTCATTTGATAACTTTGTAAAATGTTGGCTATCAGTTCTACTTCTACGAATTGTGTGCCCTATCTAAAGCTTCTTCAAATTGCTAACCCAAAGAGCTATGATTGAACCGATGGAAACGCTGGCATCCAACGTGATTTGGTGGTCTCGACTGCCCACCAAATCACGTTGGACTTAAATTTACGTGAATACCTTTTTTTACACTTGCCAAAACATTGTCTACATTCGAAAACTTTAAAGCCCCATCGATCATTCGTTTTACGAACTGTGTCAGTACCTATTCACTACCACTACAACAGAAATTATAAACCGTCGATATGTCATCGTCATCGAGGCTCGCCTAACTTAGGTTCACCAAATCTGTAGGTATTACATAAATCGGATTCAAATCTTGATCCCGTATCAATGAGTTTCTTTGGAACATATATGTACCTACGGAATTTCACATCACTGGCTTTTCCGTGAAAAAAAGATGTCGTGTGTCAACCCGCATACCTATGTAGCTATGTACGTCTAAAGAAGGAACTCGATGACGTATACTAATCCACCAACGCGCACTGGGGCACCGTGATGGATATGGCCCAATCAACCTTCATAAACAGACCTATGTTCTGCAGTGGACGATTAAAAAAGGCTGATATATGTAGAAACAGGTACTTTCAGGAATAACGGTGATAATACATGCACAACGACAGCGTTTATTTTTTTTCTATTTTTATGACTTATTAAGTGCTTACCGCCTTAGTACAAAAGATTTAAATACGCTTTAAACACTGTTTAATCGTGCAATTTGTACTGTTAAATATTGTACAAAGCGTGCGTAAAACTTTTGTCGTAAGACGGTCCTTATCTATTGAATGGAATAGCCGATTTAAACAATTCAAAAAGTAATCTACTTATATGAATTGAAACAGTCTTGAAAACAATAATTGATATATTTGGAAAAGGATTATGAATAAAATGGTCTAATTTTGGTCGTTATTTCCATTAACTTTTATTATGCAATAAGTGGTTATTGTGACATAACGATAAAAGTTGGACATATGGCATTGTAAAGTTCTTTGTAGATATTGATATTATGTTCTTTAATATTGTAGAACATACTTTTGTTCTATCATCAATAGTTTCCGCAGCGCATGCAACGAAATATTTTTTAGGGCATTTTTTTACACCTTGGGTTACGATACTTAAGTTTTAGTAAGGATCCGTAATCTTTTCTGGCAATAAATATAACCTACGTTACTCAAGGTGAATGTAGCTTTCCAATGGTGGAAGAATTTTTGAAATCGACATAGTAGTTTTCGAGTTTATTCATTACAAACATACACACAAAAATACAAACTTTTCCTCATTATAATATTATTATTAATGTAGATGTAGATGTAGACAGTGTAGATTAATTATTGAATAGTATCGAAGTGTAGATTATTTTCCTCGCTAGAGTTCCGATAAACACGTCCGATCGCTGCTATATAATCATAAAGTATATAGGGAGAAGCGCGGCCTCAGCGCAGCGCCGCGCGCCGGCCGGGCCACTACCGCCCGCGCCGCACCGATATGTCCCTGAATTTTAAATCTGTAATATCTTCGAAAATATTCATTTAAATTACATGCTGTAAAAGGCCATATTGATCTATATTGAATGGGCAATGTATTTAAGGTATTTAATTGGATAAGGATTAATTATGTATTGCTTAAAATAACTTTCTAAATAAGCCATTTTTTCCCGTAAAATGTTTAGGATAAAAAATGGTTATTGTTGGCTATCCTTAAGAGATAGACATATACCATCGCGGACTTTTTTGTTGACCTTTTTAAGGTGTACAATACCGTAGTACATTATTTTGATTTATCTCGTGGGGTTTAGTCAGCGTTTGCAATGTAAGCCCAAAAAAATGTGTTTATTTACGACATCACATTAGAAAACTGTAAATTCATCAGTGTTTCTCTACAATATTATGCATGTATTATACATATAAACCTTTCTCTTGAATCACTCTGTCTATTAAAAAAAAGCGCTTCAAAATCCGTCGCGTAGTTTTGAAGATTTAAGCATACATAGGGACGGACAGACAGCGACAGCGACTTTGTTTTATACTATGTAGTGAAGTGAAACGTCAACCAATATTAGGTACTTCAGACTCGCTTTTCACTTGACTCGCTTTTCTAAGTTGCAAATACAAGCTACACATTTGTTCAGTTCTGCGCCTCTAATAACCATACAATATATTATTTATTTATTGGTCCAGTACCGAGCAAGTTAATCCTTTCCTGGGCGTCCTGTCCCGGGCCAGCCAATATTTGCGCGCTGTCGACGGCACATGGGCTAAGTAAAGACTATGTTTAGCGAACTAGTGTCGGAGCTGTTGGATACATGATAGCAGCCGGCGGCGGCCTTGATCCGTAGACAGAGCTCTTTATTTACCTACTCGCAAATATCTAGGGAACTTTCGTTTACGTGGTGATTCAGGTTTTATGTAAGTTCGGTCTTATTTGAGAAGGCGTAGACTGATTATATTTTTGTAGCTAATGGGTTTTGTTAGCTACGACGCTATGATCACGAAATATCCAACTATCCTTTGCATAAGAGCTTTGTTTTCCACTATAGCAAAGTTGTGCACGTATAAATATCTAACGGACTTGTGTTTAGGATGTGTTGTAAAAAGGAAAAAATAATAGTTTGAGAAGGAGATCCTTCTTTGTAAATATAGACCCATTGAGCCATATTGAGCCATTGCATGGTCCACAGACAATATTTACGACTGCTTTGTTGGTCCAGTAGCTAGTGACACTGACCTTCTCGACCTCGAGGCGTGGGTTCGATTCCTACCCAGGGCAAGCATTTCTCTGATGTAGGTACATAAGTCTTAGCTCTGTGTCTTTATCTATAGAAGTATGTATTCAAACATGTGTATACATATGCAGTATATCAGTCTCTGGCAGCAATATCACAAGTTCTACGTATTTTGGGGTCAGAGACCGTGTGTAAGATGCCCCTGATATTTCTTATTTATATATTTACAAACACTAACATTCAAGAATGTTGCTCTGAAAAGTTAGCAGTGTGGTTGATATATAAAGCCCACGTAGGTAATCCACAATCCTAGGAAACAGTATCGTTGACAATCTAGAATGCTGAGTGTGCAGAGTTCCCGCCCAGCCTAGGGCGCTGCCGGTACACTAGTGCGTACTGCGAAACTAAACACAGAGCAAAATGAAGCGAGTAGGTAACGTAGGACGGTTTCAATAAACACTATCACTTTTAGGGTTCCGTACCCAAAGGGTAAAAACGGTACCCTATTACTAATATTCTGCTGTCTATCCATCTGTCTGTCTGTATGTCTTTCTGTCACCAGGCTGTATCTAATGAACCGTGATAGCCTGTTGCCGCTAAACAATACTAAAGACAAAATAAAATAAATATCAAATATTGAATTGAAATCCCATACGTCAAACCTGATTTTTAGCCGTTTTCGCTCGATATTAATATTTATTTATTATATTTATTATAATTTAATATTTATTATAATGTATTGTAATTAATTTTTTATGGGTCAATGGCCTGAAATAAATTAATTTTTTAATTTAATTTAATAGCGGTAGCAGGTGTACGCTTGAAATATTCACAGAATATTTAATTGTATGTTTACTTCAATAATTTAGTATTAAATTAAAATAAAATAAATATTTAAGGGAACGGAACCCTTCGTGCGCGAGTTCGACTCGCACTTGTCCGATTATTATATTATCCCTTTATCCGTGCTATGAATATAACTATTACTCAATCCGTATATACTGTATACAAAAATTTTGTTGCTTGATACCGAATTAGAATACTTACTAATATTAGTTATTATAGTTAGTCACTAATGATATTGTAATGAATATTGCTGGACGCTTCCCGGTTAAACTTTTACTTATAATTTATATTTTAATAGTTTTCCTACTGCAGTCGTATACACTGCGTCAGTGGCTTGATTTATACAGCCGGTGGAGCAGAATGGCGCTGCTGGCGCACGTTTCCTATATTTTTACTGAGATTCGCGACTCCGCTGTATTCAGCCAACGAACGGTAAAATCTAGTCCAACAGCAATACAGTAGGTACTCGTATGTTACAACTGAGGCATTGTTTTAAATTGTTCTTTAGCATAAGAACAGAGAAATGTGAATATTTATACGTATAAAGGTAGCGAGTGTTTTCTTCGCCAACGTTTATGAGTATAATTTAAACAGTTATGCAGTGGGTCGAATCCCATAGCACGAATTAGTATTGATGGTTGATGGAGCCGCAAAGTTTTCAAATATAAACTACAGAGGAAAAACAAGGAATGTCAATATTTCTTAATGATAATGCTATGCTGATGGCAATGGTGATGGCATTATCTCAAAGAGTTATACTTGTGATAAGCATTTCAAAAATCTGAATAAAATCTAGTGAGAAAACCATAAAATCTAGTGAGAAAGCACTCAAAATAAAATCATAACATTGATTTAGCAGTGCGTCATCTCTCGTCAATCTTTAGAAGTTCTAATAACTTCTAGTTGAGTGATAACCTGTCTAATACGGGTATCACAGGTGGCGCCACCAACGCTATAAGTTTTAGTTACAGATTTTTTTTAAGTCTATAATTAGTTTTTTTTTTATATTCCGTATAGGTTTGCGTTTGACTACATACTGCCTGATGTTGAGCAGATACGTGGTCTAGGATGTTGCACGCTTACCTAGAAGATACCTATTTACTCGGGATTTGAAGACGCCCACGTTGTACATATGCGGGAAGACAGACCCAGGCAAAGCGTTCCACATTCTGGCTGTTCGTATGAGGAATGAGGATTCGAAACGCTTAGCTCTAACGCCATTACCAGTGGACGACTTATAACTGAGTTTTTTCTCTAAATAGAATAAATGGCAGCTTATCTCGACTCATTCACAATATAGAAGGAAAATAGCGAACGTAGTATTGTACATCTGTTACATTATTAGACCTCATTGTGCGAGAGATGTCCATTACGATGCCCGGGGATGCTTTATTTATTACAATGTTTACTAAAATATACTTAAATCTGTGTGGGAATTACATAGTGATTAAAAGTAATGTTTTTTTCAGTTCTGACTCATTATCATCATCATTTTAACCATCATTCATCATAGGCATAAAAAATGCCAAGTCAATGATCATAGGGACTAGACAACCAACTGATCGTATTGAGGATTTACAGGGAAATTGTATGTCCTACAGTCTATGCCAGTAATTAAACAATAGGCATAATGACAATAAAATATAATTACCTATTCCGTCAGATAGACTATCAAAAAGTATTAAAAACATATTTTTAGGGTTCCGTACCTCAAAAGGAAAAAACGGAACCCTTATAAGATCACTTTGTTGTCCGTCTGTCCGTCTGCCCGTCTGTTCGTCTGTGTGTATGTCAAGACTCTTTATCTCGGGAACGCGTAAAAATATCGAGTTGAAATTTAAACTGTATACGTAAACCTATGAATTCTTGCAGTTGTGTAAAAGAAAAGCTTCTCAGTTACCGTATAAAAAAGTTAGAGCCGTTTATATCGTAAAAAAACATATATTTCAATGCTTACAAAAATCAAAACCTACAGGGTACTTCCCGTTGACATAGAACTATGAAATTTGGCGAAGAGCATTGTCTCAGAGTTTTTATTTAAATCACATAAAAATAAGGCCTCAAAATACACAAAATACGGGTTCAAAATTCAAAATGAGTAAAGCATATCATGCTAGGTATCATATAAAATAACTCCATTAGCACATGCTAAAACAGGTTTTTAATTATTTTAACAATATGTATGTACGGAACCCTCGATGTGCGAGCCTGACTCGCACTTGTCCGGTTTTTTCTTTTGTCAATCAAACAAAAATTGATGAAGATATCATTGAAGTATAATGAAGATATAGCCCGTTAAAGTTCCGCGTGACGTCACAAGTACCATACAAAATGTATAGACTTTTGTAAGAGAAGTGACGTCACGCCCCCACTCCCAAACTATGACAAGGTTTATCTTTGTCATTTGTTGTCTGTTTGATAAAAAGAAAAATATGTGTACAATATTTTTTGTTTATCTAATTCACGGAATGATTTTTAGGGTTAAGGTACCTCAAAAGTAAAAAACGAAACCCTTATAGGATCACTTTGTTGTCCGTCTGTCCGTCTGTGTGATACGTCAAGACTATTTATCTCGATATCGAGATATCGAGTTGAAATTTAAACTGTATACGTATATTGATGAATTCTTGCTGCTGTATAAAAGAAAAACTTTTCAATTGTCGTTTAAAAAAGTTAGAATCGTTTATGTCGTAAAAACCCGCATATTTCGACACTCACAAAAATCAAAACCTACAGTGTACTTCCCGTTGACATAGAACTATGAAATTTGGTGAGAAGCATTGTCTCAGAGTACACATATAGGACTAAATCTTAAAACTGAATATTTTTATTTATATCAGTAAAAATAGGGCTTCAAAATTCACAAAATATGGGTTAATAAAATTCAAAGTGCGTAAATCGTATCATGTAAGGTATCATATAAAAGAGCTTCATTAGCACATATTAAAACAGATTTTTAATTATTTTAACAATTTTCGATGAATGACGAGAAAAATAAAATTGTCGATGATGATGATGAGTAGGTACGAGTATAGAGATTTTAACAACGTACTTCCCAATTTTGTCAATTTTTCTGGATTTGTACGGAACCCTCGGTGTACGAGCCTGACTTGCACTTGTCCGGTTTTTTTTACTAAAACCCCCTCAATATTAGTATCATATGAAAGGGCTTTTCATGTAGAAAACAGTTTGTAGTAACAAAATAATAACTTAAAACACAAAAAGGCAATTGGTGAAAAACTTTTTTTAACTAAACGATTTTATTTATTTACGAAATATTCAGACACTTACAGTAAACATCAAAACGTGTCAGAATCAATATGAAAAAGAAATCACACTTGAGACTTAATTCTATACAATAATTCACTTAATTTTAACTAAAATTATGTTAACAAAGTTCAATTAAAATGTACTAAATGTTTATGTACTAAGAGCTAATTGATAATACATAATGAAATCTTCCAGACCGAGTACATAAAACCGTTTAATTTAAATAAAAGTATTCTACAATTTTTATTCTTTCTTAGGCCAGAGTTAGTAAATTGGCATTAAAATCGAAGGTCAATGTGCAAAGGTCAATTTGATACATAAATAAATATTTTTGGGACATCTTACACACGGCCTCTGACACCAAACTAAGCAAAGCTTGTGATATGGCTGCCAGAGACTGATAAACAACATATACTTATTTTTTTAAATACATACTTATATAGATAGTAACTAAATAACACCCAGACACAGAGCAAACACTTATGTTCATCACTGAAATATTTGCCCTGGGTGGTGATCGAACCCACGCTTCTATGTGATATTTATGTTGTATACAATTTTGTGGCGTTTAATAAGCACATGTTGATCGGTACATTGTAGCTGACCTAATGCGCATAAAACAAAAATACTTATTCTACAAAGAACAAAACAAAATTAAGATGAAAAATACTTATCATATTTATTCGTAATCTCAATGCTGTTATTAGATTAAAATGTTCTCATTTATTAGTGATACGAGATTTTTTCTTCAGTTTTCAAGTCCTCAATTTTGAGAGTTGAAGAAGTAAAGTTAGTTAGATTTAATAGACTCCTTTAGTAATTTTACTAGATTTTTTTCTTCATTCTTCAACTCTTCAATTTGGAGAGTATTTTCATTTATGGTTTGCACAGATTGACTTAATTTATCTAATACTTGTCTAAAAGCAGTTATCAAAGGACTTATATTAATATTATAATTATTTGACGCAATTTCATTTCTACCAGATTTATTTCCGGCGGTCCGACATGTTATACCATTGACATTTTCAGAATAATAGTTTAACGTCTTTGCTGTTATTACCTTCGTAAATTTTTCGGAATAGTTTGATTCTTTTAGTTTGATAAGTATCTCACATGAGATTTCATTACCTCCTATACTTAATTCCGATAAATCAGTCTCCAAGAGATCTTCGAAGTTGATATCAGTAATAATGTTGTCATCTAGGTACAGTTTTTCAGTCTTTGGTAAAATTTTGGCATCGAAATAACTAAATACGTTACTTGAAAGGTTTAAATCCTTCATTACATTGATTCCATCGAAAACTCCAAACTGTATAGATGATAAATCGTTACTATGAAGGTCTAAGCTATGGAGGTTTTTTAAGTGCAGAAATGAACCTGGTTGTATAAAGTAAATTCTATTGAAACTTAAATCTAGGCTAACTATTGTGGTAATATTCTCAAATGAATATTTATCTATAATAGTTATATCATTCATACTCAAAAGCAAACGAGTAATACCGTATCCATTGAAAATGTTTATTCTGCTAACATCACTTATACCGCATGAGCTCAAGTTAAAAATGTCAGATATAGTATTTGATTTTTCAAAAGATAACTTACTTGAGCTTAGAAACTGATTTCTTTCAAAGTTTATGTTTTGATTCGAAGAAAGGTCTAAATGTGTCAATGCATTTAAATGTTGAAATCCGTCGAAATTTACTTTAACTATTTCGTTGTTAGCTAGATTTAAAATTCGTAACACTGTCAGATGAGTAAAGTCGTCACTTGAAATATTGCTTATAAAGTTATTATTTAAATAAATTTCTTGAATTTGAGATATCGTAGAAGTATTTACATGAAATTGACGAAGCTTATTATGCGAAAGGCTAAGTATTTCAAGATATCCAACACCTAGAAATGCATTGTACTCTATTTCTGTCAACTGACCAAATCTATAGTTAACATCAGTTAGCGCAGGCAACCCTGCGAATGATTCATTTTGGAAGATCATTGTCTTGGTTTTAGACATGTCTATTTTTTCCAAAGAGGTCATTCCATTTAAAATTTTAGTTTCTAACGTGCTAACGAAATTACTACTTTTGATTTTAAATATCGTTAGATTGTTCAATTTCAAAAATGTACCAGGCTGTATAATATTTAGAACATTAAATGACAAATCGAGTTCTTTCAGCGACACAAAATTTTCGAATACATTTTTTACGATCGTTTGAATATTATTATGTTGTAAATATAGCCGTGTAACATTTGTTAAACTACGACTGTCAATATTAAAATCTTTAAGTTGATTATGTGACAAATCGAGTACATCTAAAGACAACAAAGAAGAAAATGCCGAATATGATAAATTTGTTATAGAATTGGAACTTAAATTAAGGCTTTTTAATAGCAACATATCGCTAAAAGCCTCGCTTTCAATCGTAGTAAGATTCCCACCATTTAAGTTTAGCTCTGAAACGTTAACTCCTCTAAATGTATCTTTCTTAAGAGTTCCTAATAGATTGTTATTTTGAATAGAAAAATTAGTTAAATGTGTGTTTTTAAAACTGTTTTCTTCTATGGATTGAATGTTATTATCTGTAAGGTATAAAGAGCTCAAATTTGTATTACTCTCAAAAAACTGATTATAAATGACGATCAAATTATTATACCTTAAGTCTAAATCTATAAGTTTAGTCAAAGCCTGAAAAGTACTAACTCCTATTGTAGAGATGGCGTTAAAACTAACGTCTAACTTTTCTAAATTTACCAATGCTATAAAATTGTGTATATAAAGCTGTGTTATATAATTGTGGGATAAGTACAGTTCTTTCAAATTAACAAACCGTGCAAAGGCATGGCCAATCACCACCAGCTTGTTATATGATAAATCTAAAATGTTCAAATGGATAATACCTTCAAAAGTAAGTAAACCAATGTCGTCAATGGTGTTGTGAGACAAATTTAAATGCTGTAACTGAACAAATTGTGATACAAAGTTATTTGGTAAATTTTTAATAAAATTATTGCTCATATCTATTTTTTGAACGGTGGTGATTTGACTATTTACTTCGTTGGTTTGTTCATGTATTTCAATAATGCTTATACTATTGTTTTTCAATATAACTTCATTTAGAGCGGACATTGATGAAAATTTATTCAAGTTTATGGTTCCAAAATTATTGCCATATATGATGAATTCTTTCAAATTTGTCATTTTGAAAACGTCTTCAGGTATAGCCGTTAAGTTTCCATCTTCTAGGATAAGTTTGATAAAGTGTGCTTCATAACCAAGTAAGGTATTATTTTTTGAGGGTTCTTTGACATCAATTATCAAGTTGTAATTATCATCGTAGTATTCTACATTTACATAACTTGTGTAATATGTACCATAATAGGGGTTATAGTTAGATCGTGCTTCGACACGTGTATTCTTTCTGCAGCTCCATTCGTTTAAAGATAATTCAACTCCATATCGACAATCTGCTTGGGCTGTGCAGGTCCCGTTAACTTTTCCTAGGTCCTTAATAGTGCATGGCTCACCTTCTGCCGGCTGGTGTAGTAGTATTGTCATCGACAGCGCCCCTAAAATAAGAAAGTGATTTGAGTACGCTGAGTAAAATACTTTATATTGTCTTTCTTTAGTTTATGAAGCGAAGATGTGAGATCAAACTAATCTTGATAAATATTCTGTACTCTGTATTACTTATTTCTATATTTTTTATTTAGATACAACATTTCATTAATTTTTTTAGAGTTCCGTACCTCAAAAGGAAAAAACGGAACCCTTATAGGATCGCTTTGTTGTCCGTCTGTCTGTCTGTGTGTATGTCAAGACTCTTTATCTCGGGAACGCGTAAATATATCGAGTTGAAATTTAAACTATATACGTAAACCTATGAATTCTTGCAGTTGTGTAAAAGAAAAGCTTCTCAGTTACCGTATAAAAAAGTTAGAGCCGTTTATGTCGTAAAAAACCGCATATTTCGACACTCACAAAAATTAAAACCTACAGGATACTTCCCGTTGACATAGAACTATGAAATTTGGCGAGGAGCATTGCCTCAGAGTACACATATAGGAATAAATCTGATAATTGTACATTTTTATTTAAATCACAAAAAGTAGGACTTCAAAATTCACAAAATTTGGGTTCAAAATTCAAAGTGAGTAAATCGTATCATGTAAGGTATCATATGAAGATTAGCACATGCTAAAACAGGTTTTTAATTATTTTAACTCTGTGTTTGTACGGAACCCTCGATGTGCGAGCCTGACTCGCACTTGTCCGGTTTTTTTAATATTAGGGGACATCTTACACACGGTCTCTGACCCCAAGGCAGCTGCCAATTTTCATTACGCTACAATCCTTGGAAGATGGTTAAATTAGTTACCTTAGATTCCATTACATAGGCTACAAGTCCACCTAATAAAAGCGCCTTAAAAAAACACTTGAACTAAAAAAAAAAGTATTTACCTATAGATGACGATAAAAACACTAATCTAAAAGCCTACTACCAGCGGGCACAGTTTACAAAATACTTATACTAAATATAAGGAGCTACGAGTAGGTATATATTTATTCTTAATTCTCTGGTCATATGATTTGGCACTCAGTTGTGACTTTGTATAGATAGATAAAAATGTTAGTATTTGACTATTTGAACAAAAACTGTCAATAAAATAAGATAGCCCAGACTTTACCGTGTTTCAAAATAAGCCTAATAATATAAGCAGAACATAGTAAACATATTAATTTTAAAAAAATGGCACTTGTTTACTGTGTAGAAAAATAAACATTATGCCTACGATGACGGAATATTCTGCAATGGATATCAATTATTCAACTAATCCTTATTAATATTATAAATTCAAATTAAATTAAATTATTTTATTCAGATAAAAAAGATTTTTCAAACATTTACATTCATCTCACATTAATTAGATCAGATTTATAAAAACAAATACAATTAAAACATAAGTCATCAAATTAACTGAGAAGTCAATAGTCAAGTCGAAAGTATGTTTGTTGGTTAATTACTCATTCACGCATCAACAAAGCGATGGATCGACTAAATTTTTTGCTATATTGTTCAACGATCGGAAAGTGACATAGGCTACATTTTACTATCACACAAATAAATTAAAATACCACGCGAGCGAAGCCGCGCGTAAATATTGTATCTTAGAGCACATGTTTTTAACAGGTGTTCACCTTGGTAATCAAAAGCGAATTATAAAGCTTAATATTCAGGCCCTGTACACAACCTCATACATTTTTGTAAAATCTCATTTATCAAATTACTTACATAATATCTGGCGGATTTTCATTATTACAAACACCAGTTTTTCAGCAAAATTAGATAAGATGTTTTGATTTAAACTTTTAAAAATTAAATAATTTCGACACTAGGATTCCATTAAGGTCATCAATGAATAATGACAGTACGAGTATATATTCGACCAAAAATGGTATTTATTGGCTTTTATCTTTGCTAGTAGGCAAGCAAATTATCAGCTCGAGTTACCAAACAAAAATAAGTAGACTAGCTTAACCCGCGGCTTCGCCCGGGTTATATTTTGATTTGTATGCTATCCCATAGGAAATTTCTCTCGTTTACATAAAGTCAATAAGTAAGTTCGTATAGGCTGGGTGGCTAGCGATCGATTAAAACAACCGGCCCTCCTACCGCCTAAGCAATAGCAATCGTAATAGCAATCGTTTATGACTTCATTTTAGTCATTTGGCACCGCCTATGTGACGTTAGCCATCAATTGCTTTGCGCGGATTGCGAAAGCAATCGTTGAATGAACAACTTTGATGGCTAACGTCACATAGGCGGTGCCAAATGACAAAATGAAGTCATAAACGATTGCTATTACGATTGCTATTGCTTTAGGCGGTAGGGGGGCTGGACCTATAATTTAACGAGTCATCCGAGCCACAGTAGCGCTTAGTTGTAAATGCCACCCGCGGTCACCCTTCCGATGACAGACCGTGCTGAACGTTGCTTAACTTCGGACGCCACTTTGCGGTGATCATGTTATAGGGTGTTTTCCCTTTTCTATGTGTAAAAGTCTGCAGTGAATGTCACCTGCCATCTAATTACGTTTCGTGTATCCATATTAGATATGGATAAGTTGGTAAGTTAATAAAAAGTGTTTTCCCTATCCTACGGGAACTACAAAATTTTTCGAGATAAAAAGTAGCGTGTCACTTTCCGTTTTACAAAATATACTCATGCAAAAAATCATGTCAAGCCTGCCATTTATCCCGCGCTTTTTTCAATTGTTTAAATTGATAATAGCTCACGATTTGGCCCACGTTGTCTAAGTACTTGCTTGAAATAATAATAAATAGCCCGCGGATTGGTCCTTTTTATCAAAGTGCTTGCTTAAAATAATAATACCCCGCGGTTCAGCTCGCACTGTCTTAGTGCTAGTTTAAAATGATAACAGCCCGCGGTTGGGCCCGCGTTGTCTAAGTACTTGCTAATAATAATGGCCGGCGATTTGGCCCAAGTTGTCTAAGTAATTGTTTAAAATGATATTAGCCCGTCGTTTGTCTCGCGTTGTCTAAGTTTATACTTGTTAAAAATAATAGCCTGCGGCTTAGCCCATGTTGTTTACCTGAGTACTTGCTTAAAATGATAATAGCCCGTGATTCGGCCTGCGTTTTCTTAGTAATTGCGAATAATACATGGTCATCTATCTATCTATCTATCTATCAGCCGTAGGATGTCCACTGCTGGACATAGGCCTCCCCCATGGATTTCCAATAAGGCCGGTTGGAAGCGGCCTGCATCCAGCGCGTTCCTGCGATTTTTATTATGTCGTCAGTCCACCTAGTCGGTGGACGTCTTACGCTGCGCTTGCTGGTCCGTGGTCTCCATTCGAGAACTTTCCGGCCCCATCGACCATCCGTTCTTCGAACAATGTGTCCTGCCCATTGCCACTTTAATTTGCTAATCCGCTGGGCTATGTCGGTAACTTTGGTTCGTCTGCGGATCTCCTCATTTCTGATTCGATCCCGCAGAGAGACACCGAGCATAGCCCCCTCCATAGCACGTTGGGCTATCTTGAGCTTATTCATGAGCCGCACATTAAAAGACCACGTTTCAGTTCCATATGTCATCACTGGCAACACACAACTATCGAAAACTCTCGTCTTGAGGCACTGAGGTATATCGGATGAAAAGATGTCACGCAATTTTCCGAACGCTGCCCAGCCGAGTCGGATTCGGCGATCGACCTCTTTCTTAAAGTTGGACCTACCTAGCTGGACTACTTGTCCTAGGTAGACGTACGAGTCAACAACTTCAAGAACCGAGCTCTCAACAAATATTGGGGTGGGTACAACATGGGCATTACACATGACCTTCGTTTTATCCATGTTCATTTTAAGACCCACCTGTCGAGAAACTCGATTGAGGCCTTCGAGCATCGTGCTGAGTTCTTCCATCGACTTCGCCATGACCACAATATCGTCAGCAAACCGAAGGTGAGTGATGTATTCGCCATTGATGTTGATGCCAAATCCTTTCCATTCCAGGAGCTTAAAGGCGTTCTCCAAAGTAGTAGTAAACAGTTTCGGAGATATCACATCTCCCTGTCTGACCCCTCTTTTTAAAGGAATCGCCTTAGAGCTCTCCTCCTGTACTCGGACTGACATAGTGGCGTTATTATACAAACACTTCAACACTTCAATGTACCGATAGTCTATACGGCATCGTTGGAGAGACTCGAGCACAGCCCATGTCTCGACCGAATCAAAGGCTTTCTCATAGTCCACAAACGCTAAGCAAAGTGGCAAGTTATACTCTTCGGTCTTCTGTATAACTTGCCGCAGCGTATGGATGTGATCTATGGTGCTAAAGCCTTTTCGGAACCCGGCTTGTTCGGAAGGCTGGAAGTCATCAAGCCTGCGCTCGAGACGATTCGTAATGACCCTTGAAAACCACTTATAAACATGGCTCAGAAGCGAGATGGGCCTGTAATTCGTCAATAAGGTGGTGTCACCTTTTTTAAAGAACAACACCACCACGCTTCTGTTCCATGCTTCTGGCGTTATGCCCTCGAGGATAACGGTGTTGAAGAGCTTCTGAAGGACTTTAAGTACCGGTTAACCACCCGCTTTCAGAAGCTCTGAAGTTATTCCGTCATCACCCGGCGCCTTATTGTTTTTAAGCTGATTCAGGGCCATTCTAATCTCGTACAGACTGATGTCCGGGATGTCTTCGGTGAAGTGTCGAGTCAGCTTGGCTCTCGGGTCTTTGGCCGTGCTGTCAACAGGCTTAGCTACCGAAGCGTATAACTGTCCGTAGAACCTTTCGATCTCCTCCAGTACCTCTGGCTTGGTCGACGTTACACTGCCGTATTCTCTCTTCAGCTTTGTCAGCTGGCTTTGCCCAATAGACAAATTCCTTGCAAACACTTTGGAGCCTTTGTTTCGCTCAATTGTCTCTTTAATACTTTTGGTTTTAAAGAGACGTATATCGCGCCGCAAGGATTTAGAGATTTGCCTATTAAGCTGCCTATATGACGCAGCGTCCCTTGTAGACTGCAGTCTCAATAAACGTCGTTTAGCCATGAGGTCTAAAGTGTGACCCGATAGTTTTTGGGTTCTTTTTGAACGGCGAGGTCTAAAAAATTTAGAACCCACCGTTTGGACAGTTTCTACGAGCCTGTTATTAATCTCGTCCACCGACGCAAGATTCTCAAGGCAAGCAAAGCTATTTGAGAGCTCAAGCTGAAAGCTTTCGGGGTTTTGGATTTGGTCTAGAGTAGGTCGGAGCGTAGACTTCATCAAGCGGGACCTTTCAAGTCTAACGTTGATATTCAATGTGCCTCTTACCATTCTGTGATCACTACCGGTTTTCACCCTGTTGATCACGGAGACGTCATTGAATACTCGTCTCTTGCTGGTCATGATGAAGTCTATCTCATTTCTCGTAGAACCATCGGGACTTATCCAGGTCCATTTCTTGTGAGGCGGCTTCTGGAAGAAAGAGTTCATCATAAAAAGGCCCTCTTTCTCCAGAAAGTCAGCCAGGCTCTGTCCTCTGGAGTTCCGTTGCCCATGCCCAAATTGCCCTACTTTCAGTTCATCCTCAATTTTCTTGCCTATCTTTGCGTTGAAGTCCCCCATAACAACAGTAAAGTGGGTTTCAGACATATGTATGGCCCGACTTATGTCCTCATACATAGTCTCCACTTCATCATCTGGGTGTGCCGAGGTCGGTGCGTATACCTGAATGACCTTCAGCGAATATCTTTTAGATATTCTGAGTATTAAGTATACAACCCTGCTCGAAACAATATCGATGGTTACAATGTTGTTAGTGAGGGATCTGTGGACGAGAAACCCGACACTACCTTGAGACTTTTGTTCGCCTTCCCGGTAGTAGAATAGGTTGCCCGATTTCAGAGTTACCGTATCCTCACCCTCTCTTCGGACTTCAGATAACCCCAAAATATCCCAGCGCAACCTACTCATCTCTTCTTCCAGTTCGACAATCTTTTCATCCGTCCTCAAAGTGCGTATGTTATGCGTTACCAGGGCCAGTTTCCGTTGGGGGTGGTAGCGGGGCGTCTGCCGGAGATTATTCGCACCCCCCCTCTCCGCCGTTACCGTGACCGCTACCAGAGCCAGGAATAGCGGAGCCGCCGGGGACTGGGGGCCCGGTCGTGTGGTGTGTATACATGAGGGGAAATTGCCCATAATCGCCGCGCTGGGCAAGCGTGGTGGCGATCGCAGGACGTAGCTCCTCGCACCAGTGCCGCTGCTCCCCGACACTGGCCTGTGGTATTTAGGCTACGCCACATTGGATGGTTATACCGCCATCTATCATGGTCATCTAGTTAGTAAAAATTAGTTAAAACTTAGTAGTTCTATTGTTTAACTTGTAGAGTTTCCAAACTCACTCCTGTGGGAACCGTTCCTATTGTAAAGGATTGTAGAAAACTAATCCATGTAATTTGCTTACTCCCATATCTATAAAATATGATTTGATATTTTTTTAACAAAGTTATTTAGATATTTTTCCTTAAGAAATTATCAATATTTTCTGGGATATCAAGTTGTTCTAGTTATTACTGTAGGCTAATTTCAAACATAATTTCAATTCACTCCGTTTAGTTCTTTTGTCAATTTTGCTTTTTCAATTCCCTAAAGAACTTCTTAAATATTTTCGGGATAACAGTTGCCCATATGGGCACACAAATTAGGATATCCTAATTTGTGTTATTGTCTATTTTTATACGAAATTTCATTGGAACATATTAATTAATTTCGTCAAAAAATTATTATTTTAATTAATTTTGCCTATTCTGGATGAAGGTATAGATTTTAAAGTATGATTATGGCTCCTGTACATCTATAAGCTTCTGCTATACCAAATTGTATTCATATTCGTTCACCGACCGCGACGATATAATCAAGACCGCAAGAATGGACTGGATTCAAGCCGCTTGCAACCGAGCTCATGTAAAATCCATAGGGGAGGCCTATGTCTATCAGTAGACGTCATACGAATGATATATGGATAGTTGACTTTGTGGAGTAATTTTTAATAAAATTATTCGCTTCTTTGAAGTATGCTACTTAATGCTACATTATAAGACTGGTGCAGTCTTTAGACTGGTGCCAGACGGAAGATTAACAATAGAAGGAGGAGCTTAATATGGGAATAATAATTATGAATAAAAGAAACTGCATAGTTTCAGTCACTGCAGGGTCTTATATTCAGTCTGCCTTCCTGTATACCTAAGCTGTCAATGGCTATGATGATAATAATTAGCTACTTTGAAAACTTCATTTATTTGACCTAACCTATCTAAAGAGACGAGCTGGTGAATATAATTTGCGTTCATTTATCATTATATTATCAGCCGTAGAATGTCCACTGTTGGGCATAAATCTCCTCTATAAATAAAAATACAAAATCGTTTATTTGTCCAATTAAGAAGCACAATCGATATCTTAAATGTTTAATAAGACCTGTTGGAGCGGCACGCATCGAGCGCGCTCCATCGGTGATAATCAGGTCGTTCGTCTGCTCAATAATAATTAAATGGATGTTTTTTGTAATAAATGAAAAGATCATATCATAAGTTTCCATAAGAAACTATTATTTCGGTAACTATTTTTAACAGCGTCAGGTAGTGTATTATACTCTATAAAATTTAACTTGATCTCTGCGACAGTGACATTGACATAGAAGATTGACATTTTTAGAGTTGAGATAGTGGTGGAAAAAATCGATTTTCAAACAATGTTGTAATGAAATCGAATGAGTAGTTGAAGGTGAGAAATTGGATTTTATTTAGGTACTTACTATTGTTTAAGATCGAGTATGTACACATGTAAATAATGTTATGATATTAATTAAATACTCATAATAATGTAACGATAGTATTTATCGACGTTTTTCACTATTATCGATGCTAATGTAACATATAATTGGGTTTAATTTAATTACACGTGTAAAAAATGTTATGATATGAAAATATACAATAAAATTAATGATAAATTAAGTTTTATTTAAAATATCGTTAGTATAAACTATCGATATTTTAAATAAAACTCTATCTAAAACTCTGTGGTCACGATCATAAGACCGATAAGACGATCATAATAAGACATTCAAGACTTCATAGGCGTGATTTTTCTGACAGCTGTCGCAGAGTTCAAGTTAAATTTTATGGAGTATAATATCGAGCAAAATACGGTATAAATTCAGGTTTGTTGTATGGGAGCCCCCCTTAAATATTTTTTTCTGTTTTTAGTATTTTTTGTCATAGCGAAAAAAGAAATACGTCATCTGTCAACGTTTTAGCTATCACGGTTCATGATATACAGCCTGGTGACCAGAAGACGGACATACAGACAGACAAACGGACGGACAGCGGAGTCTTAGTAATAGGGTCCCGTTTTTACCTTTGGGTACGGAACCCTAATAAAAAATAACATTTTAACGAAACTATCCATGGGGATTCCCAATCTACAGTAATGTATGAAAAAAATATTTTTAAATCAACATAGGTCATCACCAATCAGACTACTACTCAGTGATACAGAATGAACTTTGGCTTCCGATGAGATAATGTTATTAGAATTTATTGTACCGAAAAATGAGTACTATTATAAGGAAAAAACAATTTGATGATTTCAACAAAAACATGGCATGTAAAAAGTACAACATTTTTAGCAACCGTTGTCCGCGCGATCCGCGACGATAGGCTCGCCCTCCAAGCCTAACAGGCAAAAAGGCTTGTTACCACGCCTTTTCTCATATCAATATTCAAAACCGATGCTAGGGTCTGCTTTACAACATAGTCTAAACACACAAAAAAAAAACTCAAAAATATATTTTTTTCTTGAACATAAAAGCGGAATAAATTTTATCTAATATCGGCGAACCTAGAAAACGAAGAGAACACTTGTCTACCGATTTGAAATTTGGTGCTAAGTAATTATTCAATTTGTTAGTTATCAAATATTTATCCGGACAAGAATCGCAAAAGATAAGTTCGCATTTTGAAAAATTTAGCTCTAACCAATTCGACGAAACTCGACCATAAGAATTTCCAAAACTCGTAGGACTGTACTCGCATCGCCTCCCAAAGTCCCGTCATCCAGATACCAAACGTTGAGTTTAGACTGGAGACGTTGAACAATTGGATGAATGGCCAGGCTGTAAATGGCTAGTCCGTGAAGGTCACCTTGTTGACAGCCAACGCAAGATAGCAAAACATCATTTTTGTAAATTAATTTAGTGGGTTTGCCGTAGCATTGCCAAAGGAAATTTAAAAGATCGGGAAAATTCCCGAAATCCGAAATTCCTTTGACTTGTACCAACAAGGCGTCTCAATTATGTAACCGCATTAAAGGCATTTTTGACATCTACCTTAAGCAACACCTCTCCACAATTTTGACCGAGAAAAGTACGATGGGAATGAACAGCAGCCTCACATCCGCCCCGCGAACCAAAGCCAAGCTGTACTGGTTGAAAAAGGCTACTCAAAAGAGTAACCCTATTCCCACAGCCGACTTTGGCTGCGAGGCGACGATATGTGGTTCCAACCGCAATAGGTCTCATGCAACGATCTATTTTGACAAGTGCGTATAGATTAACGCCATACAATACTTCGATGACGTACAGTACTTATTTATGAGGGCAACAAAGTTGGATAGATGCGACCAGATAATGCCCCCACAGACAAGTACGAGTAAGTATTGAAAAAATAAATCGACTTGTATTTACATTTGATCTCACTTTTTAGGGATAACTGTTGCTCAAATTGTAATTTTTACATGCCTGATTTTTGTCGAGATCTTACTTCTTTCTGTTAGTGATGGTCTATCACCAATATCTCCGCTCATGGAAAGTTGCTCTGCCCAGCCCCATACCGTGCCCCCTACCGAGTCCATTACCGTGTCCCCGTTTCATTCATCTTGCCCATTCTGAGTTGCAATTTTGTATAGAACTGCTGATTTTTTAGGGTTCCGTACCTCAAACGGAAAAAACGGAACCTTTATAGGATCACGTTGTTGTCCGTCTGTGTGTATGTCAAGACTCTTTATCTCGAGAACACGTAAAGATATCGAGTTGAAATTTAAACTGTATACGTATATCTATGGTCTCTTGCAGTTGTGTAAAAGAAAAACTTCTCAGTTATCGTTTAAAAAAGTTAGAGCCGTTTATGTCGTAAAAAACCGCATATTTCAACACTCACAAAAATCAAAACCTACAGGGTACTTCCCGTTGACATAGAACTTTGAAATTTGGCAAGAAGCATTGTCTCAGAGTACACATATAGGAATAAGTATGAATACTGTACATTTTTATTTTAATCACAACAAATAGGGCCTCAAAATTCACAAAATATGGGTTCAAAATTCAAAGCGGGTAAATCGTATCATATAAAATAATTTCATTAGCACATGCTAAAACAGGTCTCTAATTATTTTAATAATGTGTAATTTTCGATGTATGACGAGAAAAGTGAAAAAAAAATAACTTTTTTGTTGATGGTTATAGTATAGACTGTATAGAGATTTTAACAACTTACTTCCCTATTTTGTGAAATTTTCTGGATTTGTACGGAACCCTCGGCGTGCGAGCCTGACTCGCACTTGTCCGGTTTTTTTTTTCTCAAATTCAGGATTGGCCCCACAGTAAAAGTTATTCGTAACTATGCTCTTAATTGCCCTTTTTCGGTTCAGTGAGGGTAAGCAGAAAGTCCTGTATAAAACGTGTGTACCGTTGTGAAAATTCTTAACAGTAGTTCGCAAAGAAGAGCACACGAAAGAATATTTTCTAGTGTTCAATCAGTGCCCCGTTTAAACATAATTCATGCAAGTTGCCTTTGCTAAAATATCGAAGAGTAACTCTGTTGTAACGGTTTGCTTGGTTTAATTACTAGCTTTTCCCGCGACTCCGCCCGCGTGGTATTTTGAGTTTTGTTCTATCCTACGGGAACCTTTTATTTTGTTGTTTTTAAACTTTCGCGATTTGAACACATTTTTGATAAACGGGTAGACTCTACCCGTGACCACGGTCTATGCAACTTGGCCGAAACGTCGGGATGAGGAGGTATTTATTTATCTCGTAATTTTAGTGCGCGATTAGTCCCGTAGTATAAAATAATAACCTTTTATTTTTTCGGGATAAAAAGGAGCCTAAGTCACTTTCCGGCTCTAAAACTATATCCATGCCAAAAAACAAGTCAACCTGTTGCTCCGTTGCTGCATGAAAGAGGAACAAACCAATAATCTTTTCGGATGTATTATATCAGACTATTAGATTAGACTAGAATATAAAGAAGACAAAAAGAGACAGATTAAAATTAAGAAGACTTTTACTCAGGAATCCGACTAAAATACTAAATAAATACGTCTGTTATAATTATTTGTCTCAAAAAATCGGTACAACCGAATTTCATTGTTATTATGTACAAAATTCCAATAGTTCGCTCAAATATATGAATATAGTTTTTTGAAAACGGCTCAGCTAATTTCGATGTTTGAATGAACCTCGAGAATATACCATTGCGAACAAAAGATAGTTTTTAAATCGGTTCAAAATTGGAAAAAATACCGATGAACAGAGTATTTTCACAGATATCTATGTATATAGAATGTTCATTAGTAGTTACACAAAAAATACATGTACTGTACTGTATCAGCCTTTTTTTTAATAGACCACTGCAGGACGTAGGCCTACCCACGAAGGGTGATTGGGCCATATCCACCACGCTGGCCCGGTGCGGGTTGGTGGATTCACATATCACGTATCACGTATTTGTAATTATTTTTGGGTAGGTTTTACATATTAACAATAAGTATATTTTTGTCAATGAATTTAATATTATTTTGTGGTATTTTTGGATGACACTGCGTTTCTGCATCTAGTATCGTTATTAAGAAAAATGTGAAAATGTGTTTAACTGGACGAGCATGTTCATGAATCTATATTATGTAATATTATTTTTTGTAATATTAGGTTCCATGAATATCAATAAAGTTATCTTATCTTATCTTATCATACGCCATCGAATTTCTTCTACGGACATATGGCAGGTTGCTTCACGATGTTTTCCTTCACCGAAAAGCCAGTGGTGTGAAATTCCGTACATAAATTCCAAAGAACTCATTGGTACGGGACCGGGTTTGAACCCACGACCTCACGATTGTAAGGCGGGTGTCACTACCTCTAAACCACAAAGGCTTCAAAAAAAAAATATACAGACGAATAAATAAACTTTTTCTAAGTCGGTTAAAAACAGTTATTACAAGCTTTGGAAATCCCTGTCTCCATACACCTACTCTCAAACATCTAATTCACGTCATTATAGGGTAAGATATTGGCATGATGAATATTTATACTATAGGAGGTCCGTAAGAGGCTACACATGCGTGCAAGGGGGTAGGAATCGCTTGGATTGATTTAGTCAACTGTTTCTTCCTGACCTGTGGAGCGCCCTTCAACCTGCAGTGTTATACAGGGTTATCTGCTTACCTTAGACCTCAGGGTGACTCAGACCATAATTAAGAACAACTTTTACTATAGAACCAATCCAGAATACGAGAAAAAACTCGGCTATTCCGTACAGAATTTATGATACAACTGATTTTTAGGGTTCCGTACCTCAAAAGGAAAAAACGGAACCCTTATAGGATCACTTTGTTGTTCATCTGTCCGTCTGTCGGTTTGTCCGTCTGTGTGTATGTCAAGACTCTTTATCTCGCGAACGCGTAAAGATATCGAGTTGAAATTTAAACTGTATACGTATATATATAAGTATAGTCTCTTGCAGTTGTGTAAAAGAAAAACTTCTCAGTTATCTTTTAAAAATGTTACAGCTGTTTATATCGTAAAAAAACGCATATTTCGACACCCAAAACCTACAGGGTACTTCCCGTTGACATAAAACTATGAAATTTGGCAAGAAGCATTGTCTCAGAAAACACATATAGGAATAAATCTGAAAACTGTACATTTTTATTTAAATCACAAAAAAATAGGGCCTCAAAATTCACAAATTATAGGTTCAAAATTCAAAGTGAGTAAATCGTATCATGTAAGGTATCATATAAAAGAACTTCATTAGCACATGCTAAAACAGGTTATTTAATTATTTTTACAATATTAATATAAAATTTTACATTATATAATTTTCGATGTATGACGAGAAAAGTGAAAAAAAAACTTTTATGTCGTTGGTTATTATACAGAAATTTTGACAACTTCCTTCCCAATTTTGTAAAATTTTCTGGATTCGTACAGCACCCTCGATGTGCGAGCCTGACTCGCACTTGTCCGGTTTTTTTCTCGAATTTCAGGTTAGCTGCAAAGTAAGAGACATCATCATCATTTCGTGGCAATGGCTAAGTTTTTTTTTATAATTTTCATTTTACCCGAAACAGGGTATTTCAGACCATCATTATGAACAACTCTTACTTTGGAGCCAACCCGATATTCGAGAATACAGGGTTATTCAGAAAGGTCGTACTGAGCTAAAAGGGGACGATTCACACCATCACTGAAATGGTAGATCTGAAGTAGAGCCCACCGAGTCAAACAACATATTGATAAATGAACGGGTAGATACGGTTTATCTTGCATCCGGCGCGTTCGTGCGGTCTTGTTTGAATCTCCGTTCTATCTTGTTGTTGGATGTCCTACGCTGCGCCTGCCATCATGAATTCCATTGTTTTGTTTCAATTAAACATCAGTAAATGTAAACTAAACCTAGAAGAGGAAAACTAAACAAAAGCTCTGAGAATGTTAGTCGTTCTCGTAAGTTCCACTATTAGTTGTAGGTACTAATAGATCTAACGGTTTTACATTTTTCCGGTAGTCCTACGATAGACTAATGGTACTTACCGCTAGTTTTATCGTAGAAAATTTTGCCTTCAAGGGCCTTAAAGTTGAATTTGCTGAAATCTTGAGTTTTCATGACGTTGAATATTGTCGCTACCGAAATCATAATGTTGGTCAAATCTCAATTATATTTCATTGTTCGAAAATCGGGAAAGACGGAATAATGAAAATAGAATAAAAGCCCTCGATTTGGAATTCGATCTTGATTGAACAACAATGGCTTCGACACAATCGGTGATCGGTAGATAATGTTACGTGGCGATCGGAGAAGAAAAAAATACAAATGCTGCTTCTTAAAATACATTACGTTGTTGTTTGAACGGATTATTATCGTTATTGAATACCCCGTTGGACTAGTGGTTATATAGAGACCCTAGTGCCAAGGAGGCGTAGGTTCGACTTACATCCAGGCAAGCATTTTTGTGACGAACATAGGTGTTTGCTCTGTAAGTCCGTATAGGCCGGGTGGCTAACCCTGGTGTCAGAGTTTTTAGGCCGCCTGAAGGTCTCTGACATTGCTAAACGGTTAAAAAACCGGAATCTACAATTTTACGTGTCATTCGAGGCACGGTAGCGCTCAGTTGGAAAGTGTTACCTGCGGTCGCCCATCCAAATACTGACCGTGCGGAACGTTGTATTTCATTTATTTAGATATTAAGTATGTGAGATGTTCCCTCATATTTATTTATTTATTATCTACTGTAGAACGTCCACTGCTACACATAGGCCTCTCCTATGGATTGGAAGCTACTTGCATTCCGCGTGTTTGTGCAAACACGCGTGTTCGTGTCCATTTTGATCATAAAATCCATTTTGTCGGCGGCTATGCTACGCTTCCCGGCACGTGGTCGCCATTCGCTTTACCACCACATGACTTCACTGAATCATCTACGAACAAACGAACTACCATTTCAACTTGCTAATCCGCTGGGCTATGTCAGTTACTTAAAAAACGTTATTTACCTTGTAGACAATTAGGTTAAAATCGCTTATGTAACTTGTCAATCAAAAAAAAAAACAGTGCATACATAAAACACATTTATCCGCTCGTATTTATTTACTCAGAAACGATATAAAAGGTTATCACCATACTTATTACCTAGTCATCAATTTTGCACGTTATTCTTTGTTTTCTTCCTACTTATCGAATTTTAATGACAGAGACTGATAAAGACAATGATATCTGAATTATCAGGAATAGGTACCGACCAAAAATAAGTAAAGTATTTACAAAAAAAAATCTGCAGTATGGTAACTGTTGAATTTTTTTAATCTACTTAGTTATCTTCTTTTTTTAGTTATCTAGTTTTATTTTTTGTGTTATTTTATTCATATACAAGTAGTTAAATGGTTGCCATATACATTGTGGTGCTGAGTTTTTTAAGTATATTTTATATTAATAGCGTGTCAGGACGCAGGAAACGGAAACATGATCGGATAATTGTACTGAACCCTGATCCAGAGCTGGATGAATTGGACAATTCAACGATCAGTAAATCAGGTTATATATACTATAACTATAATTATTATAAACTAGTACTGAAGAATGCATTCAATCTTTCTTCAAGTTATTACATATGTATGTACAAATAGCTTTGTCACACATAGGTATAATAAGTCTATATCTAGTAGGTAATTAGGTATCTTATATACTATCCTTTGCCTCAGGACAAGTAATGCGTTACTGTAAAATGTAAACTGACAACATTTTAAGTTTACTATCACTTTTCATCACTATAAATATTTATTCTGAAATCTGGAACTAACCCAGTTCAGTGAATTAGTAATTATCCTAAGCTTTAAATATATTTGAAATCCTCCCAAAACGTATAAGCATTTAATTTTAAAAAGTATGTGTGTCGGTGTTTCTGTTTATGGCATCATAATTATCTATGTACCTACGAGTATATAATTATATGGACCGATTTCAGTACATTTTATTGTAATGCAAGATACTAGGTACTTTATATATCTCAATGTATACTTCTTTCGTAAAATCGACTATACGAGCCTACGATTTAGCCAACGGGTCATCTAATGGATACCTTACTGTAATATGGGAGTCTTTACAAGTGCGTTGCACTATTCTAGACTAGTAGTTCGCCCCGGACTTGGACCTCGCGCTATTCTTATTTTATAATATTATACAGTATTTATTATAATTATTTTATATATTATAATAAATACTGTAATTAAAAAAAAAAATATTCGTATGAAAGTTTGACAATTTTGAATGAAGTAAGTAGATATCATTTGGGAAAATATTTAAAATATATGAGTTTCTGTCAAAAAATACTATTATACTGAAAAACCTGTTTGAATGTTCTTTTCATTAAATCTTGTAACAATGTGACTGGTTAGGAAATTACTAACAAGCATTTATTCCCAACGAGTAACAGTGTGACTGGCAGTGTAACTGGTTGGGAATTTTTTATTTAAAATTTCCCATCGAGTAACAGTGTGACAGTTGAGGGTGTTACTAAGTGGGAACAAATGTCACAGAACATGAAACTAATATTGTTCTGCTACCATGTTTCAAATGTTCCAAAGTATTTGTTTAAAAATTGTCTATCGAGCAAAGTCAACTGACAAAACTGAAAAGAAAAAATAGTAGTATGGTGTCGACCTAGGTAAAGGTATTAGAGGTGATCAAAAGGTTCAATGGACAGTTCACTAACTAGGCCAGTTAGCAGCGCGGCCAGAGATCTAAAAGTCAAGCTGATCCGACGCTTCCACGAAAATATCCTGAACATCAGCCTATACGAGATTAGATGGCCCTAAATCAGCTCATAAGAACGACAAGGAACCGTTTGACAATGAAATTACTTCAGAGTTTAGAGCTTTTGAAAGTGGATGAGACGCGCGTACTTATAATCCTGAAGTTCTTAAATACTTTCGTTATCGAGAGTATAACGCCAATAACATTTCCTTGAAAATAGCACTATCACAACATCACAAAAGTACAATACTTAATAGATGAACTACAGACTCATTTCGCTACTACGACATGTTGATAAGATGATGTGTTAAGAATAGGCTGAATGACTTCTGCTTTCTGAGCAAGTTGGGTTCCGAAAAGGCTACAGCACCATAGACCAAATATATACCGCCGCGGCAAGTTATTTTAAGAAACCCATAAGGAAATCTTTAAAAGTTCCTTATGAATTTCTTGAAGTTTGAAGAAAAGTTGTTCGAAAAGCTAGGTTTCGATCACAAGACTGCCGTAGGAAATCACTCCATGGCAGTAGATGCCTCAGAAGATCGGGAAAAGTCGTTACAGACGGCCCCGAAGTAGTAGATGTCACGGAAAGCTGGCCAGTGGATCACAGAAAAGCCTTTGGAGAACGCTTCATAGCAGTAGATACCACAGCGAGTTGGAAAATCCGTTGCAGACAGCTGCAACGTAGAACAGCCGCAGAAGTAGGCGTTACGAAGAGCTAACCCGTTGATAATAGGAGAGCCGCCAGAGAATGCCCCATAGCAGTAGATACCACAGCGAGTTGGAAAGTCCGTTGCAGACAGCTGCAACGTAGAACAGCCGCAGAAGTAGGCGTTACGAAGAGCTAACCCGTTGATAATAGGAGAGCCGCCGGAGAATGCCCCATAGCAGTAGATACCACAGCGAGTTGGAAAATCCGTTGCAGACAGCTGCAACGTAGAACAGCCGCAGAAGTAGGCGTTACGAAGAGCTAACCCGTTGATAATAGGAGAGCCGCCGGAGAATGCCCCATAGCAGTAGATACCACAGCGAGTTGGAAAATCCGTTGCAGACAGCTGCAACGTAGAACAGCCGCAGAAGTAGGCGTTACGAAGAGCTAACCCGTTGATAATAGGAGAGCCGCCGGAGAATGCCCCATAGCAGTCGATAGCACAGGGAGCTGGAAAGGCCATTGCAGACGGCTCCAGTGGTAGTAAGTGTCACGATGAGCAGTCAAAAGGAGACGCGTCGCATCGGTGCAGGCAGTAGGGGAGTTTACTGAACGCGATGTTCAGATTAAGTAGCCACAGCCTAAATTCGTGTCAATATTAAACAGTTTACTCATAATTATACTCTCATAATTATGACGCCAATGAGGCAAAGTTTGTTGTCATTCGTTTTTTAATGTTGTGTTTTATTTTATTTTAAATGATTTTAAACAAAATATTCAAAAACGTTCACTAGAAACTGACACTGACACCTTACACCTTAGAAATTTTGATTTCTTTGATTTGATTCTGAAAAACTCAATGTAAATTAGGATTTTAAATAAATAGGTATTATTTATCGATAGGTCGTTAAGAATGAGTATTTAATGTTAAAAAAATATATAAAATTGAATATATTAATTATGTTAAAACATAGTATTATATTATATGCCATCGGTGTGCCACTAAAAGTGTGTAATAAATATCCATTAAAAAGCCTATTTCAATGTAAAGATCAGATCAATCTGTCAAAGGGAGAGGGTCAAATTTCAATTACTAGATTTAACCTAAGCAACTCCCGCAGAAAGTGGCGCCGTTTTGCCACGGCCCTCATATCTTCGCAACCACTGAACAGAAGACGCTCATATTCGAACTTAAAAATTCTATACATATACTCGTATGTCGCGTGGGAACCCGAATAAAGCTTTTTAAAAACCACGGACCCGCTAGTCTATTCGACTACCGGCTCTGAAGCAACAAAATAACTCACTATATAGCAAATCGCGCTGTATAAAAGTTGCTAAGATGATTTTAAACTCAAAATTGAATTCACTGGCTGTATTGAGGGAATTTAACTAATTATTTAGCAAAATAGGCAATGTGAGAGTCACTTAGATGATTTAAAACAATAACTTGAATTCACAGGCTGTACTAAGGGAATTTAACTAGCTGCCTAGCCTTAAAATAACTAGAAAAGCGAACAAGGGCTATTCTTACACTTATTGGAATTTATTCTTAATTAAAAGCACAAAATCACAACAGGAACAAGCAGTTTTAATTCGAATTTTAACAAAGATTTACTTACAGTGTGTCAGCCTCGAGAGCTCGCACAAAGTGTCTTTTAGATGCTAGGTTCCAATCCTTCCCAGCCGCCATAATAATGTTTCACCATAAATTACTGCAGATGGCGCTGTAGGCTTTAGAAAAACATTGGAACCTATCATTTCCACTAATGTTGGTTAACAGAGAGCTTTTTAAAAGCGATTATTAAATACAGAAGTAATTTAGTAATAACAAAATAGATTTATCACATCGTGAATCAAAATCAACAATGAAGTTACTCAAATATTCCATAGTCAAGATTCTTACTATTAAGATTTTATATTTTATTTATTAATTTGATAATTCAATTGAACGTGATGCAATCATAAATAATTTACTGATTTTTAAGGTGAATAAGAATAACAAATTATCAAGGAATAGTTAATTAATGCTTAAAAACTAAGATGCCGGCATCGAGGCACTATCACGAACGTCCGCGAAGGTACCCGAAGTCGCCTGATTCTTCCTCGCGGCGACATATATATATAAACTACGTGCATGCTACATTTTCTGGAGATCGGCTGAGCGGTACTTGAGTTATCGTTGAACAAATATACATACAAACATACATTTGACAACACAAGTGCCGGCTCGACCCAGTAGACTCTGAAACCTCGCTTACTCTCGGTCAATAAAGATCACATATTTTACACATTTTTCAAATTTTACGCTCATGCAGTATTTCAAGCTTTGCTTAATTTGGGGTCAGAAACTGGTGTAAGATGTCCCCTGATATTTTTTATTTAAATTTCCAGGTTGCAAATACTTGCCCCTCGTGATCCGCAACAGCGTGACCTTTTCCACAAACAGCACGCATTTCTTCCACACCTCCCTGTCTTCAAAATGGCGCGCCCCCGACGTGGCTCCGGCGTCTTTCGAGGCGCACTTCGCCATACGAGCTGATAGGGAAGTGCCTCTCAGGCTGATCTCGAGGAACCAATACGTGAACCGATCGCAATCGTACTCTGAATTTTATATCGTTAAATATAAATCAATCATCTTTCTTTTTAGGGTTTCGTACCTCAAAAGGAAAAAACGGAACCCTTATAGGATCACTTTGTTGTCCGTCTGTCCGTTTGTGTGTATATCAAGACTATCTCGAGAACGCGTAAAGATGTCGAGTGGAAATTTAAACTGTATACGTATATCTCTCTCTTGTATGGTTTCTTGGAGTTGTGTAAAAGAAAAACTTCTCAGTTACCATATAAAAAAGTTAGAGCCGTTTATGTCGTAAAAAACCGGACAAGTGCGAGTCAGGCTCGCACATCGAGGGTTCCGTACAAACACGTTGTTAACATAATTACAAACTTGGTTTAGTATGGCAAATGAAGTTCTTTATAATGATACGAATCAGGAAATGGATTTGTATGTTTGCGATATAAGATCTCCGGAACACCTCGTACATCGACGGAGAAAGTTAATACTGCGGGCTAACTGACGCCAACGCCATCTAGTTTCGATATGAGTAAATACTGAGATTTAAACTGTTGATTTAAGAATTGATTTTATAACTTACTTGATTTGATTGCTATTAAGTTTGATGTTTTTTTATATTTATACAATTATACATTTACATATAATTTTATATTTGAACATATTTTTAGTTTAGACAGAATTTTGAACCAATTTTTTGTGAATTTTGAGGCCCTATTTTTTTGTGATGTAAATAAAAATGTACAGTTTTCAGATTTATTCCTATATGTGTATTCTAAGACAATGCTTCTCGCCAAATTTCATAGTTCTATGTCAACGGGAAGTACCTTATAGGTTTTGATTTTTGTGAGTGCAAAATATGCGGTTTTTTACGACATAAACGGCTCTAACTTTTTTATACGGCAACTGAGAAGCTTTTATTTTACACAACTGCAAGAATTTATAGGTTTACGTATACAGTTTAAATTTCAACTCGATATATTTACGCGTTCCCGAGATAAAGAGTCTTGACATACACACATACACACAGACGGACAGACGGACAGACGGACAGACGGACAGACGGACAGACGGACAGACGGACAGACGGACAGACGGACAGACGGACAGACGGACAGACGGACAGACGGACAGACGGACAGACGGACAGACGGACAGACGGACAGACGGACAGACGGACAGACGGACAGACGGACAGACGGACAGACGGACAGACGGACAGACGGACAGACGGACAGACGGACAGACGGACAGACGGACAGACGGACAGACGGACAGACGGACAGACGGACAGACGGACAGACGGACAGACGGACAGACGGACAGACGGACAGACGGACAGACGGACAGACGGACAGACGGACAGACGGACAGACGGACAGACGGACAGACGGACAGACGGACAGACGGACAGACGGACAGACGGACAGACGGACAGACGGACAGACGGACAGACGGACAGACGGACAGACGGACAGACGGACAGACGGACAGACGGACAGACGGACAGACGGACAGACGGACAGACGGACAGACGGACAGACGGACAGACGGACAGACGGACAGACGGACAGACGGACAGACGGACAGGCGGACAGGCGGACAGGCGGACAGACGGACAGACGGACAGACGGACAACAAAGTGATCCTATAAGGGTTCCGTTTTTTCCGTTTAAGGTACGGAACCCTAAAAACCGCATATTTCGACACTCACAAAAATCAAAACATACAGGGTACTTTCCGTTGACAAAGAACTATGAAAGGACATGTCCACAAAATGTATGGAGGCTGGTATAATAATAATCAAAAATTCTAACCACAAAACTCGTTACATTACAACAGTCAAAAAAAAAAGAGCGCTCCGATTTTTTTAAAATTAATTTTGAATTTACTAGAAAAAATAAATACATTTGGCTCAATAGGTAGTTTATCTCTAGCTGCCCTGATTAAGTAACCTCCAAATTGTTAAATAAATGCATTTTTACCAATTAGACACACTTTTTAAGTGATTTTTTGTCACATTGTACCTACTAACTGGTCACACTGGTAGGTTATAATTTTTAATTTTAGCAAATTAAGAGATGAATATGGAAGAATCAGCTACTAATGCAAGTAAAATAACTATAGAATCACTTTAATATTGCTAAACTAGAAAAAATAATAAGCTGTATTGTTATTGTTCATACAATTTATTTTTCGCATTTAAAAAAATCGGAGGGGTGAAAAAATCTAAATTAAATATTTTTAGGAAGCCCATATAACAAGCTTTCAAATGATGTATATATCATCTTGGTTCGATTTTTCTCTAAATAATATACCACTTGTGGACGTCACCTTTGGCGAGAAGCATTGTCTCGGAGTACAAATATAGGAATAAATCTGAAAACTGTATATTTTTATTTCAATCACAAAAAATAGGGACTAGATTCACAAAATATGGGTTGAAAATTCGAAGTGACTAAATCATATCGTGTAATGTATCATATTATAAAAGAGCTTCGTTAGCACATGCTAAAACAGATTTTTAATTAATTTAACAACGTGTAATTTTTTTATTTAATTTTTTTAATGACGAGAAAAGCGAAAAAAATACTTTTTGTTGATGATACAGTATAGAGATTTTAACAACTTACTTCCCGACTGTCCCTAGGTTAAAGTTGAAAAGGAAACCGTAGAGCGACATACTCCCAACATTCTCTCTTGCAACAAATATGTCAAGTTTTACATTCAAATCGATGAAGGTAAGAATAACCCTGAGTGATTTCATCATCATCATGATCAGCCGTAGGACGTCCATTGCTGGACATAAACCTCCTTATGAACTTCTTTCCTTGTCCTTTTGACTTAGTACAGAACATTCAGATAACTCATTATATTTGTTTTTTATTCAGATTCCTTGAAATTTGGCAAGGAGTGTGAAACTACTCCTATCTACGTTGCTAAAAACTATGGGAAAAACATTATCTACAGATATTGATAAGAAGCTTTTGTGATCATATAAATTGTGTATAATGAGGTTATAAGTTGGTAGGTAAAATTTTATAGGAAAATCTTGTTTTCTTCTTTTTAGAGCTAATAAATAAAAACTTTTTATCAATAATATTTTTTGCTATTAATTTATTTTTTACTTTTCAGTTATGTAACCTGCATTATTATTATTAGCGAACCATTTAATACCCATACTATAGGAAAGCATGAAAAACTAAAAAAGCGTGATGTCAAAATATTTTTGTATGTATCTATTTTTATTCAGATTGCTCAAGTTTGACAGCTGTCATCCAAATTGTAGATCTCTATCACTTTTGTGAAGACAGCAGTAGTCTAGAATCGATATTAACCGAGATAAATCACTTTGAAATTAGACAGCTGTCATCCGAAATGTAGATCTCTTCGAGCTTTATCACTTTTGTGAACAGCAGTTGTCTAGAATCGATAATAACCGAGATAAATCGCGTAGAAGTTTGACAGTTGTCATCCAAAACGTAGAACTAGTCGATCTAATCTATAAATCTATTATTGTTAAGTCGGTACTTTGACGTTCCGTGAGTCCTTATTTTTGTAAAGAAGAAAAATATTTTAGCCTAATAGTTTTGTATAATAAATATAATAAGTTGTGTTCACACCTGCTATTTAATCTAACACTAAACTAGTTTGTATTTTCTCTCATAAGTGAATTTTATGTAATTCTTTGAGAAAATAAATATCTTAAACCATATCTAATCACTTTTGTGAAGATATCAGTAGTTTAGAATCGATAGTAACCGAGATAAATCAATTTGAAGTTTAACAGCTGTCATCCAATGTAGATCTCGCCGAGCTCTATCACTTTTGTAAAGAAAACAGTAGTCTCGGTTATTGTCGACATAACCGAGATAAATCATTTTGACGTTTGACAGCTGTCACTTAGACAGCTATTAAGATAAGATAACTTTAAAACTTTATCTTATCTAATGTCTAAAGAAGACGCTACCGGCAACAGCGGCGGTGTCGCCGCGGCGTCGTCCGTATGACACCAGCCTAATACCCCAATGCTGATGTCGCCTATTTCGCCAAATTACACAAGTCTAACTTATTTCAGATTGGAGTTCACTTTTCAATTTACTCTCAATAAGCCCTTTCATTTGATACCCATATTGCGGAAGTGCATAAAAAATAACTATTCCTCTATCTTGGATGATCCGCCATATTGAATTTAGAATGACGCCACGTTATTTTTCGAGTTACTCTCAACCATCCCTTTTATTTGATACCCATATTGTAGAAGTGCATTAAAAATAACTAATCCTCAATCTTGGACGATCCGCCTAGTTTTAAAATGACGTCACATTATTTTTCGAGTTACCCTTAGCCATCAATTTCCTTAGATACCCATATTGTAGTTAGAAGTGCATCAAAAATAAATATTCCGCCATCTTGGACGGTCCGCCATATTGGATTTAGAATGATGTCACACACCATATCATGTATTATCATCCAAACTAAACGTGTATACAAAATTTCAGCTCAATCAGTTGATCTACTTCAAAATTGAGTTCAAAGATTCCACTCGAACAGACATACTTATATGTGTATATATACATACATACATTGCAAGTTAAATAAAAGCTTTTAAAAAAGCCTTTATAAGTATTTAACAGCACCTAAAAAAATGTTTGAAAATCTATAGTTTGATTTTTAGGAAAAAAAAACTGAGGCATTGGTATGAGTTTGTCGAGTAAACGAAAACTATTATCGTTTTCGTGTGACTCGACATATTTTTGTTAGTCGTTTCTTATTTCCACTAGCGCTGCAATGCAAAAATGCTCCGTCGCAAAAAGACCAATAAATAAAAAAAACGGACAAGTACGAGTCAAGCTTGCACACCGAGGGTTCCGTACAAATCCAGAAAAATTCACAAAATTGGGAAGTAAGTTGTAAAAAATCTCTATACTATAACCATCGACAAAAAAGTTATTTTTTTCACTTTTCTTATCTTACATCGAAAATTACACATTGTTAAAATAATTAAAAACCTGTTTGAGCATGTGCTAATGAAGTTCTTTAACATGATACCTTACATGATACGATTTACTCATTTTGAATTTTGAACTCATATTTGATGAATTTTGAGGCCCTATTTTTGTGATTTAAACAAAAATGTATAGTTTTCAGATTTATTTCTATATGTGTACTCTAAGACGATGCTTCTCGCCAAATTTCATTGATCTATGTCAACGGGAAGTACCCTTCCCGTTGACATAGATCAAGGTTTTGATTTTTGTGAGTGTCTAAATATGCGGTTTTTTACGACATAAACGGCTCTAACTTTTTTAAATGATAACTGAGAAGTTTTTCGTTTACACAACTGCAAGAGACCATAGATATACATATACAGTTTAAATTTCAACTTGATATCTTTACGCGTTCTCGAGATAAAGAGTCTTGACATACACGCAGATGGACAGACGGCCAACAAAGTGATCCTAAAAGGGTTCCGTTTTTTCTTTTGACGTACGGAACTCTTAAAATTAAATGAGAATCGCAAACTTGTCAACTTATTTAAATTAATTGTTTGATGTTTTTAACCAACGAAAAGCTAACATATTATTGCATAACTTTTACAGGGTGGTCCGATTTAGAATTTTTTTTTTTGTTTGGTAGATCATACTTAAAACGACATATTTGAATTTTATTGATATCGGTTGAGCCATTTTCGATAAATCAGCAATTATGTGAATATTACTATGTCGATCCGTGCAAACTATTCAAATTCTGTACATGGCTGAAGTCGGTTGTGCTATTTTTGGGACAAATAATTACCTATCAAAGAAACTATTATTCTCTTTATTATCTTAGGTGCATACCTACATAGTTATCATTTATTCACAATTCATTTTTCAGGTTGCCCAGTTGACTTTCGGTAACAATGAAAAAGTCTATGAAAATGTACTCAAAACTAAACAAATAACAAACAGTTGCAATTTTTATATTTAACATTAAACGCCTTTATTTATAATTATTTTTTGCAAAAAATAGTATGACCGACTTCACCCGTGTACAGAATCATTACATATTATAAAACAAAGTCGCTTTTCGATGTCTGTCCTCATGCATGCTTATATCTTTAAAACTACGCAACGGATTTTGATAGAGTAATTCAAGAGAAATGTTTATAATAATATGTATAATAAAATCGCAGGGGCGGCTTTGTGGCGAGCCGTCGGTGAGTGGCGACACCGCGAACCCTGATTCCCTGGGGCTAAATGAGACCCCTGACTCCTCTCTTGCCTTAACTGGCCGGCTTGGAGTGGAAACCGCAAGAGCTAAGAACCTAAGCTCCAGGGTGGAAGTGTTAAAGGGCATAACGCCGCGAGTAGCGTCTAGTGAAAGCGCAGCACACCTCTCGACACCCTAAGCCGCCCACACCAATGTTGCCCCTCCAGCGCCAATATACGGTAGCTATTATGGGGGGCCCATTTAGTGGATGGCAAGTCACCACCCGCCTGAATATTTGAAATGAGGCATTATTTGGCGGGTGCCGTACCTCATTCCATAGCCCGTATTAAGTCATCGAACAGCACATCACAATAGCCCGATATACTGTAAGTCACATCTAGCAATAGTTATTTTTATTTTCATTCTACTTTATGTACACAACATTTTATATTATTTTATAAAAAAAAAGATGTAAAAGGGCCTCTCAGTGTTAGCTTCGGCCCCATTGATGCCTACCAAAGGACCAAGCTTTGCTTGTGATTTTAAATGAATGTATAATAATACACCTGTGCGAAGCCGGGGAGCATCGCTAGAACGCAAATATTATGCACGGATCGATGTAGCATTTTTCACATTATTGTTGATATATCGAAAATGGCTCAGCCGATTACGACAAAATTTAAATGGGACCAATTTCAAAGTATATTCTTTCCAATAAAAAAATAATGATTGAAAAATATATATGCGTCGAATTGTATACCTCCTCCGGTGGTTTGTCGGTCAAAAATTATTATCTTTGTATTTCTATAATTGTAATTTAAAATATGAACTGAATTAGTCCTTTGTACATTATTATTATCTATTTATTTGACTAGACTCGAAAATCTAGCAACTTTCTCCCATTAAATCGTAAGTAATAAACTAAGTTGAGTGCGTTTAAAGGAACGTAACTACATGATTTAGATAAGTTCTCTTTATAGGCCATCAGAGAAAATGCAATAAAACGGCAAGTTTCTGATAAGATAACAGTTGGACAGTGGTGTGGTTAATGGTTGTACCTACTGCTTCCTGACTTAAACCAGACCGGTCCAGCTGAATGTTACGAGTGAAGTAACAAAATTAAATGTGCAAATAATAGCACTACCACTGTCATGCTACCTGTAGATTTTTTATGGACATTTTGAAAACCATCGATTGACATTATACTTATAATTACATAAAATAAAAATCTAATTCTAGCTTTTCTAATGATATGTTTTTAACGAGATTTCTTCAAAGGTTATCTGGATATTTATATTATACCTACTAGTCTTTTCTCAAATAAAATAACCAATGATATATTTATCTCTTGTGGCTTACTTTCGGTAAAATAAAACTGCACAAAATTCTGCAATATGAATATGTTTCATGCTTTGTGTAGATATATAAACTTTTTGTATGGGACAGCTGTTTCGTTTGTTTATCCTTAATTGTTAAGCTCTTAGCTGCTTTATTCATAATTATTAGTACAATAACCTTTTTTGGCTAAGCGCATGGCAAGCTTACCCACCCAGCACTATTATATGATTATGATTGAACATTCACAAAAGACACCACCACACACAATACACTCACAATAGTGTTACAATGTGCGTAGCATAAATAACAGTAGTATCCCCGAGGCCTGTCTTAACTGCGGGAGAATCGGTCACGTGCGGAGGCCACGTCTCTATCAAGTGGGTGAAAAATGGTACATTTGTTACAAGTGTTCTTGTACTTTACTTGGAGTGAGAGTAAGATAATAGAACCATTGAATTATGGAGAGGGATCGAATATTTATTAACCTTCGTATTCTGTATTTGTATTAATAATTGTGTATTGTAATTATAAATGGATTTCTATATAAAAGTGTTTATAAAACCTATTCTAATGTCGAGAAAATCAGGATCAGAAGTTCCTCCATGCAATATACTGTACAAAAAAATTCAACGTTGAACAGATGGAACAGCAAAGTTCAAAATATCCTTTAATTTAAATCCTTTGAAAGAAATACATACCTACATAGACACAGACTTGATACGATTAGTGCTAAAATCCGGTTTTCCTTTTAGGTCCGGAGCTCTAAAAGTGTCTTAACAGATGTTCCGAACTTGTACTTCGAAACAAGATTAAATAAGCAACCTTTTAGCGATTGTTCGACCAAAATTACGTCAATCTGATCACTTTTCGTCGACCCCTGACCTTCCGAGCTTCGTTTTAAGCCCTTTCATTTATTATTACATCGAAGGAAGGTCGCATCACGGGAAAGAACAAATTAGAGCTGCCCTGAGTAACCCAATAGCTACTAAATATTACTTAATGCTTACAAAATATGACTTTGACCAAATACCCACTCCTACGCGATTGGAAGTTTTCGTTATTCATTTGTTTTACACAAAACAATTTCACGGCATAGAAGCAAACGTTCTCTTACTATGGTGGGCCTTATTAATAAGCTCCAAGTTGCTCAACAAACTATGGAGTTAATTATGCTCGAAGTCTCTCTACGAGATCGAATGGGATAATGAGGAGATCAGTAGAAGAACTAAATTAAACGATATAGCCCAATGGATCGGCAAGTTGAAATGGCAGTCGGCAGGGCATATAGCACAGAAGACTTATAAGCGACAAGTTCTGCAGAGACCACGGCAATCTATAATAACTACTAAAGAATAATAAAAACATTTCAAAGACAACCAGAAAAACCGTCTCTACTTATAAGCTCTTTGTCAATTACGAGTAATGAACTATGCCCTTAGTTTTAGTTCTGTGATTTTAAATTTACTGTTAGAGATATTTTAGGAACACCGTTGACAGACGAGGCATCAATTTTAAGGGCCACTGAAGTATAGTGGATCATTAAGTTAAAAAAAATAGGTATAAAATTAAGAAAATAGAGATTAAGTATAATAGGTCTTATTAACACGTCGTGATTATTAATATTAAATGCAATAATATGTCAATAAATAATGCTAATTCTGAAAGATTGAAATAATATTTATTTATACATTGAATACATTAGTACAGAGCATTTATAAAGGCTCTAGAACTAATTAAATGAATAACAGCTCGACAGACGCGACCATGCCGCTCCTTTTATGGTGGAGATTCCGCGCGTTAGAACCAAGCGTTTTCTTTTCATTCCTCATCTTCCTGCTAAAGTACAACGTTGGTGTCTTCAAATCCCGAGTAAATAGGTATCTTCTAGGTAATCGTGCTACAGACCGCATATAATCATTTACTTGACATCAGGCAGTATGTGGTTAAACGTTAATCTATACGAAATAAAAAAGTACCTTGGCTCCATTTTGATATCTCTACTACCAGTGAGGTGGTGTAAATAAATGTATGAAGTCACACGGAAACTACTGTTGTAAGCGATTACCAATAGTCTCATAAAAACCCTTCAGATAAAAGCTCACATTGTGACGCGTCTTCCTATTGTCGCGGTGTGAGGAGTGAGACAACATAAAAGGTATCGTTCTGTTGGTCTGTTAGTCGCACAATGCTTGATTGCAGGCGCGGTCGCAACTTCCGGCGGCCACAATGGACCCCAAACGAAGGGCACTACTTCCGCTTCCGGTCATCTCCCATGACCCTCATTGTTAAGCCATCGAGTCATCGCTGCCTAACTCCATTCATTATTCAAACACCCCAACTTAAGAGTCGTCTATAAATTATGACGCGGTAAATAAGATAGTATCTTGAAAATTCACTTGTATATATACGAGTAGGTATATTCCTTTGACGTATTCTTGTAACTTTTTAAAAAGCCTGATGGTTTTTGGACACGCGTTTTTTTGGCTACATATTGCGCGTTTATCTAAAAAATATATACTTACACGTAAATTTCTATGCAGTTGCCTCATTCTTTTCATATTTAATTATTTTTCCCGACCTCATCTGGAGTCTCCCGTAAGTAATGTGTGATCCCTTACGGTTTTCTCGGATTCCGCTAAATCGAAACCAATTTGTACCACTTCCGGCCTAAACTCGTTCCGAAGATATTTCGCTTAATTTCTGGAACATCGCAAAATTGCGCCGTTTAATTTTAAACACTCAATTTGGGCTTAAGTTTTGAAATAAATTTTATTTATTTCTCGGGAATTTACGGGGTAATAATAAATGAGAACGTTGAATGAGCGCGACGCTCGGCGGCGCTCTTAACTCGCTCTAAACGCGGAACTCATATAAATCTAGTTTTGAATTCACCAAGACGTTTGAAAGAGAGTTGTGAAGGGAAATGAAAAATAATTCCCGGCGGGGATGAAAATAGTAAATATTGTGGAGCACCGCGGGGGAGGGAGGCAGGGGGAGGGGGCTGTATCGCATTAAAAGCTTCTGACGGATTCAAGAGCGACGAGTCCGAATTTAATTTAATCTCTCAGACGGCTCATACCCGCGGCGCAGTTGGGTCGGCGCCCTACCAGGAGGTAATAGGTACATAAGTAGTTCCTAATTTGATAACTCTTGAGACATAACAAGGAGTTATTTAATTTATGGGGCTTTTGGCTCAATCTAAAATTGTACCTGAAGTAGGTATCTTTACGAGCCCTGACCCGGGGCTATAGCTCTTACGGCATCGATATTCCCTATCTGTAGTAAAAACCTACTAAAAGGGGACCTTTGGACTCGTGGGCGGTTAGAGGTAAAAGAATGTACTTGCATAGGTAGGCTCGAGTTGTCATTTAAAATGTTGGGAGCATCGGTGCGTTCCCCTGAAGATCCCGGAGCTCTCAAGAACGCAAAAAAGCTGGCTACCGAGGGAGTTTTAGTGGGTTCAATCCCACATAACCAGGCTCTGCCCTAAAACAGTTGGGTATCTTTCGAAGATTTCCCCCTCGTTAAAAAAAGTATCTTTACGAGATGACGGCAAGAGCAGAGATAAGGAGATCCGTGGACGACACGCAAGTAACTCAAGTGAAAGTGGCAGTGGGTAGACAGTTTGAACACAAAGTTGGATTTTATTACCCACTTACCAATAACTTCTATAGGCAAAGTTCTAAGTAAAAATACAAAATGACATGCGTTTTTTATGATATTCGCTCACAAGTACATATTATATGATCTAATTGGATTAAAATTAAAAGTAAAAAAAACGTCATTACTTCTAACGTTTTGGATATTATAAATTAAAGTGCCACATTAATTAACTATGACGTTACTAATGTTATTTTAACATTAAAGTTATTTTAATAGTAGTGGGTCTAAACCTTAATATTATTTCAGAGACCATCCTGTGCAAACATTTAATAACATTTAATGGATCCTCCTGTGTCTTGCGCCTTGATAGCCACTTTTATACGCTGTGTGTTTCATGTTTTAATATGCGCATACAACTAATTAGAACTGGGATATTTAAGAAAAATACGGTTAGAAACGCGACCGAAAGGGATAATAAAACTGCTATGTTTGTAATAGGATTAATATTCATCATTGCATCTCCATTTTGGTGGCAAAGAGATTGAACGGAGGTGAAAACTTTCTGGCTTAAGAAGAATTATTATAGAAAATAAACACAGTCTTAGCCGCTAACTATTAATATAATTACTATTCATCAATATAGAAAGAAAAAAACCGGACAAGTGCGAGTCAGGCTCGCACATCGAGGGTTCCGTACAAACACATTGTTAAAATAATTAAAATCTGTTTTAGCATGTGCTAATGAAGTTCTTTTATATGACACCTTTCATGATACGATTTTCTCACTTTGAATTTTGAGCCCATATTTTGTGATGTAAATAAAAATGTGCAGTTTTCAGATTTATTCTATGTGTACTCTGAGACAATGCTTCTTGCCAAATTTCATAATTCTATGTCAACGGGAAGTACCCTGTAGGTTTTGATTTTTTGAGTGTCGAAATATGCGGTTTTTTACGACATAAACGACTCTAACTTTTTTAAACGACAACTGAGAAGTTTTTCTTTTACAAAACTGGAAGAGTTCATCAATATACGTATACAGTTTAAATTTCAACTCGATATATTTAAGTGTTCTCGAGATAAAGTCTTGATATACACACAGACGGACAGACGGACATACACTCAGACGGACAGACGGGCAACAAAGTGATCCTATAAGGGTTCCGTTTTTTTCCTTTTGAGGTACGGAACCCTAAAATGCCGAATCGATGCTATTCATGCATGAAGATGATGAATTCATGAACCTCTGATTAACTTTCTTAACACGGTGTACGCTTTTCAGCATGAATAAACAAAAACTTGCCGTCATTTAATGTTGCAAAAAATCTCAATATTCATTAAAACATATTTGTTAATTTAATTTATTTATAAGGCCTTAATTACACCAGTGTACAAATACTCAATTCACTACCTATTCATTTATTTACCGTTGACTACCATTCCAAAGTAGAGTTTACACAAACTACACAAACCTCAAGCGTACCTAAGTGCAGGTTCCACCGAAATAAATCCTCTTAGAAAATGGAGAATAACTCCATCTGTCCATTATCAATAATGGTCCGAATTAAATCTATGTCCTCGCGCGGTCAGGCGCTGCTAGTTTATCGCTTTAGAATAAAGATAGATGGAAAAGTTTCTAGAACTTAAGGCACAGTTTTAGTGACATATTTTAAATGCTACGTAGGTAGGTGCCTAATTATGTAAATTTTAAAGCCATAGAACATCATGTTTGTTTCCGTAAATTAATGTAATGATCGCTTTAGGGCACACAACGTCAATTAATTTAACTTTTAAATATGAGCTTGGAACAAAATGCTCATAATTAAACTCAATTGCAGGTAAATATAGTCATACTTTTTAGACCGTCATGTTATCAAAATTTATGTACCCTTTTAACAATTATATTGTTTTAAAATTACCATATAGGTGTATTTAGCCTGAGAGTCAAACTATATTTTTTTAAGTTGCTACTAGTATTAGACTGTGTTGTACTTAGTAGTTAAAAAATGTATGTTGATAATAAAGAATTTTGAAACAACAAAACAACAGTGACATATTTTGGTTACATAATTATTATAATGGTTAATAGAAAGGAATATACGAGTGAAACTCAGTATAACAATTATCAATAATGGGTCCAAATTTAATATGCCGGGTGCGGGTCGTTTATTAATAATAAAACAATAATAAAGAATATTCATTCCATATTTCTTAAAATAGTGTAATTTCTTGTTAGTATGTTGTTAGTAATTGATTCTACTTATGGCTATTGTTAGTTTATAAGTCTTCGGGTGCGGGTCGCTTATCACTTCAAAATAAAGAGGCAGGCAAAAGTTCCATAAGATGACTCAATTTTTCGCAGCCAGTTTCTGATTATATTACAAATGAAATAAAATATATTTCATTTGTATTTTTCAGGTGTTACGCTTTTTAATACCTACTTAAAACTGATCATTTTAGATTTTCTTTCATATTATTCTTTTTTACTTCAGCAACCCTCGCTCAATGCATTCATGTGACGAGATGTTTTTAATATAAATACAATACTTCGATTAAATACCTATAACTTTTGTATCTGTACTTCTATCTTCTAATCCGTGTAACCGCTTTTCCACCCGTACTCGCACTCATTGTACTTTTTGTAACCGGTAATACCTACCCGTGCCGGATTACTCTCGGGTGCTGTGTTCTTATTTAATTTTTATTGCTGTCCAGGTTTTATTACATTAACTGGTATTTTTCCTGCAATAACATGTTTATAGTGAGCAATGGATGATCTTTTCTAACTGACCTCGCTTTTGGCACTTTGCTTCAAGAATTTGCTCGTTTTGATGCCTGTTTTATGTTTTTTTACTATTTTTAGGGGATAACAAATACGAGAATTTAGTTTTAAGCTTCATTACATTGATTGCTTATTTTAGCGCTTCCGGAGAGAAATCAAGAAGTGGTTTATGGGTGATTATTATTAGTTAGTGGGTGGTTATTGGTTTAATTTGCAAAATATTCCTACTAGTTTGCAGTTACGTCTTACGAGTATGCCGTTGCCACACATTGGCTATGTTGGCATCAAATTGTAGTATCGGTTTCAACATTCCAATGTGTGGACTGACATTGATCGTTCAATAACAATCCAAGACTGATCCACACATTGGAAGGTTGGTAGCAAGACTGTATTTTGTAGCCAACATAGCCAACGTGTTTCCTTGAAGGTGGCATTAGGAACCGACCTGCCAGCTGCAACTTTACTACCGACAGCTCGTACAGCAGCTGTTACAAAACAGTAGTGCAACTGTGGCGAAAACGAAATGAAAAAATAAATGAATTCAGCCACACTACATAACGCAGTTTCTACGTTATGGACATTATATGTACCTTAACTGAAGGACAGGCAAGATATGGACAAACGCAAGCCTTTGTATAACTTTTGTATAAAGTTACCGACATACCCCAACAGGTTGGCAATTTAAAATGGAAGGCAGGGCACATAGCGCGGAGGACTGATGACCGAAGGGTGGGGTCGAAATGTTCTCGAGTGGAGACTATGTACGCAGCGTCGTCTATCAGCAAGTTAAACGGATGACCTCATTAGACAGCAGGATCGCGCTGGATGCAAGCCGCTTCCAATCGACTTCATTGGAAATTCATAGGGGAGGCCTATGTCCAGCACAGCAGTAGGCGTCCTATGGCTGATAGATGGATGAAGTCTGTTCTGCAAAAAAAGAAATCTCCCATCAAAACAGAACATGTTAATGCGCTCTGCCATCCTGGTTTCGACACTTCTCCAGCTATCGACCACAGATTTAGTGACGTCAGTCTAAGTGCGCTAGTTCCCGTAATCCGATCGCGGTGACTGATGCGGCCATCCCTCAGGATCACGGAGCCATTTTTACTCCGCTCTCGCCTCCCAGACTACGCTTTACATGCAAATAGATGGCAGAAGTTGAAACTGATCTAATTCAGCGCCTGTGTTGTTGAAATCAGGCTGTACGGGCGATCAGACAACATATTTTCATATCTAAAAAATAAATTTTAAGGACTTACAATGCTGCTTAAAAAACAAATCGTCTTGTAAAACAAGATTATTTTGGTAAATATTACATTGTAAATTTTATAATGCATTAATTTAATTATAATTATGTTATTAATTAGATACCAGTATTCTAATTTAAATAACAGTCAACCTTATAATCTAAACATACAACTCATCTCCGACCATATTCGTACCCGGCGCAAAAGAGCCCAAAATGGCCGCATTATCTCACTGGATGGCGATGACTATCCTTTGCGCTAAGTACGTAATATTATTTATTTTAAATAAAATTGGTGTTTATAAATAAATCTGTTAAATCAAGCTTTGTTAGTCTATTGAAAATGCTCGTTTAAGCATAACACACTTTAAGCTTGTATATAAGGCTAGTACAGTACCTACATAGAGTTAAATAAAATTCCTGGTAGTCTGCAACTATGCAGATTATTATTGAATAATTTCGCATCAAGTGGAACATTTTAAGTTTTTCAATCGCTTTTATTTTACTCATATATTCTTATTTACACAGAACAAAAAAAATTTCAACATCTGTATTAGTAATTCAGTGGATCCATTCCCCCTATTCTCGGCTTTTGAGCGTATTTTTTTAGGGTGAATAGTAATGGCCGATTTATAGGCGCCATAACTTGTGATTTAAGTGATAATTACGCTGAGGTTGACTAAAGACGGAAAAATTCAAACCACGTCTTCTAAAATAAGTCAAACTTTAAATATCTAAATAGACGGTAATCATACTGTAATTTGCTTTGACTAAAATGCAAAAAAAATCTACTTGCAATTAATTATCATTGAACTTTAAGATTTTTAGGCAATTTAGCTATTACATCGAATTGGCATTTATTGTTTTAAATTTAATATTTTTACTAAGACTTACTTTCATAAACTTACTTAGACTTACTTACTTTTATGCTAGGCACGCTGCCAACTGGCAGTGGGCTTGAGCACTTGGATTATCTTTAGACCTTCAAGGGTCTGTGGATGATCCAATTGCTTTCTATGTAGTAGTAGTGTAGTATTGTCATTAATAAATATAATAAAAAAAAAACTTTCATAAAATTTCTTGATTACATACCTATTTTGGAGCAAAATAGGCCAATATTTTTGAGCAGCTCTAAAATTACAGAACCAAGTTTAATGAGTAGTTGAGGGATCACTTAGAATTTAATTTGTGTTCAATCACATAGACACTACAAGTAGAAACGAAATAAATATGATCGAAGACTGCGTGCTTCTTCGACCACAACGCCGCTTACCATCAGGTGAGTTGGAGCTCAAGCGCATATAGGAACTCAATGTAACAATGCTCCAGTGGAGACCACGTACCACGTCCATCCACGACCTCGATGGATAACCTCAATAAGAGCAGGATCGCGCTGCCAATCGCTACCAATCCGTCTTATTGGGGATCTGTATGGAAGGTTTATGACGAACAGGGGACGTCCTATGGTTGAAATGAAGAGCATTAGATGTAGGTATGTTCCTTTTTTGTATGTTTAGAAGTCGATTGATTATTAAATTAATCCGTAACCTATATATTTTATAACTCCCCCTATTATACCACTTAATTACCCCGGATACAGTAAAATACATTGTAGGTACTTACACTCACTTACCTACTTGTAACTGAATTGTTCTCGTTAACGGTACAAAGTTCCTTGCCGTAATGCAGCAGTTAACTGTTAATTACTGAAGAAATAAAAACGTTGGGTATAACAGAACGAGAGAAGTGCATAATCCCGTATAATTTTAAAACGTGCAGTAAAAATTCTGCTATTTTTGCTAAAACCAAGACAAAATAACTATGCACCCGTATGTAGATTTTTTCACATTTTATCATTCGTAGGAAGTTCACCTAGCTATACATCTTGTCATGTAGGTAAGTTAAAGTAAAGTTTTATAGGTAAGACCGTTTGAAAAAAGAAAGACCGCTTTCCTCTTTAAAATAAAAACATAAGTAGATAATTATTTATTCTTCTTCTTTCCAAAGTATCTTATATAAATCAGAGTATGCATCACACACATCCACTTAACTCAGATACCTTTCACACCCTTAAACCGTTCTAAAAATAACTTTCCACGGTTCACCCAGATAGTCTCAGGAGGTGGGCGGAAGATAATGACTGAGTTTTTCAGTTAGTATTTTCTCTAAACATCTCGATAAAGAAAGGAACATTGAGTGTCTGAGCATAGTGCTCTTTTAGTTAGTTATAATTATGTTTAAAATACAATTTTCGAAAGCCGCACTTACGTCAGTAGCAGTAGACTTAAATTTTTTGTTTATTTAAAACAGCATTTTTTTCCCGTTTTAAACTATTCATTTCCTGGTCAAAGCATCCCATAAAATCCGAGTATTACCACACACACTCGCCATTCTCAGATTTACTGTTAGTATTTTGTGGAAGGCTCTCAAAGAGCGCAGTAAGAGCGCCATCGAGTGTCCGAGCGTAGGGCTCCAAGGGCCCTCGAGCTGCCGCCCCGTGTCTCATCCACTATTATTTATATACTACCGTCGGGTCAGGACAGTGGACAGTACTTTTTTGAAAAGAGAGAGGTTCTCAATGAAAATGAAATAAAAAATTTATTTTTATTTTATGACTTAAGTTACGCAATTTCTACACGTATTTATATGCTTATTTTTTTCTCAAGTTTTCGGAATTTTCTATTTAATTCAGTTTACTTGGGAAAATGATAATTTTAAAAAATAAGGCGATAAAACTCGAATGAAACCAACAAAAATAGATGTTTCTTTGTTATCAGAATCATAACAGCCAAGAAAATACAGATTTAAAATAAGACGACTTGAAAGCATCTTATTGACATCCCGCGCGGTCCAGCAGTCGCATCAGGTTGCTTGAACCTTGAACATTCACAATGTGCCGAATGAAAAATATAATAATAAGGGTGGAAGTGTTAAAGGGCATAACGCCGCGAGTAGCGTTTAGTGAAAGCGCAGCACACCTCTCGACACCGCCGTCACCAATGTTGCCCCTCCGGCGCCAACTTACGGTAGCCTTTATGGGGGGCCATTTAATGGATGGCAAGTCACCACCTTCCTAAATATTTTGAAATAAGGCATTACTTGGCGGGTGTCGCACCTCATTGTCACGTAAAATTTCATTCCAATAGCCCAAAACTGTAGAAATTTCCCGCCTTTACCTTTCCTTTCCTTTCCTCATCCTACCACCCAAAAACAGTGTTTTTTTTGTTGATAAAAGGGCCTATCAATGTACGGCTCTATTGATGCCCTTCAAAAGCCCGGGCCGAGCCCGTGATATAAAAACTATAATAACTATAAAAATACTAACCTACTAATTTACCTAATTGGGTAAAGTAAAATCGAAAGAACTTGCGCAGAACTTACTTACATAAAACCATAATAATTTTAGCCGTTGTTTTGCCAATTCTCCGCATTCATAATCCTGTAACAATTTTAAAATTCATCGCTCAAAAAAACCAACCATTTCATCCATAAACCAGCCGGAAGTCGGAACCATTATCAACTCGCAACATACGATTGCACCCCACTGGCTGCCTCAAGGGCCCCGGAGTGCACGCGAGAGGGTAAAAAGAGGACTCTTTCCCTCTTTCCTCCCCGTTGTTGTCACTTTGCCAGTTTGAACCTCTCGGGACGTTTATTTCGGCAGTTTTTGCGCGCTTTGTCGGCGTGCGTTATGTCGCCGACGATTGCTGGCCGATTTTTCCTCGACAGGCTTTTGGAAGAGGTTACTTAGTTGAGGTTATTTAGTTTTTAAGGTCATATTTCACGGGTTATACAGCTTAATACTGGAAAAATAAGCTTTCTTTAAGAAATCATTAGAAGAGCTCATTTTTGAGGCTTTGTTTAGATCTCGCATGATCAAACTGCGTCAGTTGCGTACCTATTGAAACAAATTGTTAAGCTTTCTAAAGTTAGAAAATAACTAGTTAAGCTAAAAGTACTTACTAATGTATCTTTTAAACATTTTTTGATTACTTTCTAGGGATGGTCATTTGCTTGTAAGGAATTAATAATAAATTATTTTATATTGCAGAAAAATATAAATTTGCTCTTAATAATTGTTTTGACCTTATTTTTAACTACTTTAGTTTTATTTATAAATTTATAAATAGATTGAATAACGCTGTTGATTACATGAAATAAAATAAGTTCGTTTAGGTCATGTGATCTAACAGTAGCATCAAAATGAGGGTAGCATGATTATGTTTGCTAAAATTATCTGATAAAAAAAAGACATTACCAAAAAGGAATTGAGTTTTGAAGCCGCTGAACGCCGTGTAAACTACAATTATTGTTTTCACAGTTAATAGATGTTTTAATTGCTTTATTCATTCTGGCAAAAAACAAAGAAAGCCAACTTCTACCCTAACCTAACCTAAATAAAAGTCAGAACTCAAACCAATCTATTATCTTATCTATTATACCTATTTCTACGAGTACTTCACTAATTAAACCGATTATGTACTTCATAATAAGAAGTCTAGAGATAAAAAGTAGAGTCAACACAAACAACACCTGTTATTTCTATGAACCTAGGCTGTTGGGTATTAAACAAGCTCTTGTTTATTTTAGATTTTTCATGCAAATGTTGCACAAACCCCACACATGTGTTGAGGTTGAAGCGCGCCGGCCGTCCCGCCGGCCATCGGTCACTCCGAGTGACACCACTCTCACTGCACTGCGACCAGTTTTTAGAGATCTATACTTAAACGATAAAACGAAACCATCTACGTTTCGTTTTACCGTTGAGTCATTTCTAAACAACCAGTATACCTACAATTAACCGATATGTTTGGTTGTCATCAGATCCATGCATTCCTCCGTCAGCCTCCACTGCTGGACATAGACTTCCCTTACGGATCTCCAGTAATACTAGTAAGTCGAGCGTGATCCTGCGGTTATAATTATAGAGGTCATCAGTCCACCTTGTGGCGGACATCCTACTCTGCGCTTGCCAGGACGTGGTCTTTCCTCGAGAATTACTGTAAAAAGTGTAATGATTTTAATCAGATTTTTCATGCGAATGTTGCACAAACCCCACACATGTGTAGAGGTTAAAGCGCGCCGGTCGTCCGTCACTCCGTGTGACACCGCTCTCACTGCAAGTTCCTCTTGAAACATAAAATGGAACAGATTAACTGCACTATTTTTTAACTGATGAAACGAGGGAGGTACTCGAAACGTATTTATTTACGTAATTTACTTTAGGTATAAACACACATAACTTTTTACAGTGTTGTCTGATTTTGATATTTTTTTCTTGGAAAGAAAAAAGTAAGGCACCTACCCCGAAGTTGGTCCCATATAAATTTTATCAAAATTGGATAGTTAGTTTTAAAAAAAATCAACAATGATCTAAAAATGGCTTATACCAATTCGGGTATCTATTTAAATTTGGTGTAGATTTAAATGTTGAAGTCGGTTGTGCTATTTTTGGCGTAAAATAATTATTGCATTATTTATGGAGCTTATATAGCTAAAACATTCTGTGAACAGAGGTGGAGCCAAAACGTATTTAACTATTTTTTTATACGTCTAGACTACTATCCAAATATGAGCAGAGCTAGGCTATAAATAATAAATTAAGCAAACGAGTAGTCACTCTTTATACCGAACCCTCGATACACCAGCGCGACTCGCGCTGACCAGCTTTATCCGTTATTTTCTCTCTTTGTGCGTCCAGAATGTCCTGAAAATACGCGGGATTTGTATAGAATGCAAATGGTGTTTACATCGGACAGGTTTTGGTCCGATTGCAGCACGTTGCAGTAATGGCAGTGTTATTGAATTTTTTACGGCCGTAAAGCTAACAGATAGCCGTAGAGCGGCGCTGGCGGCGCCGATACCTGTGTCTGGACATCACGTTTTATTTAGCTGGCCAGATGCGTTCGTTGGTACATATTTTTACCGACTTCTCAAAAAGAGGAAGTACTATGTTTGTCTGTATGTATTTTTTTGTGTATCTTCATTTTTAGGGTTCCGTATCTCAAAAAGAAAAAACGGAATCCTTAGGCTTATAGAATCACTTTGCTGTCCGTCTGTCAAGACTCTTTATCTCAAGAACGTGTAAAGTTAACGAGTAGAAATTTAAACCATATACGTAGGTATATCTATGATCTCTTACAGTTGCAAAAAAATCAAACTTCTAAGTTACCGTATAAAAAAGTTAGAGCCGTTTATTTCGTAAAAAACCGCATATTTTGACACACAAATCAAAACCTACAGGGTACTTCCAAAGGGAAATTTGGTAAAAAGCACATAGGGCATAAATAAAAAAAAATATAGACCCAAAATTCAAAGTGAGTAAATCGTATCATGTGGGGAATCATATGAAAGAACTTCATTAGCACATGCTAAAACAGTTTTATAATGTGTAATTTTCGAAGTATGACGAGAAATGTAAAAAAAAAACTTTATTCGATTATTATTTATTTATTTACGTGAAATTTCCAGGATTTGTACGGAACCCTCGGTGTGCGAGCCTGACTCGCAATCGTCCGGTTTTTATTTTATTGATATTTTCGTCAATTGTACTCCGATTTAATTTTTTTTTATTTCAAAATTGTTTACTCTATAGGGACCACCATTTAAATTTTCAAAAAAAATTGCGTGTACAATAATTATAAGACCCATTCCTGTTCTATTTTTAAATTCACGTTCCTACCTAACTATTGTAGGCTAGGCCAATCTCTAGTAGCGATAGTCACATAGGTTATACTATAATGTTACCGACGACAACGACCGTATACAACAAAGAGACATCTGAATATCGCCGCTATTTACTCTACTGATAGGAAAACTACTAGGAAAGTAACTTGATTGAAAATACGATACTCAACTCAAAACTCTCTCTACCATTATACTCAAAAGAAATTATATTATTCAATAAATAATTGCACTGTTTTAATTACGTCACGTTGATATTAATTCCGGATGTCGGATCCGGAACCGATGCGTCGGCGATATATCTTTCCGGCACACTCGCTGTTCATTATTTAATTATTTTACGCACACGTTTCGAGCCATACATCAATCCACCTGGAACTCACTGTACCAGCCTTTTTAATAGCAACACTCCACTGCAGGAAGTAGGCCTACCCACGAAGGGTGATTAGGTCATATCCTCCACGCGGGCCATGTCGGGTTGGTGGATTCACATACCCCATCGAATTTCTTCTACGGACGTATACAGGTTGCCTCACGATGTTTTTCCTTCACAGAAAAGCCAATGGTGTGAAATTCCGTACATAAGTTCCAAAGAAACTCATTGGTACGGGATCGGAATTTGAACCACGACCTCACGATTGCAAGTCGGGTGTTACTACCACTAGACCACCACGGCTTATTTGGAACTCACACCACGAGCTAAACTGTAAACTCCGATAAATAACTGTAAAATCCAATAGACAACTATACAATTTTAAGTAATAATGAAACCAAATCCTGGACCAATCTGTCTGCATCATATCACCTCAAATTCTATATCACACTCGTACATAATTTATAATAAAAATAAAACGTTTATTGTTGAAAAAAAATTAACAAAAACAAGTTGTGCACTAGTTCCCACACTAGGGTGACCTGTGTCGTGGGACCTAGGCTCTTCCTTATTATTAAATGTTTTTGATTTTATCGAACATCTTTTAAATGTTCAAGAACACCTTGAATCAACAACTGAAATAACCCGAATGCTTAGACTTATCGTGCTTCGCGCTTGTTTCACGCTTTCTTCAGGCGGTCTAGGCTCGTTTTAGGTGGGAAGTGACACTTTTTCGTGCGTGTAGCCCGAGTTAATCGACTTATGAGACGGTATCACTTTAAAAAACATAGTCACCTAACTACATTTCAACATACTTAAGATTCATAGTAATAAATACGTTAAAACTCAATAAATAAAGGTAAAGTTTCATTGCTGTCAGTCGCGTTGTTATTAATTTCGGATGCCGGATCCGGAACCGATCTGTCCACGCCACATCTCCCCGACACACGCGCTCGTTCATTATTTGTTGAACACCTTACGAACCATTACCATGCATCATCCCACCTTACTTATATCTGTACATGTTTATCTGCTTAATAAGCCGAAAGAGATAAGACCAACATTGTGAACAAAGCTTACTATAGGACCAAACCCAAAATTTAAAAAACGACAAAATATTTGAAACAGTTGATATTTTCTCAGATTCCGGGTCGGCCGTCCGGTTGAAAGTAAAAGTTGTTCATCATCATAGCCTGAATTACGAATTACCCTATTTCGAATTATAATTATCTATAACTGGTGTAGGTATCCGAAGGTAGGTAGGTATAGTTATCTATAACTGGTGTATACAGGGTTATCCCTATATAGCATAGTTAAGTATGACAAGAATCGTCAATTGCGTATAGGGTGTGAGAAAAAAGATGTGCTATAGATGTGCGATTTTATCATATTTAGACTCTAGATAATAGTAAAAACCTGCATATTACTAATAGAAATGATAGAAAATAGGTAATAGTTTATAAAAATGTTGATTTACTTAAGCATCTCATCAAAAATTCAACAGTAGTTTTTGGCGCGAATAATTTGCCTGACTATTACGTCTAGGCACTGCGTAATAGTCAGACAAAAAAACGTATACGCAAATAGAAACAAAAGATAGTACTTTCGTCCTGTTCACTCTTTATACTTGCACATCTCGCCTTCTCTTACTTTTGTAATTATTATTATTTAGCGCCTTGTCTAGTTATATACTTCATTATGCTGTATAGGAATGTGTTACCGTTGTGAAGGAATAGCGAATAAAAATTTACCCATCTGTTTTTTTATAATAGGGAGGGGGTTTTATACCGTAGGTAGGTACTTATCCTTAATGTGCTACAGAACGACATGCGGTAGGAAAGTTTGTATGCAAATTTTCACTCATATTCATACTTACTTCTACCAGAATTCTTTTTTATTAGAAGTAGGCACGCGCTAAATTCCATTTATCTTAAGAATAACCGTTTACTATAGATTTGAAGTGTACCTGTAGGAATATTCTACTTTTCGTTTTACTAAAACTGGCAAAATTCGATTTAACAATGGTAATTTTCGACCGACGCAATGGAGGAGGTACTCATTTCGACGCGTTTTACCACGCATAACTATTTCCATAGTAGTCCGATTTCAAAAATTCTTCTTTTATTGAAAAGGGAATACTTTGAAATTGATTGCAATTAAATTTTACTAAAATTGTTGGTTGAGCCATTTTTGATAAATCAACAATAATGTGAAATATGCTACATCGATCCGTGCAATATATTCGCGAATTTTGTACGCGGTTGAGGTCAGTCATGCCATTTTTAGCGAAAAATAATTATACGAGACAGCGTCATAAGAAAACATTGTTGAAACAACAACTGAATCGCGCCGAACAAAGCCGATCGTGCCTTTCTATCACTTGTTTCCGCGCTCTTGCTTCAACGCTCATATCAAGCGGAACGTGATAATTTTTCCTGCAGCCAACGTTCAACGTTTTGTAAGACGTTATCACGTTAAAATAAAAGATAAGATAAGATATATTTATTGGCCTTATAACTACATACGTTATACTAGGTAAGTCAAATTTACAATTATAACAATGCATACGATTCAAAAATAATAATAAAAATTAAAACAAAACTCAATACATTAACAATAACAATTAGGTATACACAATTATTTTAAAAATTAACAAAATTTAAATTTGTTAAGAAATTCTAGGGCTTTAAAATACTAATATACATATTATGTCACGTAATTATTAATAGAAAATAAAATTAATACGACATGTGACAGCTGAGGAAAGGCGAGATATGTGCCGAGCATGTCAATCACACTGTCAGTCACTCCGCCGACAAAATTTTAATTGTCTATCTCCGTAACAAATACTTTTCCATTCAACACACGTTCGAGCTTAAATAAATTATAATCAACACGCTTGAAAGTTATTTACGCTGTCAAACTGTATCCACCGTGTGCGGCTCTGTAATCCGGAATTCCGGAACATGTAAATCAATCCGGACAAATTGGTCGCTGAGCGCGCCGCGTGTACTACGACCGCACTATATCCCATCACACACAACAACCTTCGCGCAATAAACTCTACAAAAAACATCAACGGAAAAATACGGGAGGTTGTTGACACTCATTGTGACAAAGGCGTAAATAACCAAGTTATTTCGTGAAGAACAGTACCATGTTTGCATTTTTTAGGTTGCTTTTACGATTTGAATTAATTTGCACGAGGTGACGAATGAATATGCCCGCTTTTGGATTCCCTAAAGGGGGAGGGAGACAAACTCAAGTTACGTGAGAGAAATTAATGTTGGGTCTTTTTTGGTTGAAAGCTGAAGCTTTTATGGAAGCCCGTTAGGCTGTGATGGATTAATAACAATGCCATTAGATAATGAAGTCCTGATTAGGGTCCGCTGAATGCTTACAATTTTGTTTTTTGAATAAAATACGGGATTAATGGAATCTTTATAATGTAGATAACGTAAGTGTCAACTGTTACACCGATGAGTTATTTTTTTTAATCCTCGATGAAGAAGAAGGTTCGTAATAAGTGTGACGTATGTGTTGGTCTATCAATAAGTCCGCATGTAGCTATGGATCTTTATTTTTCTTACTAATTTAGTATGAAATCGAATAGGTTTCCAAAGATCACATAAAAATTAAATGATATCCGAACCAGCCTTTTTAACAGTCCACTGCAGAACTGTATAGACCCCAAACACTCTTCGTGGGTAGGCCACCCACGAAGAGTGTTTGGAATCTATTTACCACGCTGACCCAGTGCGGGTTGGTGGATTCACATACGCCATGGAATTTCTTCTAAGGACGTATGCAGGTTGCTACACGATGTTTTCCTTCACCGAAAAGCCAGTGGTGTGAAATTCCGTAAATAAATTCCAAAGAACTTTTTCGTATGGGGACCGGGATTTGAACCCTCGACCTCACGATTGTAAGGCAGGTGTCACTACCACCAGACCCCACGGCTGAAATAAAATGATGTCCAACAAAAATTGTAATTAGATAAATCGGGCCAAGTTAGAGTAATTTAAATTAAGTTGTTTAGTGCGTGTTGAGACACAGGTATGATAGGCTTCCGTAGATGGAGACGATGATTAAGATGATGTCAAAAACCATTTTTTATGATTACATTGCATGGTTGAATGCTAAAAAAGCATGATTAGCGATTAAATATATTTCTAAAGTTAATGACCTTTGAGCTGTGTGCAAGTAAGTAAACATTCTTTATTTCTGTGTGCAAGTAGGTATACACATTTAAATTTTCCTTTAAAACTCCAAAAACTATAATTTCTGTGTGCCCGAAGTAATTTTGAGAGGTAAGTAGTGTTTAATATATTAAAAAAATATAGTCCAATGTGCAGTCTACTCCAAAGTAACTCTGCGTTCATTATTCCTACTAATATTATAAACGTGAAAGTTTATGAGAATGTTTGGATGTTTGTAACTCTTTCATAATTTTGTTTCTTTCACGCAAAGACTACTGAACAGATTGAGATGAAACTTAGCAATAATAATGCTTATGCATCAGAATAACACATAGGCTATAATTTATAAAGATATCGCGTAAAACGAAGTTCGCCGGGTCAGCTAGTAAGGCTATAAAAGATGTTGTTAAAAAAACTAACCACTGACATAAGATGTACTTAAATACAAAGCTGTACCCACCTAGTTAGGTACACTTTGTACATAATTACAAAAGCTCGCAAACACGGAGCTTTACAATAAAATATTTAAACGAAGCAGAATTCGGACACTCGTTATCTGTGCCCAGTGGCGCGATTTGCATGATAAACTGGACAAAAATTGACCAAACATCGTGTACCGGTGTCCACATTCACACTGTGTGGAATCAGGCTGGGTTCCCAGATTGCTACTCCTACAAGTTGCTAAATTATAACTCAAAAAATAATATTGCATTATCCTTTAAATATACATACAATACTGATTATAATATAGGCTTGTTTATGGAGGGTTATTATCCCATCGCCAATTCTAATTTTGAAGGCTTTTTGTCACAAAAATGTATAGAATATTTGGCCTAGAGCTGCCAAAAATTCCAAAAAATTATATTTATTGAAATTTTAAGTCCTTCGAAGAAATGTCCCTGCACCAGAAGGACAGGTAAACAAAATTTCGGAATAGCAAAATCGCAGATTAGCAGGAGGGCAGATTTGCATAAAGACAGATGTAGAAGAAAGAAAACAAAAATAAAATCGAATGTGGTGACAGGTGTCTAAGTGACATCTGATTCTGCCATATTTTAGAATACATTCTATAGTTGAAAGATCTGGCAATAACTACTGAATCGAAATAGATGTATCTCTGTCATGTCTCTTTCTAACTCGTGTCGTATTAAATTAATGCATTTCTTTCAGATTATTTCGATTGACGACATTTTCCCTTCGTGATCTCTGTTAAGATCGTATGGTTGCCTCACAAAATTTTTCTTCACCTAAAAGCCAATGGTGTATAAATCCGTACATACGTTCCACAGAACTCATTAGGCATCCCGTTTGAAAGTAGAGTGTTTTCCCACTAGACCGCCACGATATTATTAAATTGAAAAATATGTACTTCTCCCCAAACTTGCCTCGTTTCCTTTAAAAAATGAACCTTTGTATTGTATTAAGTTGTTCCATAGACCAGCCTAATGAGAATTAAGTATTTTGGCGTGGTTTTGGGGCACCTAATTAATATTTCTGAATTATGTACTACATACACAATATAGATGCTTAAACTGAAATACGTACTGGAAAATAGTGCCAAGTTTAGCACTCGCGCTCTAGGTTGGCAACACTAGAACGAAGTTACCGCGAGTTTGTACCGCGCTTTAATTTATAATTGTCTGTTTAAAATGCCGTTTAATTTGCAATCAACTAGTATTGTTTACGCTGTGGTTTGGGTAATAACGGGTAGCATAAATAATGAATGCCGCAGGGATAATTACTCTTCACTTGTTATATTATAAGCTTGCTCTGTGCTTAATCGAAAAAAAAAAAACAATGTGTACAGTTTTACTATTGAAATCGCAAAAAAAGCTATGGAGCGGCAGCTTCATTGCAAAGTTATACATACGAAAACTTCACTAGACAAGACGTATGAATGTATGAATTTGGTAATTTTGTATACAATTTTTATTTTGGGATTGGCCCTAAAATCGTGGACTCTATCATCTGTTCCATATGACATTTTCAATTTACATTATGTACGAAACAACCGCTTTTTTCGTTCATTCATTTTTAGACTTGTATTTATTGAAATAGTTGATCATAATTATGTAATATTACGAGTAATAGACTACTAAAGAACTGATGATCGATGAGATTGAAAAGTTCTCCAGTGAAAACCACGTAAAGCAAGCGCAGTGTAGTCCACTTATTAGGTGAACTGATAATCTCATTAAGACCGCAACATCACGCTGGATGCAAGCCGCTTCCACTTCTTTTCCACGCCTCTCCTTTGGATCTCTAATAAAATTTTATTAGAGATCCAAAGGAGAGGTGTCGCTTATGTCCAGCAGTGGGCGTCATATAACTAATAGATGGATAGATGGATGGATGATGAATGTTGTCTTAAAAGAAAACCCATTCTAACTTGCATTTTCTTCCACAATCCAATTTTAAACAAAATTAATCATCAAAAGTGCAGCAACTTCAAGCAAAACTTGCCCCAAGATTTACACAAAACAATTTAATTTCTTACTAGCTAAAAGTTAAAATATAAGCTGCTCTCAACAGCGAGGATCGAGTAGACTCGAAAAGTTTCATTTAAATAATTTAGTGCGGAGACTTGTAACAATTTGTTCTGGCTGGTCGAGGGTGGAGGTAAACAATAATATTAATACCGACTGTTTGTCTGTCCGCCGTTTGTTCGGCATCTAGATGATGCTCCTGACTTCGCTTTCTGACCGCGATCTGCATGGCTGCCATTTTATGAGATGAATTGCCCACTGTGCGCTCTATCAAATAGACTTTTTTAAAAACTAATATCTATGTTTTGAATTAATATTTAGTGTATTTCCGCTATCTTGTTGTAGGCAAATAAGTTTAAGGGCATTAAGTGCATTAAGGACATTTATGTTTTTTTTTTTTCATAAATGTCCTTAATGCACTTAATGCCCTTAAACTTATTTGCCTACAACAAGATAGCGGAAATACACTAAATATTAATTCAAAACATAGATTTGAAGATGAATTTCCGCAAAGTAACGCCTGATTCAATCAACTATAAAAACTAATATTTTATTACGCTGTTGCTCCGATTGCGCCGTAACGCGAAAGTTAGCGCATTAAATAGAAGTGATGTAGTTACTGCTAATATTTTAACGTGTTAACTGGCGGTGTCATGCATTATTAACACGTATCAATATGGAATATTATAAAAAAAATCCCAGCCGATGTTAATACGCTAATTAAATGGGTGAAAAATTTTATAGGTGTGCGACCATAATGTGGGCGACTAATAAGTGTGTGACTATTTGTCGGGTTTGAGCTGGACATAACTTAAGAGCAGCGTTTTATGAGCTGCAGTAATAATATTGTTACATACGGTTTCCTGCCTTTTTGGAGAAAATGGTTTGGTAGAATTATTGTTTATTATAATGACGAAAAACGTTTGGAACATGTATCATTTGTCAAATCTTTCATTAAGTCAAACTACTATTAGACGAATAAAGTTTCGTCGAATATCGTAACATTAAAGATTAGGTGTGAAACATAAATTAGGTTAGGTTAGAACGTAATGTTTTAAACAACGCACGAGCCGAGCGAGCGAAGCAAGCGTGCCGCGGCAGCGGCCAGCAAAGTGCTAGAAGCAAATCGCCTATGTAAATTAGGTGAGAAACAAAAAGTAATCACCATGATTATCAGCAATAGGACTAATAGGAAGCGGCTTGCATCCAAGTGACCTTGTAGTCACAATAAAATAAGTGGAACACTTAGTGTCTCAAATATTTAGTGTTTAGTCGCTGATTTAGGCATTTCTTTTCCCTCGCTATATGCCCATTCAGTGTTTTCGTATGTTTTTAATTCGAATCAATTTTCGTTTTATTCAATTTAATAGAAACGCGATTAAAAATTCGCCAAAAAAGGAAAAAATATTATATGGACTGTTTGTCAGTACGCCGTTCGTTCAGCATCTAGATGTAATATCTCAGCTCCTGACTTCGCTCCTTGACCGCGTTCTGCAGGGCTGCCATTTTATGAGATGAATATGTAATGAATTGCCCACTGTGCGCTCTGAACTAGACGTCAAACTAAAAAGTAGTTTATTTTTATCAGCTGCGCTACATGAAAGTTCATGGACACTAGACAAAATGTGTAGGGACAACAGATTTTTTCGTGATTTCAGCGTTGTTGTCATAGTAAAAGTTGTTTTTTGAGAGGACATGAAATATTTTTGCATGTTATAGATATTCTTGAATTTGTTTTCTCACTAATGATGCCAGGAGCTCCTCACGTCAAAGTATGTCAGTTGTACCATCAATGATAGCTACTACTGACAGCCAAAAGAAATTATTATTTTTAGCCTAAAATGGCAACCGTGTATAGAATTCGAATAGTACCTAGTTATATGTGCGAAAATATTCTCGCACAGATCGATGAATCATCGATTTAATAATTTTGACTAGAATAAATATTGTTGATTTTTTAAAAACAAATTATAAGATTTCAATGTAATTTAAACGAAACCATTTCTAAACTATTTTATTGTACCAAAAAAAAAAGAATTCTTAAAATCGTTTCATAATTAGTGGACTAATTACGTAACATACATGCAAAAATAAATTCAGTCGAATTGATAATCTTCTTTTTTAAATCGGTAAAAATTAGACTTCGTATCATTCTTTTTTTGTTTTCGTATTTAAAAATGCTGTTTATCGGGTGTACACTTCATAAGTGCATCATACTCATTGTTTTATTTGTGAGTTTAAAGCCTTGCCTAGGGGTTATGTTAAAAGCCTGACTTAGAGATAACCCTGCCCGGATCTTGAATTATACACTGAAGCTTACAAATAGCGCATTGTAGTTTAATGTTGTTTCACTTTTAAATCCTGCTAAAAAAGTTGTACTTCTGATAAATAATTTAACATCATCAGCAGTAACAAGATGCCAATGTTCTATAGGTACATTGACGAGGGTTTCTTAGATCAACATATTTAAAAATAAAAACCAAACCGGGCAAGTGCGAGTCAGGCTCGCACATCGAGGGTTCCGTACAATTCCAGAAAATTTCACAAAATTGGGAAGTAAGTTGTTAAAATCTCTATACTATAACCATCGACAAAAAAGTTTTTTTTTTCACTTTTCTCGTCCGTTTCCGTTTCGTCTCGTTCGTTTAAAATAATTAAAAACCTGTTTTAGCATGTGCTAATGAAGTTCTTTTATATGATACCTTACATGATACGATTTACTCACTTTGAATTTTGAACCCATATTTTATGAATTTTGAGGCCCTATTTTTTGTGATTTAAATAAAAATGTACTTACAGTTTTCAGATTTATTCCTATATGTGTACTCTGAGACAATGCTTCTCGCCAAATTTCATAGTTCTATGTTAACGGGAAGTACCCTGTAGGTTTTGATTTTTGTGTGTCGAAATATGCGGTTTTTTACGACATAAACGACTCTAACTTTTTTATACGATAACTGAGAAGTTTTTCTTTTACACAACTGCAATAGACCATAGATATACGTATACAGTTTAAATTTCAACTCGATATATTTACGCGTTCCCAAGATAAAGAGTCTTGACCCACACAAACGGACAGACGGACAACAAAGTGATCCTATAAGGGTTCCGTTTTTCCGTTTGAGGTACGGAACCCTAAAAAAGTTAACAATTACTCTAGGTTATGTTAATTTGCACGCATCATCATATTATAAATTATTAATTGAATTTTTGACTGACCTCTATCCACATTATTACGAGTATATCCAAAGTTCATTTCAACTTGTTTAAATTTACTAATTTTTGCATTTACAACACCTGAAATGAAAATTCAGAGCAAGATTTGTTCGACCCATTTTTCAAACGCAAAAATAAATTTCTTTTCACCTCCTATGAAAATATTTTCCAACATTTTATTACAATCATAAACACGGATTTAGCGAAGCAAGTGAATTCCAAGTAAAAGCCTCCAACTCTGAAAAAAATAAATTTAAAGGTAACCTGAAAGAATAATTAAAATTGAAATAACAGGCCCACTGAGGGAGAACGAGTAATTATTTTTGGATACAGGTACGTAGCTAAGGTTATGTTCTGTTGTTAGATCTGGAGAACAGTATAGTCATCATCATTATCAGCCGCGGGACGTATGGGCATAGGCCTCCTGTGTGGATTTCCAACAAGTCCTGGTGGTAGCGGCTTCCATCTAGTGCGATAAATTATATCGTCGGTCCACCCAGTGAACATGGTCAGTGAACGTCCTACGCTGCGCTTGCCGGTACGGTGTCTCTATCCGAGAACTTGACAGCCTCATTGACCATCCGTTTTTCCTATGTTAATGTCCCTAAGAGTTCTTCGAAATTCTACAGTTTTTCACCCAACTGGCTTATCAGCAAATGGTTTTTCTTTCCCATAGTAAAACAATCCGCACACATGTAAAGAATCAATAAACTTGAAGGTGTATGTGAATCCACCGACGCGCAATGGGGCCAGTGTGGCACACGCGACCTATTATAGGCTGACGCAATATATAATAGTAACCAATCTTTAGACCAAAACATTGTTTTGATCACAGTCGTTAACTATTAAGTAGGTGGTGAGTATTGTTTATTTTCTGAACTTTAGATGTTGACTGTCATAAAATTAGTATATTTTAATAGTTGCTTTATCAATATCTAGTGCCATGGGACCACGGTTAATTAAAATTACCCGTAGACCCGGTAATGGGTCGACCCACCGGGTCTGGTAACAACTCGTTTTATAACGGATCATTCATGTTTAAAAGGTGCTTAAAAGGATTCATCCATCGGCAGTAGGAAGTCCACTTCTGGGAATAGGCTTTCCCTAAGGATTTCCAATAAGGTCGGTTAGAAGTGACCTGCATCCAGCTTAAAAGGTTACTTTGAAAAAAGTTTGATAATTAATTTGTAGATTAAACGATCTTAAATCACTTCTTCTGACTTGAAACTTACATCTCACTTTGAGAATAGCATTGATCTGTTTTACGGGAAGAAACACTATTCGTCTAATATAAATAACAACAATAACAGAGAATAAAATATATACACCTACTTAGAAAATTATTCAAATAACCCACCCCTCATCGTTCCTGGTGCAAAGGTGCCCATAACACTTGCTGCATTGCCGCGTTGGATGGCGATGGACATTCTTTGCACCATAACGGGAGTCACCTCCTCTTTCCCGAATCCTGCGCCCTATTTCAAAAATTAACAATTACATAATTTACATCAAATCAATCCTCAATTTACAAAATACTCAGAATAATCAGATAACTCAGAGCGAAAATTTGCTATTTTTCGCCTAAACTAAATAAGGCCCAATTAACAAAACTCCACGTTTCCGTGGAATCCCAAAAACCGCTCATTACTGCAATTTACTTTCCACTTCCGTATTTATCCTGAACAGTTCTTGAAACAAACAGTTTTCAACGAGCGGTGAGCAGTCGACAGGCTGCACCGGAGCGACGCAGTCACTGCACTGACATAACAATAAATAATAATTGCTTCAAATCATTGACATGTTATACCTTTGGAGATGGCAATCTGAATATTTCAAATTGTTATATTATGATACTAAAAGAACAAACAATTCACTGAGCAAGATATCTACTGTTGGACAAAAGCATCCCCAATAAATCTCCAATAAAACTGGTTGGAAGCGACTTGCAAGTCCGTTATCCTGCCCCCAGTGTCCTGCACACTGAGTGATCTTTTGGAAGTCATTTTTGCTCGGGAAAATCCTTTATTGATACCAGCACACCTCAAGGGCAGGCGGGTGATTATGTGGGAGTCTGATCGGTGTACCTATCAAAAACCCTGGGCATTCCACCACCGCGCCTGGTGTCGGGGTTACAAGTACGTTTCTGAATTCCTCCGCAGCACCCGACAACGCTATTGCAACTCGGGCCCCACCACGGAGATTACACTCCTCTCCACCTCGATGATAAGATCCACCACTCAGAACCAACCAACACTGGGCGTCGGACAGCACCCGTATCCGGCAGCCCTGGTTCCAGTGCAAAGGGCCAATTAAACTGCTAACTGCACGTGCCACTACGGCTGCAGAGGAGAAGGAGAACGGTCTATTGGAAGCCTGCCCTCCTGCACGGGTAGCATGGCAAAGGGTCTAATTGTCTTTCCACCATTATATCCCCTCGAGGAGGAAATAAAGTATTTAGACAATGACAACTGACATTAAAAGTGGATACAATGTTTTTTTCCCCTTTGCCATGCTACTCATGCTGGAGTGAAAGTCGCTAACCCCTGGGTGACACTTGTATAGTTAGCAGCACTAGAACCATCGACACGTAGAAGTGCAGTTTAGCCATCTTCGAAACAATATGTCTATGGCCGGAACAGCGTAGTGTTTGCAACTCGTTAATACAGTCGCGAAGTTTCGCCACCGCTAACCGCCGGCTGACAACCTGGAAATACATTATACCGACCTCTACGTGCCTCACACAACTTATAATACAGTGGCTCAACTAATTTTAACGATCAAATAGAATTCGGACTATTTTTATAGGCACTAGTAGTACTCCGAACAGTTGACCTCACATCTGTTTAACTGAATCTTCACAAGCCTATATCTCGACTCGCTCTCGACCAATTTGTTTAATACTGGCGAATCTTTTTAGTATTTAGATGTTACACAATTTCGCCAAACATAACAACAATTGAAATTGGCTTATAAATGGCGCGACTGAAAATTCCTCCTTTTTGAGGGGAATAACCAATCAAAAATCGCCGACCACAAAAAAAAAACATTATTATTTTTATATAACCTGTGTCCGAGTTTCGTCAAAATTTGTTAATAAATGTGAGCTGTAGAGGAGAATCAACATAAGACGAAAACAAAATCGTGAAGTTAAATTGGAGACCTCTCTCACTTTGTTCGCTTTAAATTACTCGTGAGTTTCACCTTTATTATATTATATTTAAAAACCTTTATGTGCCTCACTAAACTTATGAAGCAGTGCTAACTAAAGTATTTTTTTAAAATAATTAGAATTTTTGAGTTCGACAATATTATAACTAATTCTTTTGCATTAGGTACGCTAGCGCAGTCAAATTATCTCTTGACGTTCTGTGGTCTAGGCAATTCATACAGAAATGTATGCGTATGTACCTATGTAGTATGTTTTAGTGGTAGTCTGGTAGCACCTATTTTTGACCGACGAACCACCGGAGGAGGTATACAATTCGACGCGTAAATTTATATATTTTTTTTATGTATAACCACGCATAGCTTTTTTCGTAGAAGTCCGATTTCGATAATTATTTTTTTATTACAAAGAATATACTTCGAAATTGGTCCCATTTAAATTTTAGCGAAATTGGCTGAGCCATTGTTGATAAATCAACAATAATGTGAAAAATGCTACATCGATCCGTGCGAAATATTCGCGAATTCTGTACACGGGTGAAACCGGTCATGCTAATTTTTGCAAGAAATAATCTTGTGTAACTGCAAAATGATTTTAAATGGTACAGGATTCTTACAAGAATGGCTTCTCTAATTTTTGACACTCGCATCTCATTGGCGTTATTGTTTATCCTGCCTTGATTTATGTGCCAGTGAGACTTCTACAGACCACAATATCATTAATAATATGAAAATTTTGATTTAAAATCATTTGAAGACTACAACACTAATTATAGGTACAGGTTTTAGTAAATTATTTAACAGTAAATATAAAGCCCGTTTCGTATTTAAATAGTTCTAAAGCTTCCATTAATGAATTCCAAAATTATGATTAATATTCTTATCTAAGCCAGTGCTGTTCCATTATTCACTCGCAACTATCCAGAATGGCCCTAACTTAAAATATAATCTGCGATTACCACAGATTTACAACACAAAGAACCTGGCCATTAATTCTAGCATAAATTCCCAACCACAGATCTCGGCAGACGAGATGTTCCGATCTGGCAAGGACCTACTTTTGCATGAAACTCTGTTCTACACGTCACGCCAATAATATTTTGATAATTATTACTTACGATAGACATGACCACTGGTTAAAAGAAACATTATTATAATTATTTCGTTAGTTATAATAAAAAAAAATATTTGGCACGTATTTTTTTATTTTCTCCATCAAACAAAAAATGTAAATTTAATGACCTTATGACCAGTTTTAGGTAGAAAATGTATCTAAGCGTGACGTCACACGAAACTTTAACGAGTTGTATCTTCATTTTTTACTAGCTTTTATTTAACTTGCAATGTATGTAAGTATGTAAGTTCGGGTGGAATCTTGCAAGTTAAACTTGACCAACTTCCCGGTTTTCGATTAAGCTGAAATTTTGCACGCATATATATATATATATATATTGCATGACAATGCAATATTATGGTACCCTGGAGCTAATCTGATGATGGAGTCGGAAGGTGGCTATAGGGACTCCTGTACTAAACAACATAGACCCGTCGTGTCCCAAACACGTTTTACTTGCCTTGGCTGGCACTCTGCTGCTATATGATATCCAGTATCTCAAAATCTTGTATTTAAAAAGTTACATTTTATAATAATATTTTTATTTACTTGACAAAAAAAATACATACCTACTTGCCTGATATATTTTGATCATCTAACTGACGAACTAATATTATATTTTTGTTTTTCAGGATCTTTTAGAGGTGTACGCTCCTATAAAACAGCTACTATGTATTTCGCGTTTTCCCAGTTGATCCCGTCGTAAAAATTGTACAGTTGTACTCAGTATTTTGCAAAAGTACACCTTGTATATTTGTCTCGCGCTCTATTTGTAAAAAGGCATCTCTCTAGATCTCTACAATAAATTCCCAACACTAATGAACTCTTTATTCTAAATCTCGCATTTATCTTATAAATAATTGAAGAGGCTTTTAATTAAGAGGTTTTTGTTAAAAAACAGATTAATTTACTGCGGTCGATCTCAGGTACCCGCTTAATGGCGGTCTGGCCCACTGGCTCTCAACCTTTCAATGGGGCTTATTTAATCATTCAAATTGGGACCTGTTTTGGATTTCAATCTTTGATTCTCTGTTTGTAGAATGCTCTGAATTTTGCAGATAGTTGGAAAGTTTGGAATAAATTAACTGTTCCAAATGCTCTTCATTGACTTGAGCGTTGGTAATTTTTACGATTTGAGTAATGTTAATAGGGTTATTACAATGAAATAAGCTACTGTAGAGCTACAATTAAAATAAGTCACAAAATCTTAATACAATTCAGGTAATTTTAAAAAGTCATTTACGTCATAAAATAGTTGCTCATGTAGCCAACATTTTATTTTATTCCTAAACGACCCAGCGGAAGGTGCATCCCGAACTTCTACGGGTATTCGATTGTATAAAACGGGCCCACCAATATATACAGACTTCTCCAATTTCGCCAGCCTATGAGAAGGCGCCACTAGTAGGTTTTTCCTAGCTTTGCTTCTTAAATTTAACCTAAAATAGGTACCTTTCCTCTCAAATAATTCTAAATGGTTGTGCGTGAAAAGGGCTACCTGATAGATTAGTTCGCACGGCAGTGGCAGTACGCGCAGTTCCCTAAAGAGCTCCACATAAGAAACGTCGTCCGAAACCCCGAAAATGGCTCGCACAGCCCGTTTTTGCATAGAGAAAGCTCTCTTGTACTCCGCTGCGCGGCCCCACAATTCTAATCCGTACGTAATATTACTATGGATTGTGGCAAAGTAACAAGAGCGCACAACGTCCCGCGTGGCAGTGCTCGCGAGCCGCCTGAGCGCGAAGCACGAGCGGCTCAGCTTCCCACATAGCTCCTGTATATGTGACTCCCAAGTGAGGGCGCTATCTATGTGGAACCCTAGTAATTTCGTTGAGTTGACCTGCAGACGCGTGGTGTTTCCGATCGTTACCGAGTACTTAGCTTCCAATCTCCCGTTCAGATTGAAAGTCAAAAAGCAGGTTTTATCCTTGTTCAATGCTAGGCCATTGGACTTAAACCACTCATCGAGTTTACTAACAGCAGAGTTTATCTTACAATGCAGCTGAGTATATGATGGCGCAGTAATCACTGCGGCAACATGGTCAGCATACATGTATATCTCAGCGTCTTCGGTAGCACCCGGCAAGTCATTCAAGAGAAGACTGAACAAAGTATTTGACAAACAGGATCCCTGGGGCAAGCCTTTTTATCTTTTTTACGACTTCAATGTGTATCACACACATTGAAGTCGTATTTAAGTATATGAAACTTACATTTAGTTATGATTTTCTGTAATAATACGGTTATATCCATGGATGTATCCATAAACCAGTTTAGGGTTTTATGTTTCCCATTATCTGTACTGTACTGTACCAGTATCTTTAATAGTCCACTGCAGGACGTAGGCCTACATACGAAGGGTGATTGGGCCATATCCACCACGCTGGCTCAGTGCGAGTTGGTGGATCGAATTTCTTCTACGGACGTATACAGCAACATGGTCAGCATACATGTATATCTCAGCGTCTTCGGTAGCACCCGGCAAGTCATTCAAGAGAAGACTGAACAAAGTATTTGACAAACAGGATCCCTGGGGCAAGCCTTTTTATCTTTTTTACGACTTCAATGTGTATCACACACATTGAAGTCGTAAAAAAAATAACTTTTATTTAAGTATATGAAACTTACATTTAGTTATGATTTTCTGTAATAATACGGTTATATCCATGGATGTATCCATAAACCAGTTTAGGGTTTTATGTTTCCCATTATCTGTACTGTACTGTACCAGTATCTTTAATAGTCCACTGCAGGACGTAGGCCTACATACGAAGGGTGATTGGGCCATATCCACCACGCTGGCTCAGTGCGAGTTGGTGGATCGAATTTCTTCTACGGACGTATACACTTGCCTCCCGATATTTTCCATTACCGAAGCCAGTGGTGTGAAATCACGTACATAATTTCCAAGAAATTCATTGGTACAGGACCTGGATTTATACCCACGACCCCACGATTGCAAGGCAATTGTCATTACCACTAGACCACTACGGCTTACCACTAGACTACAACTGCTTCCCATTATCAACAATCTTTAATTTACTCCTACATAAAAAAATATCATTTCTTTTCCCACTCAACAGTATGAAAATCAAAACACAGCGCAAAAGTAATTATGGAACAAAATTTCAATTTCCAACATAAAAAGAGGTATGATTGAAAAAGTTCGTGAGCCACTGATTCCGATTATGACTCAAAGCTCGGATTTATTAGGTACGGACTCCTGTAGCGAAACAACGAAGAAGATTAATGGAAGCTACGCCGAACCATCTCTACTAGATTTACTTTCGCATGATTGATGCGATTTGAGCGTGTGGAACGGATTTTTACTACTTCCAGAATGTTTTTGTGTTAGTAGAGCGTTGGTTATTTAAAGTTACGATGTAGGGCACAGGAATAGTAGCTTTCTGAAGTAAATAAACAAAACGTTGCGGCAGACGAGCAGGGAAAACAATAGGTTTGTTACGCGGAGAACCTGGTTTTGATTCCCTAGGCACGTACCGCTGTCTTTTTTGAAGATACAAATGTGTAATACCTAGTGTGGAAAACATCGTAGAAAAACAAAAACCGCCTTACCACAAAAGATTTAAACACTCTTTAAATATATATAACCGTGCAATTTGTCCTGTTCAACATTGCCTAAAGCGTGCGTAATACTTTTGTGGTAAGACGGTAATACTTCTACTATATTTTTCCCGCAGTTTCGACCTCGTGATATTTTTTATTTTAGTGTTATCCCATTGGAACTTTTTATTTTATGGGACTAAGTTGCTTATGTCACTTTACGTCTTAAACTATTTTCATTCCAAAATTCAAGTCATCCGTTGCTCCGTTACTGCGTGTATATGTTGATTTGTTCCTCACCAACATATTATACACTTTCGGATTTATATATTAGTAAGAAAGTAATGATAATGATAAGGGCTAGTGTAAAGATTATCAGCAAAAACAATCTTAAGTCCACCAGTATATTTTGATCTGTGCAGTGACAGTCTAATTTTTCTTATCATGAAAAGTAGTACTTGTCCAGTGATAGAACAGTTTTAAATACAGAGATGATGATCGATTAGTCGGTTCCCATCTTTCTTAAAATTTAAGAACAATTTAACACGTTTAACTTCACAAAAACGTCGCTAAAAAGCAAATAAATACTAAGCCCTGCATACAAGTAAGCCCCAGCTATAAACGCCCTTTCTTATCACACTCGCTTTGCAAATATCCTCGGAAGTAACCACACAGCACAGGTCAGCATCGTTAAAATGGGGGGTAATGCCGCCCCGTCGTACTTTACGATATGCCGCTAAAATGGCCCCCGAGTTACAGCCCTGACCCCTCATAAAAAAACTTTACACTGAGCACGCAAAAACACCGAGACACAGTTCACGATTTATAATAATTAAGGCAACCTTTGCCCCCGTTTCCCCTTCAGCCATCGGGTTATGTTTACGCAGGTATTGTTATTTCAGGTTTATATTATTGCCGATATTTGGCTCGTGTTGAAAGTTAAGTAAATACGCCAGTATACGCCCGAAAATTACCACCATTGTGGCAACTTTTAAACTGGTGGGAGTTTTGTAAATAAAGTTCCAAATTGGGTTCCACCTCGCAAGGAAAACAAGAAAAATGTGGAGTGGGGAAATTTTACTTCGTAATTTCATATTACTGTTTAGGTAATTGAAGTTTAGGGAAATTGTAAAATTGTGATCAAGCTTTTTGCTGGGAAAAGTGAGAAAAAATAGAATGGAATATCAAATATATTCGTAAAGTCTAACGGAGTTGGTCATGGTTTCAGCTATAAGGCGTCCACTGCTGGATATAGGCTACTCTTATAGATCTCCAAAAAGGCCGATTGGAAGCGGCTTACACACAGCGTGTGGTCATCCTTCCACCCTAGGGGTGGACGTCCTACGCTGCCCCTGCCCATACGTAGATTGGCGGATTTGGTGACGGCCTGCTCAAAAATAATATAATTATTCTATTTTTTTTTAACGCGAATAAATCCACGCTTTACCATCAACCCGCCTGATGGTAAGCGTTGTTGTGGTCGAAGATGGATAGTTTAAGTTCTAGTAGAATTACCGGGAAAATTTTGTCCCTGTGGTTCTACTAGTAGAACTAATAGTAGAACTTTCGGGAAAGACGCACTTAGAAGATAAATATTTAGTTCATTAAACGTTTCAGAAATAGAACTTAGGTACTTACTGTACCAACTTACAGCAAACTACTAAGTAATTTAGGCAGCTAGCAGCACTGTAATAATTTTATAAAGATATATATTTACTAAGTTAATGGCATGCACATTTACCAGAAATGCAATTTCGTATCCGAATTTATCTCCCGAAACATTCTGACAGCTTCATTCATTGCAGTTAATCACTTCCGATGTCCAAAACCTGAAATTTGCTCAAAAGTCAATGAATAGTCGTGGACAATACCGTCCGAATCCGGTCGTGTTCGGTTATAACCGCTCATAATCGCCTCGCGCCAGTTCGCGGTGGTTATAACCGCTTCGCACCGGTTCGAGGCGGTTATTCTCCGAATGACTGATGGAGTGCGAGCCGCCGACGATGGCCCGATCGGTCATTCTCGCCCGCATGTAATGATCGAGGACTTTTTGGATATTAATACGAGTAGAAATTCGTTAGCGCTTTTTGTTTTGATACGACGAATAAAATTGTTTGGTATAACGGATTTATCATCATCACTGTTTCAGCTGTACAAAATTCACTATTGAATATAGACTTCTTCTATAAATGTTAAATAGTTTGTGTGTGAAATTGTTGATGTATTACGCTACGCCTGCTGGTGGTCACGGTTTTAAAACTTTGCTAGACCATAGACTATCAATTCTGCAAGCTATATCTAGTCCAGTTTAATGCTATATAATCTTGCCAATGCATAATAACTGCTAAATTAACATTATTTTACGCTCAGAATTTTAACCGCGTGCAAATAATTTTCTAAGTTTGAATTTATGTGCTATTGTCTAAGTACTTAGTTTTATTTTTATTTAAGTAATATAAGTTTTAGTGTTTAGTATTAGATTTTATTTTAAGTAGGTTAATTTTAATAGTTATAGTTTATGAAATGTTTTTAAGTTTGATTAAATTTACTTATTTACGAGTAATAGTAAGTACTTTTAGTTTGATATTTCTGACATTAAAACTAGATGCACCGGTATTTATAAAGAAAAACTATAATTATTACGATGAAGTTTAAGATATCTGCTTATTTTCACGTGTTTTTAGTGTAAGTTAATCTTACCTATAACTTGTAAATTTAGTTTTGCCCAACAAAACCACATTAAAACACACTTTGTACTTTTTTATTTTATGCAGTAGTGCTTAACACTTTTCGATAATCTTTCTATCTTTCAAAGCATTTTCTTCTAAATAAATTCCAAAAGAAATAGAGCAAGAAAATTCTCTTTCGTCTGCTTATGTAGAAAAGATAAAAAATCCTTCCTTGAGCTAAAAATTTTTTTTGTAGTGTAAACTTCTTTAGCGGGGTTATGTATATATGATATGAGCATTTAAGTAAGAAGAATATAACTGTTACCACTAAAATGTTTATTTTGGACAGAATCAGAATAACATTTATTTCTTGAACTGTGTACAATGTTTAGGTGTTACATTAAATTTTAGACACATATCTAACCCTTTTGTTGTATTCGTATGTGTATTCGTTTCAAAATTTGAATTATGTATTGTAATTCCTCCTATTACAATATCCCATGCATCACAATCGCCGGCTTACAAGTCATCAGCTATCTGTTAGTCGCTCTTACAACAGCTCAACTCCAGCGTGTCTCATAGACCTAACAAGCACACTGACCACAGATCTCACGATATGAGACATGTTGTCTTGAAACTTTCTTTTTGTGATAAACATTTCAAAAATTGACGCGTTCGCATGATTTGAACCTGCATCTCTCTGGGATTCCGGCCCAGATGCTTTGTCCAAATTAAGCTAAAACGCTATCAGCGAAAACGTCGAAACATTGAAAGTGGTTTGTCATTTTACCAACTTACTACATTGTTACATATATATATATATTACTTCGCAACTAAATACTATATAATAATAATATTAACACGGAATAAAAAAACATTTATTTGTTTGCGCACACACAACACTGCATTCTGTAATGTTTGTTTCATAGACATGCATTTTGCGGTGTATGAGTATTAACTTCATCTGTATCTCGTGCACAGGTAAAGGGAAGACGGCTCTCTATATGTCCATGGTAAGCTGTATGGTGTAGCATACAGGAGCTAGTTAATCGGGCTGCTACCTAGTTTGACTCGTTGCACTCTGGGAACTTTGGTGAGCTTTTAGGTCGGTTTTAACATAATTCAAACAGATAAATAGATATATAAACTTTACAGGGTTATCTACTTACCCTATACTAAGCCAAAAGGGCTGTAAACAACGTTTACAATGGGGCCAATTCAAAATTTGAAAAAAAAATCTGGTGTTTAATTTTTTCTTCGATTCCGAGTTGAAATTTTGTATGGAAAACTATTTTTTTCTCGAATTTTATTGCCTTATAGCAAAAGTTGCTCACAATTATGGTCTTAATAACTCCATTTCGGCTTAGAACAGGGCAAGTAGATATTGTATTACTCATACGCCAAAAAGGGGCTTGAACCTAGTAATAAAATTTACAGCCACCTCAATGCACTACTAGGTACATAATCTTTCTAGCGATAAAGTTAATAATTATAGATAACATTGTAAAGGATCAAGGCTATTGATAAAGTAACTTTCGAACATTCCAACTAGTTCAGCTATCCTTCTAAAATTGATACTCTATCAAAAGATTATCCTTTTTAAGTGTTTCAAATGCTTCACCATAAAATCACGTCATTTTCCATTCTAAGAATGATTCCTATTTTATGTTCTACTTATGCGTAGTTTTCTTTTTTACTAATCTAAGGTAGTTACTTTACAAATAATCGAGTAATTACCTTCATTTGCAACATAAGCCCTGAGCAATGCGCATAACTTTAAATTCATAAAAAGTTGTATTACACAAATTACATTGTTTCAAAGTCGTTTCTTGCATTAAATAAATAAAGCTAGCGTCCCGGCCTACTCCACCACATTATAAGTACGGAGTTGAACCCCAGTCACATTATACGAAGTCGGACACGCGCTTACACGAGGTTGTGCGTCCAAAAACCGTTTGCGGGTAGTTATAAATTCGCACAGGTGCGCTATAAATCTTGGCAGCGGTGGAAATCAGAAACTTAGTTCGAAAGAGAAAGAGATCAGTTTTTAATGTGTTTTTGGGCTATGTTAGACATGTACGACTGGTACCTACTAATAACAACACAAAATATATTTTGCTGCTATTTTTTTGTAATTTCTGCGTGATAATAACAATTAAAAATATATGTCGCGTTTGTAATTTTTTTTATATTCTACGTTAATGAGTACATAAATAAAATTAAATAATACCTCTGATTACACATTTTAATATAGCAGTAGGTATCTAAATTCGAAGTTGACGTAATCAATCTAGAGTAACCGTAGAGTTAGATTCATATAATTAATAAACATTTCCAAATTCACTTCACCATTTCAGAGTATATATATTACTTTAAGAATAAAAATATGCAAGATGAAGACTCCCACCTGATAAAATAAGATCGTATAGACCGGGTGGCTAGCCCTGGTGTCAGAGTTTTAGACCACCTGAAGTCCTCTGACATTTACGAGTTCTTGAGTCTAAAGGACCGGATTCGTTCTACGGTCAGCGATCAGAAAAAACTAAACGCTGTCTGCATGATGTGTGAATAACGTTTTCGGTCAGGACAATGAACTACTATCTACGAAACCGTGTATACCTTTCCACAAAAGATTGATCTCTGTCTCTGTGTCCACATCTGCAACAGTAAGAACAGCGACGTGGGTCGTATAGAGATATCGCGTGCGCTATAACTCATCGAACGTGAGATATACTCCTACAACTAGCGACTGAATTGATTTCCCGCGTGGTATATTGATTTTTTACAATATCTACTTAGGGCGCGGAAATTTATGTATACTGAGGCTTTGTTCGTAATTGGTATGCATGGTAATCGTGATATAGGTAAATACGAATTATCTCTAAATCGACACAATTGAGTTTGTAGCCCACTCATAACTTCAGTAAAAACACTAAAAACCTACACATGTCTACCCGTTGTTCTTGTACCAGCTTTTTTATTAGTCCATTGCTGATCTGCCCCAATATCTGTTGAAAACTCGGTTCTTGAAGTTGTTGACTTGTTAGCCTACCTAGGACAAGTAGTCCAGTTAGGTAGGTCCGACTTCAAGAAAGAGGTTGCCGAATCCAACTCGGCTGGACAACGTTCGGAAAATTGCGTAACGTCTTCTCGTCCCACATGCCTTAGTGATCAAGTCGAAAGTGTTCGACCAGTGTGTGTTGCCAGTGATGACTTATTGCTCTTACTAAGGGCCTTATTAATTAGCTCCAAGTAAGACAACGAGCTATGCAGAGGGCTATGCTCGCAGTCTCTCTACGAGATCGAATCAGGAATGAGGAGATCCGTAGAAGAACCAAAGTTAACGACATAGCCCAACGTATTGGCAAGTTGAAATAGCAGTGGGCAGGGCACATAGCGCGGAAGACTGATGACCAATGGGGTTGAGAAGTTCTCGAGAGAAGACCACGTACCTACCGGCAAGCGCAGCGTAGGACGTCCACCCACAAAATGCATGGATGACCTGATTAAGACTGCAGGATCAGGCTGGATGCAGGCTGCTACTAACCGATTTTATTGGAGATCCATAGGGGAGGCCTATTATGTCCTGCAGCAGACGTCCTATGGCTGATGGATGATTGCTGAATAAAGGGCTACCCATGAAATGAAATGGGCTATATCCACAACGCAGACCCAATTTCTGTTGGTGGAATCGCATACAAAGTCGAATTTCTTCTACAAACGTATACACGTTGCCTCACGATGTTTTCTTTCACCGAAAAGCAATGTTTTTAGTTTGTAAAGAAATATCACAACTTGATAATTATAACTAGAAGATTTATCAGAATTCCCGAAAACACAAGTTTAAAAGCACCATATCGAAACACATTATTCTGGACAAATATTCTTCCTAGATATACATAGGTATTATAGGTACAGAAAAAAATCGAGTGGACCAGTCTACAGTCTCTACAGAAAGTCAATACTTAATTCCCTCGGCAAAGTGGACGGTTACAGCTAAAAGCTGCCGCGCTGCAATTCAGAAGGTCTGTAATAAACTGTAATATGCTCTTAAAAGGACTCATTCTCGAGAATTGAAAACCCGCCTGTTAAGTTTTATACCTTGATTTAGTGACTCGAATAGTTTATGGCTTTTTGAAATTACTTCAAACGAGCAAACGAGATTATTCTTTCATCGAAAAATTACTTCATTATTGATAGAGACATTTGTAAAAGACATTTGCTCTGATGATGATGGTGATTATTCGACACTATACCTTGTAAAATATAGCTTGATACGCGAGACATTGATATTCATATACGCGAATTGACTCACGCACATCAAGTACCACATGTTTATGGTCAAAATGTTCGGAACACAACGTTGTACTTCATGATCGTGAATCTCGACCATGCGATGTGCGTGTGTCATACATATCGCGTATGTCAATGTCAATTTCTTGCGTATCAAGCTATATTTTACAAAGTATAAATAACATAACTTTTCATCAGAAAAAAACTATCTAGCTAATTATTTATATAGCAATGTAGATTTATAAAATTACTAAAAATAATGGCTTTATAATAGCTTGACTAGCTACAATAAGTTGTGGATAAAATTAAATTAGAATCTGCAATATTAGCTATGAGCATGTAGTGTTCCGTAGGCAGAACACCAACCCGATGGGTCGACGACATCAGCAGATCCATCGCGGGACACGCGTAGATGAGATCAACTCAAGACAGGGAAAACTGGCGCAAGGGGGCCTATACACAGCAGTGGGTCGATTCAGGCTGATGATGATGTAGTGTAGGTGCAGTTCAAGCTCTGCGAGTGCTTTATGAATTTTATAAGATGTTACCGCCACCCTCATGTTTGGGCACCGACACAGAGATACTAGAAGGATAATGTAATCGATCTAGAGAAGAAAAATGCGTTGATTTAATATGGCATGAGTGAAAAAGAGACATGGACTAATTTCGATTCAGTGGCTAGTTGCAATGTTTTTCTCTCAGTATCTAGTGTCAAATTCCAATTCGTATTTGACGGTTTTGACAGCACTGGGCAAGATTTTCCAAGGTACAATTTTGCTCTTGATAATTGCCTCGAGCGACAACAGCGCTATCTCTCTGATTATGATTGCTCTGTGGGCACCGAGGAGTCAGTCTGTCAAAATTGTATTTTTTTTTACCCGACCAAAGTATGTTTTATTGTAAGTATGTACTTACGTAATTTATTAACAAGTATTGTAGAATATGAAATTTCATCAAAGCAGTACAAAATGGCCGCCGCAATAAACTCTTGCGTCGCTTTACAACCGGAGTAAACGTCAAGTTGTAATTGCGTCATACTCGGGCTCGTTCGGCCGCGTTCGGAAGTATTTGGACAATTTTTACACCTCTCATTGAATACAATTTTAGTGCCCGTAAAGAAAACGGGGAAGGGTAGACAGTTTTGGAATAGATGCCGACAGAGACACAAACCACCACCTTAATAATATTGCGCTGCAATATGCACGCCCGCCTGACGAACGTACATGGTGTGCCCTTCCGCGTGATCTGTTTCTGTCCAAGGAAGAAGAAGAGGGAACGTGCCGCAACAAAAATGAAATTCGAAGAAAGAAGACAACCTTGGAAGACCACCACGCCCTGACGGAAGACGGACCCTCTCGGGTGGGCACAATAACTCTCGCTTCCCAATCTCCCTGGGGACAGTGCCTCCAGCGCCCAGCCTCAACAAAGAAGAAATCTGCTGATTCCATGATTGCAACTTTAGGAGGAAAAAAGACCAAGATTGATTGAGACACAAAACAGAGGGCTGTTTTCCATAAAGGATAAGATGTGTAAGATCTGCGAGGATGTGAACGGTGTGAAATGAAGTGATTCTGTTGGTGAATTTGTAATTGTATACGAGTGCACACTATCACTGATCGTAAGTAGCCTGAAAGCATAGAATAGCAAACATATTTGAAATATACCTAAACCAATTGACTTGAAAGCATTTATGATGGGTTTCCTTTTGAGCTTTGTTAGGTCAGGGGCTCTAAGATTGACGTACTTACTTATTTCAAATTTGTTTGAAATTTCTTGATGCAGGCTGCTTGCGATCCGTCCAACTCATCAATATAGAAAAAGAAATGCCAAGTCGAAGGTCAAACTACAAGTACTGTACCTGTATCTATGTTCAGCAGTGAGCGTCTTACGGCTAAAATTATGACACTAATTAGGAAACATAGGAAACCTCATTGGTACGAGGCCGGGCTTGAACCCACACCTCCCGCTTGTAGGGTAAACGTTACCTTTTAATATATCACGGGTAGACATCCGAAACCCGTGTTGGGTGAGCGTTACTTCTTTAAGGTACCACGCCTTTCAGGTTGGTCAGTCTTCTTCTTCAGTCTTCTTCTTCTTTGCGAGTCGATGTAGCGTGCTAAAAAATTATATTCCGACTTTTGACCAAAAATTAGCCACCTCAATGGCGCTCTCTGTTGCTTCATTTAAGTCTCTCTTGTTATATTTAATCTGTCGCACAGCTGTGTAGAATTTAACAGGGAATAGCAACGAGATAGTAAAACTGTGCCTATTGTAGTGTGCCCTTCATCGCGGGGACGATTACCCGCCGCGTTGTTTTATAGCTTTTACTATTCGGGTGTTCATTTTGTCCAAAAGTATTAGTTATAAAGGTTTTACATATGTTCAGACAAAAGCTAGAGTAGATATTATTACTCCAGCTTTTGTCTGAATATATGTAAAACTTCATTAAAAGAAAATATAGGTGTATTTTCCGAAATGCTGACTATTTGCGCCGATAGCTTGGTGTTTCAGTGCATAGGTATCTTATTGTATTGTTTTTACTTGTACTATACACAAAGATGTTACGTTGCCTCGGAGCGTTACTGTGCCAAGGAGACGTCGGTTCGATTCCCACCAAGGTCAAGCATTTTTGTGATGAACATAGATGTTTGCTCTGTGTCTGGATGTTACTATGTATCTAGTTATATATTTGAAAGTATAAAATCGTCCCTGGCAGCCATGTCACAAGCGTTGCTTATTTTGGGGTCAGAGACTGTGTGTAAGATGTCCCCTAATATTTATTTCTTTATTAATAATACATTTTGTTACTACAAGAGCCATCTTAAAAACACTCCCTAAATCAGCCACCCTATGATGCTGAAAAATAAAAACATATTAAATCTGCTTATCGAGAAAGAAACAATATAAATTTAGATCTCACTCGCTTAGATTAGTTATTATAGATATAATGATCGGCCAATACCCAAACCGCCAACAATAATTGTGGTTGCCAGCTCGGAACATGATCACATATCAACTGGCAACGTTTGTGGAATTAAATAGATATTATTATAAACCCATTGACATAAACACACCACACGACTGGGTAGCTAAATAAACGCATTTACTTTAGATATGGGCAACATACGAGTATTATTTATAATACGTGTCAATTTATTTCACAAAATCTGAAATAGTATTTTTAATGCTAATCCAATCTGCAGATATAGATTTTTTATGTTTTCATGATTAGGTTCGCAATACCATTACCTAGTCTGCTGGTTAAATAACTTACTCACATAATTAAGCAGTTTGCTACTTCTGTACTTACCTAGCCCTGTATAATGTATATTACACTAAACAATACTTACAGTACCCACACGTAATAAGATTATTACACAATGTGAGCTTCTGCACATAGAGAATAAAAACGTGGACGAAACCATGTCTACCCTTCCTACAGGGTCCTCCATATCGTGTAATCTAACAAAGCTTTAGATCCATAAATAATTGGTAATACTCCAAGATATCGTCGTTTTTCGTTAAAATTGCTGTATGCACTAGGAAAATCAATATCAGAAAGTCATGACATAATACAAATCCCTATTTCCCATTCACTTATTATTTAGCTATAATACACATTTAAAAAATGGCAAATATATAAGTATGTACATTCATCTTTGATTAACTCGTCTAAAAATCAAAGATTCGGATCACCTCCTCCAGAGATAATAGGACAGAAATAACTCGTTGATAAAATCGCAGTGTCCGCTATCGAAGCGGTTTCCGGTTGGCTAATTATTCCACCTTCCCACTCCCATGAAGCCCACTAGTGGGCATCGCCACTCGCTAAGGGGGCAAATTGTGCCAGCTCACGGCAGATATTGATTTATGGACAATTTAACTAGATATGTGGCCATCTTGCGGTCTTAATGAGGTTATCCGTTCACCTTATTGGTAGAGTCCTACGCTACGTTTGCCGGTACGTGACCTCCATTTGAGAACTTTTCGACCACATCGGTCATCAGTCTTCCAAACCTTCATCCATCCATCTATCAGCTATTGGACATAAGCCTCTCCGTATAAATCTCCAATAAGACCAGTTAGTAGCGGCTTGCATCCAGCGCAATCCTGCTATCTTAATGAAGTCATTAATCTACCTTGAGGATGGATGTTCTAGGCTGCACTTGCAACTTTTTGACCACATCGGTTATCAGTTCTCGGTGCTATGTACTTTGTCAACTGCCATTTCTACTTGCTTTAATAAAATTATTGTTTGAGATAGATGTAACGTAATGTTCATTTATTCATTTTTAGTCAGTTTACAATTAAACAACTTGCCAATCCGTTGATGTTGTTGACTTTCTTTGTAGATAAAGACCTTGTGTGAAACTATTGCGATTAGTCTCTATGTGCGAAGTTACAAAATAGTATAAAATCAGCGAGTTTGTAAGATCCAGATTGTGAAAGGTATCCGCGACGCGGGAATCCCCACAATCTCACAAAGCTGCAATTTGGTAAAAGTATCGTCTTTCCAATGTCCGACTGGATGCCGCAGAAATATTGAATAGACAACGCTAGTACAAAATAGAGTCAAAAAATTGGTTCCTTGTAAAGTCAGATTACGGACGATAATTTTACGTGATCACGTCTTATGCGTCATAAGTGCTCTCGCTTGCACGTTCGGCTCAGGCTGAACGTGATAATGAGTCATGATTTTTCGTGCGTACAAACGGCGTTCATCGTTTTTTGTGGGAGACGTTATCAGGTCAATCAAAATGAATATAATATTGCAGTGCGTATGTTAATTGACTATAATGTAATTTATTGAGTTATCTATAAAATTAATCTAGCTCAATAATTACTTGCTTCTTTAGGGCGTGCAAATTATACTGGCAGATTTTTTGGTTAGAATATAAAATAAGTTTTATTCACGCGTGATTCTACACGCAGAAAATTGTTTGGATTTTTTTACCTTTCAGTAGGTGCAGTACGAAATAGCAGTGCAGTATAAGTATGTAACCTAAAATACAATGTATTCGTACTTACAAATAAATCCTCAGATGTCTCAGTTTGGCGCGAGTAACTTCAGGTGATTAGTATAATTATTTTTCGCAAAAAATGGGTACGAAATTCGAATAGTTTGCTCGAATTGATGTATACAATTTTTAGATTATTGAAATTGAAATAAAAAAAATTATTCGACATTACAAACACAGGGAACACAAAAAAAAACAATAATAATGATTTAAAAAAATAGTGCGTGGAGTCCCTCCGCGAGGAATAAGTTAAACTTCGACGCATCAGTGCTTTTATACCCCCTCCCTGGTAGCGGCAACCATGTTAGGAGTCGCATCAGAAGTTTCACTTCAATAAGGAATTTAGAAATGTCGAAAAGGGCTCACCTCAGCATTATGCTGCCTCCCGACCGCCTAAGCAATAGCAATCGTAATAGCAATCGTTTATGACATCATTTTAGTCATTTGGCACCGCCTATGTGACGTTAGCCATCAAAGTTGTTCATTCAACGATTGCTTTCGCAATCCGCGCAAAGCAATTGATGGTTAACGTCACATAGGCGGTGTCAAAGATGTCATAAACGGTTGCTATTACGATTGCCATTGCTTAGGCGGTCGAGGGGCAGGTAGGAACCGAACACTCAGGTTTTCAGGTTAGCCCTTTTGTTTGATTTTTCAAAAACGGCTCAGCCGATTATGATAAAATGTAAATGAGACCACGGAGTAAACCCTTTCCAACCACATAAACTTTTTTTGATTCGGTTCACAATTGGGGAAAATATCGGTGAACATACACAAAAAAATACATTCAGACAAACATAGAACTTTAAACAAAAATCTTCTTCTATACTTACAAGTCTATTGTTAGTCTATTGGAGTCGTTGTCGTCCTTTGAACAGTGCTGGGCGCTGACTCGGCGGCGACGTCCAGAATTGTACGACGAACACTGTCCTGTACGAGATTATAAAACAGTACCGTGTAACAGCCGGTTCACACATGGTCTCCGATTTACTGGTCCGATTTATTGCATACTTTTTGTCGATGGCGTATGGAGTTGTTTGAGAGACTACACAAATACGTCCGGTTCACACATTATGATCTCCGTTTTTAACCCCCGATGGAAAAACGAAGGAGTGTTGTAAGTTTGGCATGTTTGTATGTGTGTGTATCTGTGCTACGAGTATCGTTGCTCCCGAACGGATGAGCCTATTTTGATTTTGTTTTGTTTTATTTTTTCGTAATAGATTAAGGTGAATTAGTCTGGAATATATTCTTCGCTATGTTTCACCAAAATCGGTTCAGTCGTGCCATAATTATCACCTGTTTTGTTACCTGCGGTTAGTTAGCTTATTATGTTGGAGTTTTTAAAATATTAAATTTAAACGTCTCGTCGATGGCACATGAGCGATTTCACACACGATACAGTATTCTCATAATGTCTCGTGTGTGAAGCCACACATACAAAAAAAAAAGCAATCCAATAAAATAGACAATAAAAAGGAGATCATGTGTGAACCGGATGTTACGTCGATAGCTCCGGACGGGATTAGAAGCTGCAATCACACGGCTACTTACGTGCTAAAGGACTCGTTTTGAGCTGGAAAACTCAATGGGAATAAAAGTTATGCTTCGTACACTTTGCAGCGCTTAAACAGGATTATCTATTTGATCTGTATAAGCCGAAAGAGGATGACAAAGATGACCATAACTATGAACAACTTGTATGATTTAAGCAAAAATGTGCAGTTTTCAGATTTGTTCCTATATATTATGTACTCTAACACAATGCTTCTTGCTAAATTTCATAGTTCTAAACATTTCAAAAAATTGACGCGTTCGCAGGATTTGAACCTGCATCCTCTGGGACACCGGCCCAGATGCTTTGTCCAATTAAGCTAAATCGCGCTCTGCGAACCCGCCGAATTAGTGAGTGTTTATCATTTTTACCAACTACTACATTGTTGGAAGCGCCATTTGTGAGAACTGCTTTAAACCAGTCAGTCACTTAATGTGAAATTATTAGAACTTCTTACCATTAACGAGAAATGACGCATTGCTTAATCAATGAAATTATTTTTATCGTGCTTCACACACTAGGTGTATAGAAACTTTCTTTTTGTGATAAACATTTCAAAAATTGACGCGTTCGCAGGATTTGAACCTGCATCCTCTGGGACACCGGCCCAGATGCTTTGTCCAATTAAGCTAAATCGCGCTCTGCGAACCCGCCGAATTAGTGAGTGTTTATCATTTTTACCAACTACTACATTGTTGGAAGCGCCATTTGTGAGAACTGCTTTAAACCAGTCAGTCACTTAATGTGAAATTATTAGAACTTCTTACCATTAACGAGAAATGACGCATTGCTTAATCAATGAAATTATTTTTATCGTGCTTCACACACTAGGTGTATAGAAACTTTCTTTTTGTGATAAACATTTCAAAAATTGACGCGTTCGCAGGATTTGAACCTGCATCCTCTGGGACACCGGCCCAGATGCTTTGTCCAATTAAGCTAAATCGCGCTCTGCGAACCCGCCGAATTAGTGAGTGTTTATCATTTTTACCAACTACTACATTGTTGGAAGCGCCATTTGTGAGAACTGCTTTAAACCAGTCAGTCACTTAATGTGAAATTATTAGAACTTCTTACCATTAACGAGAAATGACGCATTGCTTAATCAATGAAATTATTTTTATCGTGCTTCACACACTAGGTGTATAGAAACTTTCTTTTTGTGATAAACATTGTGATTGATAAACACTCACTAATTTGGCGGGTTCGCAGAGCGCGATTTAGCTTAATTGGACAAAGCATCTGGGCCGGTGTCCCAGAGGATGCAGGTTCAAATCCTGCGAACGCGTCAATTTTTGAAATGTTTATCACAAAAAGAAAGTTTCTATACACCTAGTGTGTGAAGCACGATAAAAATAATTTCATTGATTAAGCAATGCGTCATTTCTCGTTAATGGTAAGAAGTTCTAATAATTTCACATTAAGTGACTGACTGGTTTAAAGCAGTTCTCACAAATGGCGCTTCCAACAATGTAGTAGTTGGTAAAAATGATAAACACTCACTAATTCGGCGGGTTCGCAGAGCGCGATTTAGCTTAATTGGACAAAGCATCTGGGCCGGTGTCCCAGAGGATGCAGGTTCAAATCCTGCGAACGCGTCAATTTTTGAAATGTTTATCACAAAAAGAAAGTTTCTATACACCTAGTGTGTGAAGCACGATAAAAATAATTTCATTGATTAAGCAATGCGTCATTTCTCGTTAATGGTAAGAAGTTCTAATAATTTCACATTAAGTGACTGACTGGTTTAAAGCAGTTCTCACAAATGGCGCTTCCAACAATGTAGTAGTTGGTAAAAATGATAAACACTCACTAATTCGGCGGGTTCGCAGAGCGCGATTTAGCTTAATTGGACAAAGCATCTGGGCCGGTGTCCCAGAGGATGCAGGTTCAAATCCTGCGAACGCGTCAATTTTTGAAATGTTTATCACAAAAAGAAAGTTTCTATACACCTAGTGTGTGAAGCACGATAAAAATAATTTTATTGATTAAGCAATGCGTCATTTCTCGTTAATGGTAAGAAGTTCTAATAATTTCACATTAAGTGACTGACTGGTTTAAAGCAGTTCTCACAAATGGCGCTTCCAACAATGTAGTAGTTGGTAAAAATGATAAACACTCACTAATTCGGCGGGTTCGCAGAGCGCGATTTAGCTTAATTGGACAAAGCATCTGGGCCGGTGTCCCAGAGGATGCAGGTTCAAATCCTGCGAACGCGTCAATTTTTGAAATGTTTATCACAAAAAGAAAGTTTCTATACACCTAGTGTGTGAAGCACGATAAAAATAATTTCATTGATTAAGCAATGCGTCATTTCTCGTTAATGGTAAGAAGTTCTAATAATTTCACATTAAGTGACTGACTGGTTTAAAGCAGTTCTCACAAATGGCGCTTCCAACAATGTAGTAGTTGGTAAAAATGATAAACACTCACTAATTCGGCGGGTTCGCAGAGCGCGATTTAGCTTAATTGGACAAAGCATCTGGGCCGGTGTCCCAGAGGATGCAGGTTCAAATCCTGCGAACGCGTCAATTTTTGAAATGTTTATCACAAAAAGAAAGTTTCTATACACCTAGTGTGTGAAGCACGATAAAAATAATTTCATTGATTAAGCAATGCGTCATTTCTCGTTAATGGTAAGAAGTTCTAATAATTTCACATTAAGTGACTGACTGGTTTAAAGCAGTTCTCACAAATGGCGCTTCCAACAATGTAGTAGTTGGTAAAAATGATAAACACTCACTAATTCGGCGGGTTCGCAGAGCGCGATTTAGCTTAATTGGACAAAGCATCTGGGCCGGTGTCCCAGAGGATGCAGGTTCAAATCCTGCGAACGCGTCAATTTTTGAAATGTTTATCACAAAAAGAAAGTTTCTATACACCTAGTGTGTGAAGCACGATAAAAATAATTTCATTGATTAAGCAATGCGTCATTTCTCGTTAATGGTAAGAAGTTCTAATAATTTCACATTAAGTGACTGACTGGTTTAAAGCAGTTCTCACAAATGGCGCTTCCAACAATGTAGTAGTTGGTAAAAATGATAAACACTCACTAATTCGGCGGGTTCGCAGAGCGCGATTTAGCTTAATTGGACAAAGCATCTGGGCCGGTGTCCCAGAGGATGCAGGTTCAAATCCTGCGAACGCGTCAATTTTTGAAATGTTTATCACAAAAAGAAAGTTTCTATACACCTAGTGTGTGAAGCACGATAAAAATAATTTCATTCATAGTTCTAAGTCAAAAGGGGAATTTCAACTCGTTGACTTTATCCATTCTTGAGATAAAAGGTCTTGACATACAGACAGACGGACAATAAAGTGATCCTATAAGAATTCCGATCATAAGATCCTATAATTTTTTTCCTTTTGAAGTACGGAACCCTAAAAAAATGAAATGAAACCACCGTATTTAGGGTTCCGTACCTCAGACGAAAAAAATGGAACCCTTATTGGATCAATTTTATGATGTTTATTTTAAGTGCTTTCCACACTAGATTTTTATCTCAAAGAGTTATCTTTGTGATAAGCATTTCAAAAATCTGAAGCGAACGCAGGATTTGAACCATGCCCCTTCGGATCACTAGCCCGACGCTCTAACCACTGAGCTAGCTCGCCTCCTACGTAAGCTTCAAATTTCTGAAGTGCTTATACATTTCCCAACTTATAGCGTTGGTGGCGCCACCTGTGATACCCGTATTAGACAGGTTATCACTCAACTAGAAGTTATTAGAACTTCTAAAGATTGACGAGAGATGACGCACTGCTAAATCAATTTTATGATGTTTATTTTAAGTGCTTTCCACACTAGATTTTTATCTCAAAGAGTTATCTTTGTGATAAGCATTTCAAAAATCTGAAGCGAACGCAGGATTTGAACCATGCCCCTTCGGATCACTAGCCCGACGCTCTAACCACTGAGCTAGCTCGCCTCCTACGTAAGCTTCAAATTTCTGAAGTGCTTATACATTTCCCAACTTATAGCGTTGGTGGCGCCACCTGTGATACCCGTATTAGACAGGTTATCACTCAACTAGAAGTTATTAGAACTTCTAAAGATTGACGAGAGATGACGCACTGCTAAATCAATTTTATGATGTTTATTTTAAGTGCTTTCCACACTAGATTTTTATCTCAAAGAGTTATCTTTGTGATAAGCATTTCAAAAATCTGAAGCGAACGCAGGATTTGAACCATGCCCCTTCGGATCACTAGCCCGACGCTCTAACCACTGAGCTAGCTCGCCTCCTACGTAAGCTTCAAATTTCTGAAGTGCTTATACATTTCCCAACTTATAGCGTTGGTGGCGCCACCTGTGATACCCGTATTAGACAGGTTATCACTCAACTAGAAGTTATTAGAACTTCTAAAGATTGACGAGAGATGACGCACTGCTAAATCAATTTTATGATGTTTATTTTAAGTGCTTTCCACACTAGATTTTTATCTCAAAGAGTTATCTTTGTGATAAGCATTTCAAAAATCTGAAGCGAACGCAGGATTTGAACCATGCCCCTTCGGATCACTAGCCCGACGCTCTAACCACTGAGCTAGCTCGCCTCCTACGTAAGCTTCAAATTTCTGAAGTGCTTATACATTTCCCAACTTATAGCGTTGGTGGCGCCACCTGTGATACCCGTATTAGACAGGTTATCACTCAACTAGAAGTTATTAGAACTTCTAAAGATTGACGAGAGATGACGCACTGCTAAATCAATTTTATGATGTTTATTTTAAGTGCTTTCCACACTAGATTTTTATCTCAAAGAGTTATCTTTGTGATAAGCATTTCAAAAATCTGAAGCGAACGCAGGATTTGAACCATGCCCCTTCGGATCACTAGCCCGACGCTCTAACCACTGAGCTAGCTCGCCTCCTACGTAAGCTTCAAATTTCTGAAGTGCTTATACATTTCCCAACTTATAGCGTTGGTGGCGCCACCTGTGATACCCGTATTAGACAGGTTATCACTCAACTAGAAGTTATTAGAACTTCTAAAGATTGACGAGAGATGACGCACTGCTAAATCAATTTTATGATGTTTATTTTAAGTGCTTTCCACACTAGATTTTTATCTCAAAGAGTTATCTTTGTGATAAGCATTTCAAAAATCTGAAGCGAACGCAGGATTTGAACCATGCCCCTTCGGATCACTAGCCCGACGCTCTAACCACTGAGCTAGCTCGCCTCCTACGTAAGCTTCAAATTTCTGAAGTGCTTATACATTTCCCAACTTATAGCGTTGGTGGCGCCACCTGTGATACCCGTATTAGACAGGTTATCACTCAACTAGAAGTTATTAGAACTTCTAAAGATTGACGAGAGATGACGCACTGCTAAATCAATTTTATGATGTTTATTTTAAGTGCTTTCCACACTAGATTTTTATCTCAAAGAGTTATCTTTGTGATAAGCATTTCAAAAATCTGAAGCGAACGCAGGATTTGAACCATGCCCCTTCGGATCACTAGCCCGACGCTCTAACCACTGAGCTAGCTCGCCTCCTACGTAAGCTTCAAATTTCTGAAGTGCTTATACATTTCCCAACTTATAGCGTTGGTGGCGCCACCTGTGATACCCGTATTAGACAGGTTATCACTCAACTAGAAGTTATTAGAACTTCTAAAGATTGACGAGAGATGACGCACTGCTAAATCAATTTTATGATGTTTATTTTAAGTGCTTTCCACACTAGATTTTTATCTCAAAGAGTTATCTTTGTGATAAGCATTTCAAAAATCTGAAGCGAACGCAGGATTTGAACCATGCCCCTTCGGATCACTAGCCCGACGCTCTAACCACTGAGCTAGCTCGCCTCCTACGTAAGCTTCAAATTTCTGAAGTGCTTATACATTTCCCAACTTATAGCGTTGGTGGCGCCACCTGTGATACCCGTATTAGACAGGTTATCACTCAACTAGAAGTTATTAGAACTTCTAAAGATTGACGAGAGATGACGCACTGCTAAATCAATTTTATGATGTTTATTTTAAGTGCTTTCCACACTAGATTTTTATCTCAAAGAGTTATCTTTGTGATAAGCATTTCAAAAATCTGAAGCGAACGCAGGATTTGAACCATGCCCCTTCGGATCACTAGCCCGACGCTCTAACCACTGAGCTAGCTCGCCTCCTACGTAAGCTTCAAATTTCTGAAGTGCTTATACATTTCCCAACTTATAGCGTTGGTGGCGCCACCTGTGATACCCGTATTAGACAGGTTATCACTCAACTAGAAGTTATTAGAACTTCTAAAGATTGACGAGAGATGACGCACTGCTAAATCAATTTTATGATGTTTATTTTAAGTGCTTTCCACACTAGATTTTTATCTCAAAGAGTTATCTTTGTGATAAGCATTTCAAAAATCTGAAGCGAACGCAGGATTTGAACCATGCCCCTTCGGATCACTAGCCCGACGCTCTAACCACTGAGCTAGCTCGCCTCCTACGTAAGCTTCAAATTTCTGAAGTGCTTATACATTTCCCAACTTATAGCGTTGGTGGCGCCACCTGTGATACCCGTATTAGACAGGTTATCACTCAACTAGAAGTTATTAGAACTTCTAAAGATTGACGAGAGATGACGCACTGCTAAATCAATTTTATGATGTTTATTTTAAGTGCTTTCCACACTAGATTTTTATCTCAAAGAGTTATCTTTGTGATAAGCATTTCAAAAATCTGAAGCGAACGCAGGATTTGAACCATGCCCCTTCGGATCACTAGCCCGACGCTCTAACCACTGAGCTAGCTCGCCTCCTACGTAAGCTTCAAATTTCTGAAGTGCTTATACATTTCCCAACTTATAGCGTTGGTGGCGCCACCTGTGATACCCGTATTAGACAGGTTATCACTCAACTAGAAGTTATTAGAACTTCTAAAGATTGACGAGAGATGACGCACTGCTAAATCAATTTTATGATGTTTATTTTAAGTGCTTTCCACACTAGATTTTTATCTCAAAGAGTTATCTTTGTGATAAGCATTTCAAAAATCTGAAGCGAACGCAGGATTTGAACCATGCCCCTTCGGATCACTAGCCCGACGCTCTAACCACTGAGCTAGCTCGCCTCCTACGTAAGCTTCAAATTTCTGAAGTGCTTATACATTTCCCAACTTATAGCGTTGGTGGCGCCACCTGTGATACCCGTATTAGACAGGTTATCACTCAACTAGAAGTTATTAGAACTTCTAAAGATTGACGAGAGATGACGCACTGCTAAATCAATTTTATGATGTTTATTTTAAGTGCTTTCCACACTAGATTTTTATCTCAAAGAGTTATCTTTGTGATAAGCATTTCAAAAATCTGAAGCGAACGCAGGATTTGAACCATGCCCCTTCGGATCACTAGCCCGACGCTCTAACCACTGAGCTAGCTCGCCTCCTACGTAAGCTTCAAATTTCTGAAGTGCTTATACATTTCCCAACTTATAGCGTTGGTGGCGCCACCTGTGATACCCGTATTAGACAGGTTATCACTCAACTAGAAGTTATTAGAACTTCTAAAGATTGACGAGAGATGACGCACTGCTAAATCAATTTTATGATGTTTATTTTAAGTGCTTTCCACACTAGATTTTTATCTCAAAGAGTTATCTTTGTGATAAGCATTTCAAAAATCTGAAGCGAACGCAGGATTTGAACCATGCCCCTTCGGATCACTAGCCCGACGCTCTAACCACTGAGCTAGCTCGCCTCCTACGTAAGCTTCAAATTTCTGAAGTGCTTATACATTTCCCAACTTATAGCGTTGGTGGCGCCACCTGTGATACCCGTATTAGACAGGTTATCACTCAACTAGAAGTTATTAGAACTTCTAAAGATTGACGAGAGATGACGCACTGCTAAATCAATTTTATGATGTTTATTTTAAGTGCTTTCCACACTAGATTTTTATCTCAAAGAGTTATCTTTGTGATAAGCATTTCAAAAATCTGAAGCGAACGCAGGATTTGAACCATGCCCCTTCGGATCACTAGCCCGACGCTCTAACCACTGAGCTAGCTCGCCTCCTACGTAAGCTTCAAATTTCTGAAGTGCTTATACATTTCCCAACTTATAGCGTTGGTGGCGCCACCTGTGATACCCGTATTAGACAGGTTATCACTCAACTAGAAGTTATTAGAACTTCTAAAGATTGACGAGAGATGACGCACTGCTAAATCAATTTTATGTTGTGTGCGTTCGCTTCAGATTTTTGAAATGCTTATCACAAAGATAACTCTTTGAGATAAAAATCTAGTGTGGAAAGCACTTAAAATAAACATCATAAAATTGATTTAGCAGTGCGTCATCTCTCGTCAATCTTTAGAAGTTCTAATAACTTCTAGTTGAGTGATAACCTGTCTAATACGGGTATCACAGGTGGCGCCACCAACGCTATAAGTTGGGAAATGTATAAGCACTTCAGAAATTTGAAGCTTACGTAGGAGGCGAGCTAGCTCAGTGGTTAGAGCGTCGGGCTAGTGATCCGAAGGGGCATGGTTCAAATCCTGCGTTCGCTTCAGATTTTTGAAATGCTTATCACAAAGATAACTCTTTGAGATAAAAATCTAGTGTGGAAAGCACTTAAAATAAACATCATAAAATTGATTTAGCAGTGCGTCATCTCTCGTCAATCTTTAGAAGTTCTAATAACTTCTAGTTGAGTGATAACCTGTCTAATACGGGTATCACAGGTGGCGCCACCAACGCTATAAGTTGGGAAATGTATAAGCACTTCAGAAATTTGAAGCTTACGTAGGAGGCGAGCTAGCTCAGTGGTTAGAGCGTCGGGCTAGTGATCCGAAGGGGCATGGTTCAAATCCTGCGTTCGCTTCAGATTTTTGAAATGCTTATCACAAAGATAACTCTTTGAGATAAAAATCTAGTGTGGAAAGCACTTAAAATAAACATCATAAAATTGATTTAGCAGTGCGTCATCTCTCGTCAATCTTTAGAAGTTCTAATAACTTCTAGTTGAGTGATAACCTGTCTAATACGGGTATCACAGGTGGCGCCACCAACGCTATAAGTTGGGAAATGTATAAGCACTTCAGAAATTTGAAGCTTACGTAGGAGGCGAGCTAGCTCAGTGGTTAGAGCGTCGGGCTAGTGATCCGAAGGGGCATGGTTCAAATCCTGCGTTCGCTTCAGATTTTTGAAATGCTTATCACAAAGATAACTCTTTGAGATAAAAATCTAGTGTGGAAAGCACTTAAAATAAACATCATAAAATTGATTTAGCAGTGCGTCATCTCTCGTCAATCTTTAGAAGTTCTAATAACTTCTAGTTGAGTGATAACCTGTCTAATACGGGTATCACAGGTGGCGCCACCAACGCTATAAGTTGGGAAATGTATAAGCACTTCAGAAATTTGAAGCTTACGTAGGAGGCGAGCTAGCTCAGTGGTTAGAGCGTCGGGCTAGTGATCCGAAGGGGCATGGTTCAAATCCTGCGTTCGCTTCAGATTTTTGAAATGCTTATCACAAAGATAACTCTTTGAGATAAAAATCTAGTGTGGAAAGCACTTAAAATAAACATCATAAAATTGATTTAGCAGTGCGTCATCTCTCGTCAATCTTTAGAAGTTCTAATAACTTCTAGTTGAGTGATAACCTGTCTAATACGGGTATCACAGGTGGCGCCACCAACGCTATAAGTTGGGAAATGTATAAGCACTTCAGAAATTTGAAGCTTACGTAGGAGGCGAGCTAGCTCAGTGGTTAGAGCGTCGGGCTAGTGATCCGAAGGGGCATGGTTCAAATCCTGCGTTCGCTTCAGATTTTTGAAATGCTTATCACAAAGATAACTCTTTGAGATAAAAATCTAGTGTGGAAAGCACTTAAAATAAACATCATAAAATTGATTTAGCAGTGCGTCATCTCTCGTCAATCTTTAGAAGTTCTAATAACTTCTAGTTGAGTGATAACCTGTCTAATACGGGTATCACAGGTGGCGCCACCAACGCTATAAGTTGGGAAATGTATAAGCACTTCAGAAATTTGAAGCTTACGTAGGAGGCGAGCTAGCTCAGTGGTTAGAGCGTCGGGCTAGTGATCCGAAGGGGCATGGTTCAAATCCTGCGTTCGCTTCAGATTTTTGAAATGCTTATCACAAAGATAACTCTTTGAGATAAAAATCTAGTGTGGAAAGCACTTAAAATAAACATCATAAAATTGATTTAGCAGTGCGTCATCTCTCGTCAATCTTTAGAAGTTCTAATAACTTCTAGTTGAGTGATAACCTGTCTAATACGGGTATCACAGGTGGCGCCACCAACGCTATAAGTTGGGAAATGTATAAGCACTTCAGAAATTTGAAGCTTACGTAGGAGGCGAGCTAGCTCAGTGGTTAGAGCGTCGGGCTAGTGATCCGAAGGGGCATGGTTCAAATCCTGCGTTCGCTTCAGATTTTTGAAATGCTTATCACAAAGATAACTCTTTGAGATAAAAATCTAGTGTGGAAAGCACTTAAAATAAACATCATAAAATTGATTTAGCAGTGCGTCATCTCTCGTCAATCTTTAGAAGTTCTAATAACTTCTAGTTGAGTGATAACCTGTCTAATACGGGTATCACAGGTGGCGCCACCAACGCTATAAGTTGGGAAATGTATAAGCACTTCAGAAATTTGAAGCTTACGTAGGAGGCGAGCTAGCTCAGTGGTTAGAGCGTCGGGCTAGTGATCCGAAGGGGCATGGTTCAAATCCTGCGTTCGCTTCAGATTTTTGAAATGCTTATCACAAAGATAACTCTTTGAGATAAAAATCTAGTGTGGAAAGCACTTAAAATAAACATCATAAAATTGATTTAGCAGTGCGTCATCTCTCGTCAATCTTTAGAAGTTCTAATAACTTCTAGTTGAGTGATAACCTGTCTAATACGGGTATCACAGGTGGCGCCACCAACGCTATAAGTTGGGAAATGTATAAGCACTTCAGAAATTTGAAGCTTACGTAGGAGGCGAGCTAGCTCAGTGGTTAGAGCGTCGGGCTAGTGATCCGAAGGGGCATGGTTCAAATCCTGCGTTCGCTTCAGATTTTTGAAATGCTTATCACAAAGATAACTCTTTGAGATAAAAATCTAGTGTGGAAAGCACTTAAAATAAACATCATAAAATTGATTTAGCAGTGCGTCATCTCTCGTCAATCTTTAGAAGTTCTAATAACTTCTAGTTGAGTGATAACCTGTCTAATACGGGTATCACAGGTGGCGCCACCAACGCTATAAGTTGGGAAATGTATAAGCACTTCAGAAATTTGAAGCTTACGTAGGAGGCGAGCTAGCTCAGTGGTTAGAGCGTCGGGCTAGTGATCCGAAGGGGCATGGTTCAAATCCTGCGTTCGCTTCAGATTTTTGAAATGCTTATCACAAAGATAACTCTTTGAGATAAAAATCTAGTGTGGAAAGCACTTAAAATAAACATCATAAAATTGATTTAGCAGTGCGTCATCTCTCGTCAATCTTTAGAAGTTCTAATAACTTCTAGTTGAGTGATAACCTGTCTAATACGGGTATCACAGGTGGCGCCACCAACGCTATAAGTTGGGAAATGTATAAGCACTTCAGAAATTTGAAGCTTACGTAGGAGGCGAGCTAGCTCAGTGGTTAGAGCGTCGGGCTAGTGATCCGAAGGGGCATGGTTCAAATCCTGCGTTCGCTTCAGATTTTTGAAATGCTTATCACAAAGATAACTCTTTGAGATAAAAATCTAGTGTGGAAAGCACTTAAAATAAACATCATAAAATTGATTTAGCAGTGCGTCATCTCTCGTCAATCTTTAGAAGTTCTAATAACTTCTAGTTGAGTGATAACCTGTCTAATACGGGTATCACAGGTGGCGCCACCAACGCTATAAGTTGGGAAATGTATAAGCACTTCAGAAATTTGAAGCTTACGTAGGAGGCGAGCTAGCTCAGTGGTTAGAGCGTCGGGCTAGTGATCCGAAGGGGCATGGTTCAAATCCTGCGTTCGCTTCAGATTTTTGAAATGCTTATCACAAAGATAACTCTTTGAGATAAAAATCTAGTGTGGAAAGCACTTAAAATAAACATCATAAAATTGATTTAGCAGTGCGTCATCTCTCGTCAATCTTTAGAAGTTCTAATAACTTCTAGTTGAGTGATAACCTGTCTAATACGGGTATCACAGGTGGCGCCACCAACGCTATAAGTTGGGAAATGTATAAGCACTTCAGAAATTTGAAGCTTACGTAGGAGGCGAGCTAGCTCAGTGGTTAGAGCGTCGGGCTAGTGATCCGAAGGGGCATGGTTCAAATCCTGCGTTCGCTTCAGATTTTTGAAATGCTTATCACAAAGATAACTCTTTGAGATAAAAATCTAGTGTGGAAAGCACTTAAAATAAACATCATAAAATTGATTTAGCAGTGCGTCATCTCTCGTCAATCTTTAGAAGTTCTAATAACTTCTAGTTGAGTGATAACCTGTCTAATACGGGTATCACAGGTGGCGCCACCAACGCTATAAGTTGGGAAATGTATAAGCACTTCAGAAATTTGAAGCTTACGTAGGAGGCGAGCTAGCTCAGTGGTTAGAGCGTCGGGCTAGTGATCCGAAGGGGCATGGTTCAAATCCTGCGTTCGCTTCAGATTTTTGAAATGCTTATCACAAAGATAACTCTTTGAGATAAAAATCTAGTGTGGAAAGCACTTAAAATAAACATCATAAAATTGATTTAGCAGTGCGTCATCTCTCGTCAATCTTTAGAAGTTCTAATAACTTCTAGTTGAGTGATAACCTGTCTAATACGGGTATCACAGGTGGCGCCACCAACGCTATAAGTTGGGAAATGTATAAGCACTTCAGAAATTTGAAGCTTACGTAGGAGGCGAGCTAGCTCAGTGGTTAGAGCGTCGGGCTAGTGATCCGAAGGGGCATGGTTCAAATCCTGCGTTCGCTTCAGATTTTTGAAATGCTTATCACAAAGATAACTCTTTGAGATAAAAATCTAGTGTGGAAAGCACTTAAAATAAACATCATAAAATTGATTTAGCAGTGCGTCATCTCTCGTCAATCTTTAGAAGTTCTAATAACTTCTAGTTGAGTGATAACCTGTCTAATACGGGTATCACAGGTGGCGCCACCAACGCTATAAGTTGGGAAATGTATAAGCACTTCAGAAATTTGAAGCTTACGTAGGAGGCGAGCTAGCTCAGTGGTTAGAGCGTCGGGCTAGTGATCCGAAGGGGCATGGTTCAAATCCTGCGTTCGCTTCAGATTTTTGAAATGCTTATCACAAAGATAACTCTTTGAGATAAAAATCTAGTGTGGAAAGCACTTAAAATAAACATCATAAAATTGATTTAGCAGTGCGTCATCTCTCGTCAATCTTTAGAAGTTCTAATAACTTCTAGTTGAGTGATAACCTGTCTAATACGGGTATCACAGGTGGCGCCACCAACGCTATAAGTTGGGAAATGTATAAGCACTTCAGAAATTTGAAGCTTACGTAGGAGGCGAGCTAGCTCAGTGGTTAGAGCGTCGGGCTAGTGATCCGAAGGGGCATGGTTCAAATCCTGCGTTCGCTTCAGATTTTTGAAATGCTTATCACAAAGATAACTCTTTGAGATAAAAATCTAGTGTGGAAAGCACTTAAAATAAACATCATAAAATTGATTTAGCAGTGCGTCATCTCTCGTCAATCTTTAGAAGTTCTAATAACTTCTAGTTGAGTGATAACCTGTCTAATACGGGTATCACAGGTGGCGCCACCAACGCTATAAGTTGGGAAATGTATAAGCACTTCAGAAATTTGAAGCTTACGTAGGAGGCGAGCTAGCTCAGTGGTTAGAGCGTCGGGCTAGTGATCCGAAGGGGCATGGTTCAAATCCTGCGTTCGCTTCAGATTTTTGAAATGCTTATCACAAAGATAACTCTTTGAGATAAAAATCTAGTGTGGAAAGCACTTAAAATAAACATCATAAAATTGATTTAGCAGTGCGTCATCTCTCGTCAATCTTTAGAAGTTCTAATAACTTCTAGTTGAGTGATAACCTGTCTAATACGGGTATCACAGGTGGCGCCACCAACGCTATAAGTTGGGAAATGTATAAGCACTTCAGAAATTTGAAGCTTACGTAGGAGGCGAGCTAGCTCAGTGGTTAGAGCGTCGGGCTAGTGATCCGAAGGGGCATGGTTCAAATCCTGCGTTCGCTTCAGATTTTTGAAATGCTTATCACAAAGATAACTCTTTGAGATAAAAATCTAGTGTGGAAAGCACTTAAAATAAACATCATAAAATTGAGTTAGCAGTGCGTCATCTCTCGTCAATCTTTAGAAGTTCTAATAACTTCTAGTTGAGTGATAACCTGTCTAATACGGGTATCACAGGTGGCGCCACCAACGCTATAAGTTGGGAAATGTATAAGCACTTCAGAAATTTGAAGCTTACGTAGAGGCGAGCTAGCTCAGTGGTTAGAGCGTCGGGCTAGTGATCCGAAGGGCATGGTTCAAATCCTGCGTTCGCTTCAGATTTTTGAAATGCTTATCACAAAGATAACTCTTTGAGATAAAAATCTAGTGTGGAAAGCACTTAAAATAAACATCATAAAATTGATTTAGCAGTGCGTCATCTCTCGTCAATCTTTAGAAGTTCTAATAACTTCTAGTTGAGTGATAACCTGTCTAATACGGGTATCACAGGTGCGCCACCAACGCTATAAGTTGGGAAATGTATAAGCACTTCAGAAATTTGAAGCTTACGTAGGAGGCGAGCTAGCTCAGTGGTTAGAGCGTCGGGCTAGTGATCCGAAGGGGCATGGTTCAAATCCTGCGTTCGCTTCAGATTTTTGAAATGCTTATCACAAAGATAACTCTTTGAGATAAAAATCTAGTGTGGAAAGCACTTAAAATAAACATCATAAAATTGAGTTAGCAGTGCGTCATCTCTCGTCAATCTTTAGAAGTTCTAATAACTTCTAGTTGAGTGATAACCTGTCTAATACGGGTATCACAGGTGGCGCCACCAACGCTATAAGTTGGGAAATGTATAAGCACTTCAGAAATTTGAAGCTTACGTAGGAGGCGAGCTAGCTCAGTGGTTAGAGCGTCGGGCTAGTGATCCGAAGGGGCATGGTTCAAATCCTGCGTTCGCTTCAGATTTTCGAAATGCTTATCACAAAGATAACTCTTTGAGATAAAAATCTAGTGTGGAAAGCACTTAAAATAAACATCATAAAATTGATTTAGCAGTGCGTCATCTCTCGTCAATCTTTAGAAGTTCTAATAACTTCTAGTTGAGTGATAACCTGTCTAATACGGGTATCACAGGTGGCGCCACCAACGCTATAAGTTGGGAAATGTATAAGCACTTCAGAAATTTGAAGCTTACGTAGGAGGCGAGCTAGCTCAGTGGTTAGAGCGTCGGGCTAGTGATCCGAAGGGGCATGGTTCAAATCCTGCGTTCGCTTCAGATTTTTGAAATGCTTATCACAAAGATAACTCTTTGAGATAAAAATCTAGTGTGGAAAGCACTTAAAATAAACATCATAAAATTGATTTAGCAGTGCGTCATCTCTCGTCAATCTTTAGAAGTTCTAATAACTTCTAGTTGAGTGATAACCTGTCTAATACGGGTATCACAGGTGGCGCCACCAACGCTATAAGTTGGGAAATGTATAAGCACTTCAGAAATTTGAAGCTTACGTAGGAGGCGAGCTAGCTCAGTGGTTAGAGCGTCGGGCTAGTGATCCGAAGGGGCATGGTTCAAATCCTGCGTTCGCTTCAGATTTTTGAAATGCTTATCACAAAGATAACTCTTTGAGATAAAAATCTAGTGTGGAAAGCACTTAAAATAAACATCATAAAATTGATTTAGCAGTGCGTCATCTCTCGTCAATCTTTAGAAGTTCTAATAACTTCTAGTTGAGTGATAACCTGTCTAATACGGGTATCACAGGTGGCGCCACCAACGCTATAAGTTGGGAAATGTATAAGCACTTCAGAAATTTGAAGCTTACGTAGGAGGCGAGCTAGCTCAGTGGTTAGAGCGTCGGGCTAGTGATCCGAAGGGGCATGGTTCAAATCCTGCGTTCGCTTCAGATTTTTGAAATGCTTATCACAAAGATAACTCTTTGAGATAAAAATCTAGTGTGGAAAGCACTTAAAATAAACATCATAAAATTGATTTAGCAGTGCGTCATCTCTCGTCAATCTTTAGAAGTTCTAATAACTTCTAGTTGAGTGATAACCTGTCTAATACGGGTATCACAGGTGGCGCCACCAACGCTATAAGTTGGGAAATGTATAAGCACTTCAGAAATTTGAAGCTTACGTAGGAGGCGAGCTAGCTCAGTGGTTAGAGCGTCGGGCTAGTGATCCGAAGGGGCATGGTTCAAATCCTGCGTTCGCTTCAGATTTTTGAAATGCTTATCACAAAGATAACTCTTTGAGATAAAAATCTAGTGTGGAAAGCACTTAAAATAAACATCATAAAATTGATTTAGCAGTGCGTCATCTCTCGTCAATCTTTAGAAGTTCTAATAACTTCTAGTTGAGTGATAACCTGTCTAATACGGGTATCACAGGTGGCGCCACCAACGCTATAAGTTGGGAAATGTATAAGCACTTCAGAAATTTGAAGCTTACGTAGGAGGCGAGCTAGCTCAGTGGTTAGAGCGTCGGGCTAGTGATCCGAAGGGGCATGGTTCAAATCCTGCGTTCGCTTCAGATTTTTGAAATGCTTATCACAAAGATAACTCTTTGAGATAAAAATCTAGTGTGGAAAGCACTTAAAATAAACATCATAAAATTGATTTAGCAGTGCGTCATCTCTCGTCAATCTTTAGAAGTTCTAATAACTTCTAGTTGAGTGATAACCTGTCTAATACGGGTATCACAGGTGGCGCCACCAACGCTATAAGTTGGGAAATGTATAAGCACTTCAGAAATTTGAAGCTTACGTAGGAGGCGAGCTAGCTCAGTGGTTAGAGCGTCGGGCTAGTGATCCGAAGGGGCATGGTTCAAATCCTGCGTTCGCTTCAGATTTTTGAAATGCTTATCACAAAGATAACTCTTTGAGATAAAAATCTAGTGTGGAAAGCACTTAAAATAAACATCATAAAATTGATTTAGCAGTGCGTCATCTCTCGTCAATCTTTAGAAGTTCTAATAACTTCTAGTTGAGTGATAACCTGTCTAATACGGGTATCACAGGTGGCGCCACCAACGCTATAAGTTGGGAAATGTATAAGCACTTCAGAAATTTGAAGCTTACGTAGGAGGCGAGCTAGCTCAGTGGTTAGAGCGTCGGGCTAGTGATCCGAAGGGGCATGGTTCAAATCCTGCGTTCGCTTCAGATTTTTGAAATGCTTATCACAAAGATAACTCTTTGAGATAAAAATCTAGTGTGGAAAGCACTTAAAATAAACATCATAAAATTGATTTAGCAGTGCGTCATCTCTCGTCAATCTTTAGAAGTTCTAATAACTTCTAGTTGAGTGATAACCTGTCTAATACGGGTATCACAGGTGGCGCCACCAACGCTATAAGTTGGGAAATGTATAAGCACTTCAGAAATTTGAAGCTTACGTAGGAGGCGAGCTAGCTCAGTGGTTAGAGCGTCGGGCTAGTGATCCGAAGGGGCATGGTTCAAATCCTGCGTTCGCTTCAGATTTTTGAAATGCTTATCACAAAGATAACTCTTTGAGATAAAAATCTAGTGTGGAAAGCACTTAAAATAAACATCATAAAATTGATTTAGCAGTGCGTCATCTCTCGTCAATCTTTAGAAGTTCTAATAACTTCTAGTTGAGTGATAACCTGTCTAATACGGGTATCACAGGTGGCGCCACCAACGCTATAAGTTGGGAAATGTATAAGCACTTCAGAAATTTGAAGCTTACGTAGGAGGCGAGCTAGCTCAGTGGTTAGAGCGTCGGGCTAGTGATCCGAAGGGGCATGGTTCAAATCCTGCGTTCGCTTCAGATTTTTGAAATGCTTATCACAAAGATAACTCTTTGAGATAAAAATCTAGTGTGGAAAGCACTTAAAATAAACATCATAAAATTGATTTAGCAGTGCGTCATCTCTCGTCAATCTTTAGAAGTTCTAATAACTTCTAGTTGAGTGATAACCTGTCTAATACGGGTATCACAGGTGGCGCCACCAACGCTATAAGTTGGGAAATGTATAAGCACTTCAGAAATTTGAAGCTTACGTAGGAGGCGAGCTAGCTCAGTGGTTAGAGCGTCGGGCTAGTGATCCGAAGGGGCATGGTTCAAATCCTGCGTTCGCTTCAGATTTTTGAAATGCTTATCACAAAGATAACTCTTTGAGATAAAAATCTAGTGTGGAAAGCACTTAAAATAAACATCATAAAATTGATTTAGCAGTGCGTCATCTCTCGTCAATCTTTAGAAGTTCTAATAACTTCTAGTTGAGTGATAACCTGTCTAATACGGGTATCACAGGTGGCGCCACCAACGCTATAAGTTGGGAAATGTATAAGCACTTCAGAAATTTGAAGCTTACGTAGGAGGCGAGCTAGCTCAGTGGTTAGAGCGTCGGGCTAGTGATCCGAAGGGGCATGGTTCAAATCCTGCGTTCGCTTCAGATTTTTGAAATGCTTATCACAAAGATAACTCTTTGAGATAAAAATCTAGTGTGGAAAGCACTTAAAATAAACATCATAAAATTGATTTAGCAGTGCGTCATCTCTCGTCAATCTTTAGAAGTTCTAATAACTTCTAGTTGAGTGATAACCTGTCTAATACGGGTATCACAGGTGGCGCCACCAACGCTATAAGTTGGGAAATGTATAAGCACTTCAGAAATTTGAAGCTTACGTAGGAGGCGAGCTAGCTCAGTGGTTAGAGCGTCGGGCTAGTGATCCGAAGGGGCATGGTTCAAATCCTGCGTTCGCTTCAGATTTTTGAAATGCTTATCACAAAGATAACTCTTTGAGATAAAAATCTAGTGTGGAAAGCACTTAAAATAAACATCATAAAATTGATTTAGCAGTGCGTCATCTCTCGTCAATCTTTAGAAGTTCTAATAACTTCTAGTTGAGTGATAACCTGTCTAATACGGGTATCACAGGTGGCGCCACCAACGCTATAAGTTGGGAAATGTATAAGCACTTCAGAAATTTGAAGCTTACGTAGGAGGCGAGCTAGCTCAGTGGTTAGAGCGTCGGGCTAGTGATCCGAAGGGGCATGGTTCAAATCCTGCGTTCGCTTCAGATTTTTGAAATGCTTATCACAAAGATAACTCTTTGAGATAAAAATCTAGTGTGGAAAGCACTTAAAATAAACATCATAAAATTGATTTAGCAGTGCGTCATCTCTCGTCAATCTTTAGAAGTTCTAATAACTTCTAGTTGAGTGATAACCTGTCTAATACGGGTATCACAGGTGGCGCCACCAACGCTATAAGTTGGGAAATGTATAAGCACTTCAGAAATTTGAAGCTTACGTAGGAGGCGAGCTAGCTCAGTGGTTAGAGCGTCGGGCTAGTGATCCGAAGGGGCATGGTTCAAATCCTGCGTTCGCTTCAGATTTTTGAAATGCTTATCACAAAGATAACTCTTTGAGATAAAAATCTAGTGTGGAAAGCACTTAAAATAAACATCATAAAATTGATTTAGCAGTGCGTCATCTCTCGTCAATCTTTAGAAGTTCTAATAACTTCTAGTTGAGTGATAACCTGTCTAATACGGGTATCACAGGTGGCGCCACCAACGCTATAAGTTGGGAAATGTATAAGCACTTCAGAAATTTGAAGCTTACGTAGGAGGCGAGCTAGCTCAGTGGTTAGAGCGTCGGGCTAGTGATCCGAAGGGGCATGGTTCAAATCCTGCGTTCGCTTCAGATTTTTGAAATGCTTATCACAAAGATAACTCTTTGAGATAAAAATCTAGTGTGGAAAGCACTTAAAATAAACATCATAAAATTGATTTAGCAGTGCGTCATCTCTCGTCAATCTTTAGAAGTTCTAATAACTTCTAGTTGAGTGATAACCTGTCTAATACGGGTATCACAGGTGGCGCCACCAACGCTATAAGTTGGGAAATGTATAAGCACTTCAGAAATTTGAAGCTTACGTAGGAGGCGAGCTAGCTCAGTGGTTAGAGCGTCGGGCTAGTGATCCGAAGGGGCATGGTTCAAATCCTGCGTTCGCTTCAGATTTTTGAAATGCTTATCACAAAGATAACTCTTTGAGATAAAAATCTAGTGTGGAAAGCACTTAAAATAAACATCATAAAATTGATTTAGCAGTGCGTCATCTCTCGTCAATCTTTAGAAGTTCTAATAACTTCTAGTTGAGTGATAACCTGTCTAATACGGGTATCACAGGTGGCGCCACCAACGCTATAAGTTGGGAAATGTATAAGCACTTCAGAAATTTGAAGCTTACGTAGGAGGCGAGCTAGCTCAGTGGTTAGAGCGTCGGGCTAGTGATCCGAAGGGGCATGGTTCAAATCCTGCGTTCGCTTCAGATTTTTGAAATGCTTATCACAAAGATAACTCTTTGAGATAAAAATCTAGTGTGGAAAGCACTTAAAATAAACATCATAAAATTGATTTAGCAGTGCGTCATCTCTCGTCAATCTTTAGAAGTTCTAATAACTTCTAGTTGAGTGATAACCTGTCTAATACGGGTATCACAGGTGGCGCCACCAACGCTATAAGTTGGGAAATGTATAAGCACTTCAGAAATTTGAAGCTTACGTAGGAGGCGAGCTAGCTCAGTGGTTAGAGCGTCGGGCTAGTGATCCGAAGGGGCATGGTTCAAATCCTGCGTTCGCTTCAGATTTTTGAAATGCTTATCACAAAGATAACTTATTGGATCAATTTGTTGTCTGTCTATCCGTCTGACCGTCTGTGTGTACGAGTATGTCAAGACTCTTTATCTCGGTAACGCGTAAAGATATCGAGTTTAAATTTAAACTGTATATGTATATCTATAGTTTCCTGCAGTTGTATAAAAGAAAAACTTCTCAGTTATGGTTAAAAAAAGTTAAGAGCCGTTTATGTCGTAAAAAACCGCATATTTCGACACTCACAAAAATCTAAACCTACAGGGTACTTCCCGTTGACATAGAACTATGAAATTTGACGAGAAGCATTGTCTCAGAGTACACATATAGGAATAAATCTGAAAACTGTGCATTTTTATTTAAATCACAAAAAATATGGGTTCAAAATTCAAAGTGAGTAAATCGTATCATGTAAGGTATAGAGATTTTAACAACTTACTTCCCAATTTTGGGAAATTTTCTGGATTTGTACGGAACCCTCGATGTGCGAGCCTGACTCGCACTTGTCTCGTTTTTTTTCTCAAGTCCGAGTTGCCTCATAAAAATAGTTGTTCTTAATGATGGAAAAATTACCTCCTTTTGGTATCTTTCACCAGTTCTGGATAACCCTGTAGCGTAGATTGATTTTGTTTTTCAGCGATCATCAAAGTTAAGCAACGTTCTGTCAAAAACATTGAAATATCCTTAGTTATATTGTGATTCGAATCAGTTTTTGTTGGTTTGTGATGACTGCTTCGGTGGCTCAGTGGTTAGTGACCATAACTTCTGGGTCAAAGAGGCGTGGGTTCGATCCCCACCTAGGGAAAAAATTTATGTGATGAACATAGATGTTTGCTCTGTGTCTGAGTGTTATTTAGATTCAGATTCAGATCATTTATTGGCCATTTATAACATGTCAGTCATACAAGGCAAGTCAGTTTACAAAATTAAAATATAGAAACTATGTAATTTAAAAATTCTTAATCATAAACATTAATAATCAATAGTAAATAAAATAATAACAAAAGTCAAATTATACATCAGCGATACGTCATAGGAAATCACAAAAATAAAATTACATATTAGTCATAAAATTTGTTTTGTAGTGGAACTTTTCTAAATGTATGGAGTTGCATGCAAATATAGAAATATAGAATCAATGTCAAATATCAAATATTATTTTATTAATCATCAAAAGAATCATCATTTAATTTCATCGCTAAAAACTCACCCAGCTTATAAAACACATTATTCGTTAAAAAATATTTAATTTTTCTTTTAAAATCAGAATAAGGTAGGTCAGTAATCGATTTTGGTAATTTATTGTACATAAAAATCTTATTGTACACGCCATGTCTTTGCGTTTAGTTACTATCTATATAAGTACTGTACCAGCCTTTTTAATAGCTCACTACAGGACGTAGGCCTACCCACGAAGGGGTGATTGGGCCATATACACCACGCTGGCCCAGTGCAGGTTGGTGGATTCATATTACGCTATCGAACTTCTTCTACGGACGCATGCAGGTTGCCTCACGATGTTTTCCTTCACCGAAAAGCCAGTGGTGTTAAATTCCGTACAAAAATTCCAAAGAACTCATTGGTACGGGACCAGGATTTGAACCCACGACCTCACGATTGCAAGGCGAGTGTCAATACCTCTAGGCCACCACGGCTTCTATATAATTATGTATTTAAAAATAAGTATATGTAGTATATCAGTCTCTGGCAGCCATATCACAAGCTTTGCTTAGTTTGGGGTCAGGGGCCGTGTGTAAGATGTCCCAAAAATATTTATATTATTTATTTGTTTGTTACTCTTTTGTACAACAAAATAACGACGGATCGATTTTATTTTTGACGTGATAACGTCTAATAAATCGATGAACGCCGGCTGCACGCACGAAAAAGTGACTTGTTCCGCCTCAGCCGAGCGTGCAAGCGAAAGCGCGGAACAAGCAACAATAGAGGCACGATCCGCCTAGGCGTTCGGCGTGTTTCCATTTTCGATTCAACAATGTTTTCTTACGGCGTTATCACGTTAAATTATTGTCCGTAAACAAACTTTACAGATAACATTTTTTTTGCATGTGTTTAATTTACAGGTTGAACAATGCCATAAACTACTTTTTAATTTGAGCAAAATTAATATTAGGTATACATAAAAAGTACTCTATCAACAATGTAACGTGATAAAAATAAAAATAAATTGAATTTATAAAGGTAAATGTTTCGTGTGACGTTACCAGTTAGAGCAAAGGGACAAATTATACAAAAGGGGACAAATGATACTAAAAGGGACAAATGATACAAAAGGGATAAATGATAATTGTGACACCTTATTGAAGGGCTTGAAGAGCTGACACAATAGCTACCTTCAAAGGTGCTGCAGCTACCTATCAAATAAACAAAATGTTACCTGGATAAACTAAGTCGATAAGAACAAAGAACCTGTTCCCAAAGACCGTATTATTATCTACCTGTGAGTTGTTGAGCGAGGACAAAATTTAAAAAAAATGTTTTGTAAGTTAAATCACAACAAATTTATTTGTAAAAATCTTAACTCCTTGAAGTTACATGAAATCGTCTTAAATCTAAAGCGAGTATGTTTACTTGGTTATGACCAGAGGGTCTTAACGCCGACGGGTTTAAAATTACACAAACTTAACCGTTGTAAAGTTTACTATTACTTATTACTATATTTTCAACACTTAAATTAAAGCGAACCTAATTAAACCAAACCTCTAGCAATGTAGTAGGTAATTTAATTACAGAGTCGGTGCATATACCGTCTGCAAGATTACAAAAAATACAAACTAATGTGATTTTAAACATTAATTTACAATCAAGCGAACAAAACGGTAGCTAATCGTTTTGTTCGTGAATAAAAGCCCTGGTTGGTGTAGAAAAACAAAAAAGGGGTTACTTGCGATCCGTGGTTAGCTGCGCGTGGTACTTGCTATCTTTATGGCAGGTACGCTTGCAGGATGAAATCCGCAAGTGGAAACAGGTGTAGGCTGGCAGGTAAGCAACGAAGCTAGCCTGCCGATACCACAAATATGACGCGTGCAAAAATCAGGAAGCCGTAATCGTCGCCAGTTCGTCGGGGGGATCAATCGGGTCGCGGGAAGAGGCTATGGACAAACCACCGGGAAAATTCTGAGATCAAAAAAGTGTATCACAGCGAATGAAAATTCAGATGAATTGACGAGCGAATCACTAAATCAATCGACTAACCTCTTTCACCTCTTTTTAAATGCCTCCGCCCTCAGGCAGATGAAGGTGCGGAGCACCAAGTCCTTCACGAAAGTCTCAACAAAAAGAGCCAACTCGAGATCGTCGATTCGAGAAGCCAAAGAGAATGTAACAGCGAGAAGCTTTCTGCAATCTCTTTCCAAAAATTGCCAAATCATTTCTGTTACTTTTGAACCGTTTCAAATCACGCATCCATCTATGACGTCGCCGCACTTAATCTACTACGCCATGTAAACAAAATATTTTTATTTACGTTCCATTTTCCCAACAAGGTTATGTAAAATAATACAGATAAAAAAGAAATTATTTCTATTCTCGTATTTTTACTGTTCAGTCAAAACATGACAGCGTGAAGCAGTCCAAACATGACAGCGTCAAACCAACTGTGACTTTTACTGTCTCATAACTTGCAAACTTCAAAGTCACTGTTGCATATTATTGTGAGTAAACAAAATCGCATTCGCTATTCAATGTTTTCGATTTAAATTTCAAATCAACAGTTAAAAAGTGCAAAACCGAATGACTGTGATGTTTAAGTGTGTAACAAGAAAAAATAAGTATAATAAATAGCTACGCTACAATAAACAAAGTAAAAAATATAAACTAATCTTAAAATTAGTAATTACGTAGTCCACTAAGATATTAATACTGTTTGATCGCTAATTTGTATTATGTCTAGATCTCCATTAATCTCCAAATACATCTAATTGCTTTTCACGTACCTAAGTTAGCTTAAGCAGATTATGTGTGGGTGTTGCAGTAACTTGTATATTATTCTGTTACACCCACATAGATCACAATCGTTGGAATTACCATTTATAAACATCACCAACATCTTTTAATTCAACCTACTACTGGACCTGGATAGTTAGCAAATCTCTTTGGAGATTCTTTCTCCAATCGTCTATGAATCTTTAACCATGTTTTACTATAAAATAAGAACTTTGAAAGAGAAGTGAGAGAAGAAAACTATGTACAATTACCTACTTTTAGCACACATACCTATACTTAGTCGTCCACTTTGATTCCCTGTATCGGGAGAAGATATACCTCAAAAAAGAATATACAGGGTCACAGGGTAAAGGGTGTGTAGTTTACTATGTTTCTGACTAATTTGACTATGAAATACGCTATCGTAAATTTAAAAAAAAAACAAACATATTTGAAATTGGTATTTATAAAATTCCCAATTTTCGGCTATCAGCTCGGAAGTTTTGAAACGTGTAAGTCGTATTATTATTTTTATTTGATTTTTACATGTAAAATAATGTTTTATGACCTCACTACCCAATATTGTCCGTAAAATTAACCTTTTATAAAAAGTATTTGAATTCAAATATCTCGAAAACTGTGAGATTTAGGATATAGTGTTTCATAGTCAAATCAGTCAGAAACGTAGTAAACTACACACGCTTAACGGGAATAGTTCGACTTAGCCTGTAACCCTGTATAAATTCATCACAGAAATTTGTCGTTGTTTCAGCAATGTTTGTTGAAGAACTTTTTGACCCCATCCGTAATCAGTCCTCCGTGCTTTGTACTCTGCCCACTGCCATTTCAACTTGTCAATCTCCTGGGCTATGACGGTAACTTTGGTTCATCTACAGATCTCCTCAATTGGATCTCGCAGAGAAACTCCAAGCATAGCTCTCACTTTCTTGGTCTACTGGGAGCTTACTAATAAGGCTCACAGTAAGAGACCACGTTTCTGTGCCAAAAGTCATCACTGGCAACACACGCTGGTCGAAAACTTTGGACTTGACGCACTGAGGTATGTTGGAAAACGGATGTAAGTCGGATCACTGAAATTAATGTATTAATAACAGTAGAAGTACTACAGAATGTCAAATAATACAATACAATACAACAACACTTTATTGACACCAACAAGAAAACATAACAAAAGAAACAAAGACAGAAAAGGCACAAAAGGCGGTCTTATCGCTAAAAGCGATTTCTTCCAGACAACCTCTCTTGGATGCGAGGAAACGTAAATACGACAAGGACGGTGTAAACGTAAAAACAAAATAATAATAATAAAATAATGAAAACCAAAAATTCCTAATCAACAATAAAATAAACTACATAATAATAGCCATACATAAATACTTCAAATAATACATACATTAAAAATAAACATACTTATACGTAAATATATTACAAACAAATTAATAACGAGGAGTGATATGTGGATCAGTCAGAGAGAGCTTTGCGAGATAATGTTGCAGAACCTGGGCCTTGAAAGATTCAACGCTCTGTGCACGTCTGATAGTCACAGGAAGGTCATTCCAGAGCGCTACTGCTCGAACACTAAAAGAAAAATCATAAAAAATAGTAGAATGAGATGGAGTGGAAAGAAGGAGATTGCTAGAAGATCTAAGATTGACAGAGTGAGTGTCACAGAGAAAAGTGAAGCGAGAGCGTAAATATGAAGGAGAAGACGGAATAAGGGATGTATTTACAGAGGAATCTGCAGACTTTGATTAAATCACCATCGAAGCTTGACCATTAGTTCTAGAACTTCTCAGTGAGAATGAATGGGTGACCATGCGAATCACACACATGCACTAGCGCCCATTCGCACTCTAATTAAGCTTCCGATTGCACATTGGTTCGCAGTCTGACTTATTATAAAGGCTGATCCACACCAAAGTAGGTAATATCAAGACTAGTAGAGCCAAGCAGTAGAGACACGGGAGATAAACGATTTTATCGTAGGCCTAGGCTGAGACTTGCAACTTGATAAACAAAGAAGCTACAAAAAGCAGTACCTACATACATATTTGTATTTTTGCAGAACAATGTTTATTAAATTGATTTTTGTTCGTAAAATGTCATAAATTGGTTTGTATGGGTTTTTTTTGGGCCCCGTATCTCTAAATAAAGGAATTTTATTTCATTTTTGACCGACGAATCGGATGAGGTACTCAATTCGACGCGTATATTTTTTTCATGTAACCACCAAAACTTTTTACATAGTAGTCAGATTTCGATAATTATTATTTTATTAGAAAGAGTATACTTTGAAATTGGTCTCATTTAAATTATATCGAAATCGGCTGAGATACTTTTGTTAAATCAACAAAAATGTAAAAAATGCTACATCGATCCGTGCGAAATATTCGCGTATTCTGCGAAAAATAATTATGTAAAGTTTTATTATATCTTTGTGTGTTTGCGTTTTCTCTCTAAATATTTTTTTTCTCTGCTAGTGTTATTAGCAATTAAGACACATTTCTAGCTAGGCGCATACTGCCGTAACACGGTATGCAGAACATAGTACCTATTCACTGTCTTAAAGTAAACTTTTTAAATTTACCGTCTTAACTAAAATGATCTAATAATATTATGACACTTTCCGAAAAATCAAAGAGTTTTTTGCAGAAGGTGCTGTTTAAATATACGCTTTATGCTGTTCTTGTAAGTTAGATACAACGTTTCGAGACATTTGGTAACATGACTAGTTTTTATCTCATAAATAACAAAATAATTGATGAAATAACAAACAACATCGCATATTCGACTTCACCTTTATTCCTGTGTGACCTGCGCTTAAACGCAGGCCATTGTCAGAATTTCCTATTTCGACTAACAAATTGGTTGTCATCGGCAGAAAGCTGGACCAAGGCTGTTGGAAACCAAATCGAATTTAATTATTCGAACAATAGCAAGTTTTTGGAGTCACCCTTTGTGTGAACTACGCTTAACAAATTGCACGCGGTTTTTCAGCTGCCACAACAAAAAAATAACATTCGTGTCATTCAAAAATAAAATTGAAGACAACAATAAGTCCGATTATAGAGGCTCCAGCGTACATTCAATAGCAAAGTAAAAAGCGTTTTCTCTATCGAATTCCTAAAGTGAAAAAGAAACAGAACTATGCTACTTTGCTATTGTAATTACGATGGCGCCTCTGTAATCGGGCTTAATATACACTTAAAATTAATGAATTTTATGGGACTAATTTGTGAGCAAGCAAGCAGTCTTCTGCAAGTATATTAATAATAATTAGGTACCTACGTAAAAAATGCCATGGTAAGCTGGTAAGCCATGGTGGTCTAGAGGTAGTGTGACACCCGCCTTACAATCGTGAGGTCGTGGGTTCAAATCCCGTACCAATTTGTTCTTTGGAAGTTATGTACGGAATTTCACACCACTGGCTTTTCGGTGAAGGAAAACATCATGAGAAAAAAATCGATGGCGTATGCAAACCCACCAACCTGCACTGGGTCAGCGCGGTGGATATGGCCCAATAACCTTTCGTGGGTAGGCTTACGTCCTGCAGTGGACTGCATTAAAAAAAGGCTAGTACAGTACAGTAAAAAAAAAATATCACATAAATACATATAAGGGCGAAACGGAAATCGTATAATATACTCGTAGGTACACATAAAACTTATATCAAAATTGACAAGCTTCTCTTTCCTCAAAGTCTGTTAAAAACATATACCTACTCGCTCTTCAACCAAAAAATGAAATCTGTACGGTAAGAAATCGTCTTTTTAGCGGGAATTTATGTGAATAAGAAAGCATTAAGATGCCAAAGGATCCGGTTGGTAGACTTGGCGTTTGGATTCAAGTGCATTACATAAAGCTTTGGTTCAGTTGTAATTATCCAAGCAATCTACTACTAGCTTATAACTTTTTACCACTAAGCATGCTTCTTGCAAAGCCGTGGTGGTTTAGTGGTAGTGATATCTGCCTTGCAATCGTTTGGTCGTGGGTTCAAATCCCTGTTTCGTACCAATGAGTTCTTCGGAAATTATGTACGGAATTTAACACCACTGGCTTTTTGGTGAAGGAAAACATTGTGAGGCAACCTGCATACCGTAGAAGAAATTCGACGGAGTGTGTGAATTCATCAACCCGCACTGGGCCAGCGTAGTAGATATGTCGCTATTACCCTTCATGAGTAGGCCTACGTCTTGCAGTGGACTTTTAAAAAGGCTGATACATTGCATTACAGTGCTTCCTGCGGTGTGACTGAGGCCCCAGATCCATAGTATCCTAACCTAATGGATTATTATATTCACAGTTCCTACTCAGAGACTGACTTCATATATCTCATCATCATTATTATCAGCCGTAAGACGTCCACTGCTGGACATAAGCCTCCCCTATGGATTTTCAATAAGCCCGGTCGGAAGCGGCCTGCATTCTGCGGTCTTAATAATATCTTAATAATGTCTTTATAATAATCTTCGGTTCTCGGTGGACGTCCTACGCTACGCTTACCGGTGTGTGGTCTCCATTCGAGAACTTTACTGCCCCATCGGCCATCAGTTCTCCGAGCTATGTGCTCTGCCCATTGCCATTTCAACTTACTAATCCGCTGGGTTATGTCGGTAACTTTGGTTTGTCTGCGAATATTCGTCATATATCTGCAACAGTATAAATAATAACTTCACATTTAGTTTGTCAAGAGAATACTCTCTTTTTTTAAAGTTTGCTTATTTTCATGCTTCTTTTTTATTTTTAGGGTTCCGTACCTCAAACGGAAAAAACGGAACCCTTATAGGATCACTTTGTTGACCGTCTGTCCGTCTGTCCGTCTGTGTGTATTTCAAGATTCTTTATCTCGGGAACGCGTAAAGATATCGTTGAAATTTAAACTGCAGTTGTGTAAAAGAAAAGCTTCTCAGTTACCGTATAAAAAAGTTAGAGCCGTTTATGTCATAAAAAACGCATATTTCAACGCTCACAAAAATCAAAACCTACAGGGTACTTCCCGTTGACATAGAACTATGAAATTTGGCGAGAAGCATTGTCTCAAAGTACACAAGGAATAAATCTGAAAACTGTACATTTTTATTTAAATCATATAAAAATAGGGCCTCAAAATACGCAAAATTTGGGTTCAAAATTCAAAGTGAGTAAATCGTATCATGTAAGGTATCATTTAAAAGAAATTCATTAGCACATGCTAAACCAGGTTTTTAATTACTTTAACAATGTGTTTGCACGGAACCCTCAATGTGCGAGCCTGACTCGCACTTGTCCGGTTTTTTATACTATCTTGACTTTTATCTCCAGATAACACCTACACATGCCAAAATGATTTGATAAAACAGTACCAACTAGGTGCAAGTATTTAATCCACGGACGGGCAACCACGGGCGTTGTGTTGCGGAAACAACAAATAGTCGTCCCCGTCCTCGTATTGTTGCGTCCAATGTTTCACTGCATCCCACAATGTATTTAGCAAGCCGGAAAATACTGGCTCAAATACATAAAACATGTGGTCTTTGTTTTATAACTGCTCTTGGTAAAAAATCGACTATTTGGAGTGAATTGGTTGACGTTGATTTAGATGTACAATTTGTACAGGTTTGTGTCATTGTATTTGAATCCAAATGAAATACAAACGATTAATGGATAGTATTTATTTATAGTTTTGTGCTCGCTCATCGAGTTATTATTCAAATATTTTGTGAAATAACACAAACAAAGACATTTGTTGAATTTTATCTAAAGATTTAAAGTACTAAATCTTTCATTTAGGATTTTGTAACTATTAATTAAATATTAGGTTAGTTATGCAGGAAGTTAGCTATACACTAAATACAATGGTAATCTTATTTTAATAAGTACAGAAATACAGAAAAAATATAATTATTTGGGACAAAACAATTAAGTACACACTAAACCAAAACATACAAATACAATTTTTTCGTTGAGGTAAAAATTAACAAATTCAATATCATTTGCGTCACAATATTAAAATGAAAAATAATTAACAGAAAAACAAATGAAAAAAAATAAACAATATGGAATCAAAAATGAGATTAAAAATTGAATAGACATGAGTCAATTATAATCATACAATGTCAATAATAGAATTATGAAATCTATATAGGTACCTGCGAGTATACTAATGGTTGTTATTCTCGCTAAAACTCTAGAGCGGCTGGACTGATTGGGTAAATTTTGGTCTTGAAATATCCGTGAAAACTAAGGGAAGGTTAAACGGTGAGAAAATTTAAAAATGTACAGAGAAAAATAATAAAACATTAATTAAATTTTCCCATACAAAATGTTGCTACATGGAAAAGTTGTCATTGACAGATGGTGAGATGAAGTTCACCGAGTCATGTCAAATAAAATAATCAGCATATTATATTATATCGACATAGGTTCGCTGGCAAAAGTGTGGCGCGTTTTGAATAGAGTTCAGCAAAATAACCATGTCTCTACAATCTCTACAAAATTTTTATTCTACCGTTCATAAGTAATACAAGGATCAGAAAAATACAACGGTAAGTAGTATTAGAGCCCATTGACATCGGAAGGGAACTGATTAAATTTCCAGAGGCAGCAAAACGGAAAAACGCAATAAGTTGTTTGCAGCACAAATGAAATTGGAACGGCGACGCGCCGGTAACATCCGCCGGCCATTGTACAGCTTAACCACGATGAGAAAGTAGAACTGTTGTCAAAAAATTGTAATACAAATTACCTGTACCATCCATTATACTTCAGTGCCTCTAGTCGAAAGTTTTCAACCAATGTGTTTCTGGTTATGACTCTTGGTACAAAAACGTCATCGTTTCTGCCATAGGACGTCCACTGCTGGACATAGGCTTCTTATACTGTACTATATCAGCCTTTTTTTAATAGGCCACAGGACGTAGGCCTACCCACGAAGGGTGGTTGGGCCATAGTTGGGCCACGCTGGGCCAGTGCGGGTTGGTGGATTCACATACTCTATCGGATTTCTTCTACTGACATATGCAGGTTGCCTCACGAAGTTTTCCTTCATCGAAAAGCCAGTGGTGTTAAATTCCGTACATAAATTCCAAAGAACTCATTGGTACGGGACCGGAATTCGTACCCTCGACCTCACGATCGTAAGACGGGTGTCACTACCACTGGACCACCACGGCTTACATAGGCTTCCTATAAAGATCTCCAATAAGACCGCTTGGTAGCGGCCTGCATCCAGCGCGACCCTGCAGTCTTAATAAGGTCACCCGTTCAACTTGTGGGTGATGTCCTACGCTGCGCTTACCGGTACGTGGTCTCCACTGAAGAACGTTTTAATCAAGTCAAGTCAAGTCAAAATTTCTTTATTCCGTAGACACAATACAGGCACTTGGAATCGTCTAGTTACAATTTTTAAAAGTTCAACTTAATTGAATTTTTACTATACATAAATAAGCACACTTTTTAAATTTTACCAAATCAGTATCGGTCATTAATAGTTAAGTATATTATGTACGTTCAGAAGTCTCGAGTGCGCCGCAATATAGCGCATTGTGCACCATTTTTCTTTACTTGGGCACAAATTTTAGATTAGATTAGATTTAGGCGCTACACTAGCGCCTCTAATAATATAATATAATAATAATAATAATATATCATTTATTCCAGAATAAAAAATTCCATATTTACAATTGTAAAATAATAAAATAAAATAAAATGTACATTTGATTTAAATAATGTCAGTCTGTGTATCTTCTAATGTAAAGCTTGTTCCATCTCATAGGAATGGGTCCATTTACTTGCATCATCGTGGCGAGCACAGTATTCTCTGAGCGGTGGAATCTCTCGCGTGTGTTCGCTGATCTTTGCCGCATCAGCGCGGCGAAACCGGCCAGTCTTCGTTCCGTGAACATTCCGGAAGCACTGCAAAATCTTGGCAGTTTCAGTAATATACGCAAAGCATTGTTGTATTGTACCCTAAGTGCATTATACTCTGCCTTTGTATGATTCCACCAGAGCTCGCAAGTGTACAGGTTTGTGCAGTACGTCTGAAAAAGCAACCTCTTGACTTCTTCGCTGCATCTGGTGAACCTCCGCGCGAGCATATTCGACTTAACACTTAGGGCACGTCTCTGCCTGTCAAGATCCCGCGAGTCAGAAAGATTGCTCGCGACAATATGTCCCAGATATTTAAACTCCTCAACCCACTCAATTTTCATGCCATCTAGTGTGATTGGTGGTACGTTCTTGGGTTTCGTTTTTGCCTTGAACATCATTCCTTTGGTCTTTTTGACATTGTACACTAGTCCATGGCATTTGGCATAGTTTTCGCATATGTCAAGCAGTCGGCGCAGTGCTGAGACCGTCGGTGCTAGAAGTACCATATCATCCGCGTAAGCTATGTGATTTACACACGTTCCAGCAATATGGCATCCCACTGCCGATTCCGTCAGCAACTGGCTAAGCTTGTCCATGTAGACATTGAAAAATATTGGAGATGATGACCCACCTTGTCTCACTCCGCATCGCAATGGTACTGACTTCGAAAAGGCGTCACTCCATCTCACTATATTTTCTTGTTGCTGATGCCATTTCGAAAGTATGTCGACTATTTGATCAGGCAGCTTCCTGGCCCTTAATTTCTGCCACAATTTCGAATGCACAACACGGTCGAACGCCTTTGACAAATCGAGGAAGCAGGCATATACACTAGTATCACGGCTGACATAATGACTCACGGTATGTTTAAGTGTAAATATGCCCATGTCCGTAGAACCACCAGATTTGAAACCGACTTGCGAGTCTGATACTTTCAGATTTTTGGAGTATTTAAGCACTATGATCTTCTCAAATACTCTTGCACAAACTGTGGCAAGTGATATTGGTCGATATCACTTGCCACAGTTTGCAACCAACTGACGCTCTTCAGAATGGGAATTACTATCGTTTTGGTGAATTCGTCGGGAAGGTAATTCCATTTAATCATCGACGTAAAGAGATTTGCCAGTAAAAGTGGAACTATCCAACTCGAATGTTTAATATGTTCCAGAGTTAGTGTATCATGTCCTGGTGATTTGCCAGTTCCCATTTTCTTCAGTGCACTATTTACTTCCTCTACTGTGATTTCGATGGCCTTTTCTTCTGGGCATTTTAAAATAGTTTCACATTCTTCTTCTACTAAAGGTGTCAAATTCATAAAATTGTTGCAAAGAGTATTGGCAATATCAATATCCTTTGTTTTTCCATCCATGTGAGTCGGAACTATATTCTGGTTTCTTGTTGCTGCACTAGTTTTGGACCAGAAAGAGACAAAACTTTTGTTTTTGAGGTCACGGGCCATGGCATCCATTTTAATTTGTTCTTCAGAATTTTGACAATCCCTCAGTGCTTTTTTAAATATTTGCTTCGATCTTTTTCTCTCTTCGAAGATCGGACCACTTCTAGGCCTTTGCGCTTCGATCCACTTAAGAAATGCCACTCTTGATGCCTCATATTTGTGCTTAACGTAGTCATTCCATCCTGGCACAATCCGTGGACCTGTTTTTCGTTTAGTGAAAACTTGTTCAGCGGCTACTTTTAAGTTATCTACTATGTCGTTATAGAGTCTGTTTATCTCTCTTTTGCCTTCATCAATCGACAAATCACTGTCAATGGGTAGTACGTTGAGAAATAATTTATGGGCTACTTCTTGGTATCTGCTAATATCTTCAGCCGTTCTCGGTTTCCACATCGATGGTTTGTCAATCTTAGCAGAAGTCGCGTTCACTCTGATTAACCCGTCTACTTTTAATTTTAGTTGAAGAAGACGATGATCCGTCCAGTCTATTGAATAGTCAATTGTCATCTCCGACTCCAGCTTGGTCACTGGTTCAGTAGCAAGGCAGTGGTCCAGCCAAGATACCGAGTGATGGGCGTCACTGATGTAAGTATAACTGTCTTCCGGAAGAATATTCATGTCTAACTACTTTAGGTGATACTCCTCGCAGAATCTCTTCAGTTCTTTACCAAATAGCGAGCTAGGGTTAGCGTTGAAATCGCCAATTATTATACAATTATGCCCTTGTTTTTCTTCTATTATAGTCAGTATTTGAGACAGGCATTCCACGAACTCAGTAATATTGTCCTTATCTTCATATATACATTAAAAATAAATAGCGACGTACTATTGTTCATGATTATTTCCATAGCCCCTAGTCTAGGTGTGCTGCATGGTATATACTTTACTAGCAGATTCTTACGGGTCAAAATTGCTAGGCCTCCGTATGGTCTGCCTATCAGAGGTCCATTTTCAAGGGATACCGCTGAGTTTCCCCATCCATTAAATTGAGGGTGAATATCTTGTACCTGGCCAATATTTGTTGGCAGTAACCATGTTTCCTGAATGCATAATATATCGAGCGAGTCACACAGATCTCGTAAGAATTTTGTTTTTCGCTTTAATCCTCTACAATTAATACTTCCAATATTGATTGTACTATCCATTAAGATTGTTATTAGATTTCTGTTGTGGGCCGTTTTTGTTTCTTTTGTGTATATATTTTCTATATACAATGCCCTTTGGCCAAAAATCACTACTCAAAAAATTTAAGACTCTGTCGCTATCCACCGTTTTTAAAAAAGAGTTTAAAGTGGTTTCGTTATACGACTTTAGGAGTTCTACTACAGGTGTGAGCTCACCTTTACTTTTTATATAATCGAATGAAATCTAATGCTTATCGAAATGCAATTTTCTTCTTATCTTATATTTTGAGTGGTAGCTCCGTATGTCGTAACCTAGAGATTACGACATACTGAGCTACCATGTGCACCACAGCATAATTTTATCAACATGTGTAAACGATACCGATTTATGGTGAGTACATATCTGTCACTTTATAGAGGTCGATAAAAAAATAAGTCGTGGTGCGCATGATAGGCTAGCTGATTTCTTAAGTAATGACATCTAATTCTAATTCATCTGTCGTTGGCGTATTAACACGGTCAAGCTGTTCTAGCCAGGGCAATAAATCTAGACTTAGTTCTCGCATTATGCCTGCGCTGACGACACGGGGCGTAGAGGGGGGATACCTGAGACAGGAGGGGAGGAGGATTTAATAAGTGCTACTTTTGTGCCTGCCCTGTAGTTATTAAGGAGTCGTTCAGGTCTCTTCTTTTAATTTCTTTTAACAGGATTTAATGTCTTTTTCTTTTTCGCAGGATCACGTACCCTTACCATCCACGAAGCTCAGGGACTAACGTACGAGTCGGTAATCGCCATCAAAACTAAGCCTGGAATGAAGCTACACGAGAGCGTGTCACACGCTTTCGTTGCATTGTCACGGCACACTGGAACCTTCATTTACTACGCCGACGACATCGAAGATAATGCCATCAGCCGATTCGTGCGGAGTGCATCTATCAAGAGTACAACCTGCAGATGGCTATCAGAGATCGGAACGAGGCAGTGATGGAGGCTCTGGGCCGAGATGAGGCAACAGAGTTGTTATAGAAGGACATGGGAGCGATCACAAGCAGAGTTGAAACCACCGAGTAACACACGGAGTCGTAGCCTCGGACTCTGCGGATGATCGTTTTCACAAAATAAATCTTAACAAGTGTGTAATATCTAGAGTTTAGCATTGCGTGCATACCCTGAGCATTCATTCTCGCCATCGATGGCTCCTTCTTGGGGCGGCGTCGTGTGTCGGGTCGTTCCTTTCCCTAAAATATGGTCGAGTAGAGCAATGGCTGGCACATGCGTCACACTCGTGATCGGGTGTGACGCATGTGCCAGCCACGGGCATGCGGGTCGCCGGTTTGCTCGTGGCATTCACGCAATGCATCGAAACTACTAACTTAGGCTAAAATTTAAACTAACCCATCTCTATTGTACTAACTCTTTTTGTACAGTAAAATCGAATGATTGAATATTTTAGTTAACAAAAGGCACAGACCCTGGAGTCTGTGGTTTGTAATTTTCCAATTTAAAAAAAAAATCTTTTAACGGTAAAAATTGTAACTAATTGAAAAAAAAATAAGTCTTCACAATTAACGATCAGTAAGTACCTAATAATGAGAAATATACCACGATCAATGCCTACCAATATATTAAAAACTTTAATTATTTTCACAGAACAGCAGAACTTTTTCTCTCTTCTGTGATTATTTTAGTCTATCAAACATATTAGATCATAAATGTAAAAGTTATAAAACTTTGTAACCTGAGGACGGACGGACACAAGACAGTTATAAAAGTTTCTGATTTAACTTCGGGGCCTTTAAGTTAGAGCCTCTGTGCTATTTCCCACCAGCCTCTCGCCTCTCCAACCAATAGGTGCTTGCTCGAAGAATAGCAATCACCATATCATAACCTAGTTATCCCTTTACTGTGCTAGCCTTTTTAATAGTCCACTGCAGGACGTAGGCCTACCCACTAAGGGCGATTGGGCCGTATCCACCACGCTAGCACAGTGCGGGTTGGTAGATTCACACACGCCATCAAATTTTTTCCACAAACGTATGCAGTTTGATGTTGCTCACGATGTTTTCCTTTACCGAAAAGCCAATAGTGTGAAATTCCGTAAATAAGTTCCAAAGAAACTCATTGGTACGGGACCGGGATTTGAATCAACGACCTCACGAATGATAGGCGAGTGTTACTACAACTAAACCACCACGGATACCCTCCCTCCCTTGTTATACCTCCCACCCCCCACTTCCCATATCCGTGCATAATTTGTCCGTCGTCGTCAATTCCAACGGTCCAATATTAGTCGCTGTCCACGGGAAGTTTTTGAATTCGTTATGTCGGAGCCGTGTTGGTCGGCAGGTGACCTTTTTATGCTATGGAATTCAGAAAACAGTGAAGCAACTTTATATTTTATTTCATATAGGTTTGCGTTGGATTGAAGTTTGACTACACACTGCCTGATGTTAAGCAGATATACGGTCTAGGGCGTAACTCTTACCTAGAATATACCTACTTAATCGGGATTTGAAGACACCCACTTTGTACTTTAACGGGAAGACAGAGAGTCGGATAGTGACATAAATTGGCTTTGTTTTATCCTGAAAAATGTTAAGGGGCGTTTAAAGCTGCTGTTTTTTTCCCTTCTCTTATTGTTCTGAGGGAAAAACCGAAACGATTGGTTTCAATTATATTGTGCTCATTGCCAATTGCTATAAAGAGTTTTCCAGAACTGGTGTAATAAACCAAAAGGTGGTGATTAAGTCCTTCATTACGAACAACTTTTATAACGTGGCCAAATAAACATTCGAGAAAAAATATCAGCTTTTTCATACATTTTGTTGTAACTGAATAGAAAAAAAAAATTGTCTGGTTGATTTTGTCTCAGACTATGAGTTGGCTCCATAGTAAAAGTTGTTCTATAAGCAAGCTAAGCATATAACCCTGTATGTTGAAACCTTCCATGCTGCGGCCGGTGTGTCCCGCGAGACAAGGCTGTACATTAATATTTCTCGCAATCTGTTTGTCTTTCGGTTAATTTGCATTTATATTGAATTGTTTTGCCTTTTTCAGCGAGAACTGAACTCATATAACGTTACTAGCTGCCCGTCCCGGCTTTGCCCGGGTATGATTGGCTATACATATACTTACCACGTAATGTAGGTATGCGCCACACACATGCTAGACATACCGGATGAACCATTATGATGAGTTAAAACCTACCCAAATCGCGAGAGTTTCCGTAGTCTTAAACTTTTCGAAGTTTATGAAAAAGAGATACCCAATACATACTGGCATATCTAAATAAAAGTGCGTTCGTATGTGTTGGGTGGCTGTACATAATATATAGCCCTGATTTCAGAAAATGACAATGATGAGAATGAAAGCGACGTTAAAATATTACAGACCCACAGTCTATACATTCTACCCATGTAAGTTAGTTTCTTGATCTAGTCTTCACTCGAGAATTTTGAAAAACATTGGACATCAGTTCTACTTCTACGAATTGTGTGCCCTACTTAAGGCCTCTTCAACTTGCTAACCCAAAGAGCTGTGATGGAAGGAATCGAAGCGCTGGCATCCAATGTGTTCCGGACGTCACGACCAGATCTTAGATTCACGTGAAGACCTTCGCTACACTTGCCAATACATTGTCTACATTCGAGAACTTTAAGGTCGACAATTCGTTTCACATACTATGTGTAGGGGCGTAGCTACCGCAGTATCAGCCGTGTCAATAATACGGGGTTCCCGGGCTACAGGGGCCTTAACGTGTGTAAGCAAAACCTAGTAAAATGTTATCCACAATGTCACCTAATCTCGTGCTTCCCGAAAAAAAATCATCTCTTTTTTTCCCGGGTTAAGCATTCTTCCAAAAGTTGTCCTAAGAGGCAGAAATTTTATAACAACTGAAATCGTCTTCAGTTAGACTTACTTAGCTGATATAGGTAATTATATTCTATTCATTATCAATTTCCTGAAAAAAAGGCAAGAAAAGTGTATATTTCTTTTGAATTGTTTGGGTAGCTCAATTTCTAGGAGGAAGTGACAACTTATAAATAACCGTCTTACCACTAAAGTTTTAACAGTACAAATTGTACGGCTAAACATTGTTTAAATCTTTTGCGGTAAGGCGGTATATATTTATTTCAATTTAATGCAAGCATATTTGTTTCTTTTGTGAGAAATGTGTGATTTGGGCTCCCCAATATGGCCCAAGCACCCTTCTCAATTCTCAATGACCCGTTTCCTCGAATCTCGACGTTATGCCACCTAATAAGTGCCTGTAACCGAGCACTTTGGCATCGCGCGGCGTTGTAGTCGGCTTGGAATCGCCTTACGACTAACTAAAAAGCCTGCCCACTACGTAGCTTGGGCAGGATTTTGGCTCGGACACTTTTTTCACTATTGTGACTCTATAGATATTTGCTCGAAGTGAATTTTGTATTATGTACATTGTACAAAGTACATGAATTGCCAAGCGGAGTGAGCGGCGAAACGAAACTTTTATAATACTTACATTTTTGAACTCGTAATATCTTTGTAATAAAATGAATTAAATAATTTAAAAAGTTGCATAAAGCTATTGAAACAGTCTTGAATATGAAATAATTTATTTTGATAAGGATTAATACCAAGATACAAATTAAGATCCTTTTCCTGCGACGGTATTTCAATTAATTTTTAAGAATAAAAGAACAGTTATTACGGCTTAACTATAATAGTTAGATATATGCTGTCGCGACATTTTTTGTAAATTATGGTGTGTTCTATAAAGTCGTAGTACATTATTTTATTCCATCATCAATAGTTTTCGCAGCGCACGCGACGTAAGGAATTTTTCAGGTCTTTTTTTTACACCTTATGTTACATTATTGGAGTTTTAGTAAGGATCCCTAATTTTTTTTAAATATAATATAGCCTATGTTACTCGGGGATAATGTAGCTTTCCAAAGGTGAAAGAATTTTTGAAATCGGTCCAGTAGTTTCGGAGCCTATTCATTACAAACAAACAAACAAACAAACAAATCTTTCCTCTTTATAATATTGGTATAGAGAATAAAAGAACAGTTATTACGGCTTAACTATAACAGTTAGATATATGCTGTCGCGACATTTTTTGTAAATTATGGTGTGTTTTATAAAGTCGTAGTACATTATTTTATTCCATCATCAATAGTTTTCGCAGCGCACGCGACGTAAGGAATTTTTCAGGTCTTTTTTTTACACCTTATGTTACATTATTGGAGTTTTAGTAAGGATCCCTAATTTTTTTTAAAATATAATATAGCCTATGTTACTCGGGGATAATGTAGCTTTCCAAAGGTGAAAGAATTTTTGAAATCGGTCCAGTAGTTTCGGAGCCTATTCATTACAAACAAACAAACAAAGAAACAAATCTTTCCTCTTTATAATATTGGTATAGATTAACTTACGAACTTGGAATTTGAGTGCATTTCTACGAGTTTGCTCATCTGTCACGACAAAGATATACGAGCAGCTGAAAAGTATTTTTTTTTTTTTAAATAAAACTATTTTACTTTTGTACAGGCTCTTGTATAGATGTTGGTATAACATTTATGGCTAAAATGAAAATATTATTATCGTGAATATATAGATAAGACAGTATAGATATATAAAAACAGTAGCGACAGTTCACAAAAATTAACAAGTTGCAGCGTACAAAAACGACTCCTAATGTAGTGAGGCGAGTCTGTGCTAAATTATTTGATTCGCGTGCCGAATATAAATCACGATGGTTGCTCTAAAGAATCATATTTTTTAATACTAGTTGTCATACCTTTGTCGGGGTGCATTTTGCCAGATGGCATTAGATATGAGATCCGTAGACGAACCAAAGGTACCGGCATCACTTAATTACTTAAATGATTTGTAAGTAAGTGTTGATGAAAGTGAGCAAGACATATTTGTTTAAAGAACTGTTGGTCAATGCGGCTGAAACTTACTTGAACAGAGATCATGTTCTAATAAAACTAAAAGTATGACATAGGTACGAACAACGTGGATAGACTATGTAGGTACCTGATTAACATCGTATTAAACATTATGGATAGTAAGTACAGTAGCTCTGCGCGATCTTAGAAATTCATGACCAGCAATGGACTTCCTGCAGTCGAGACGATTATGAAAGGTTAGCAAAACATATCACACCAAGCGACAAGCTTTCTATAGCTCTCAGTAAAGGTGGGCATATACGGCCAGTTAAACTGATCAGTTTTTTAGCAAAATTCAGACCAATCTTATGTTGTTTTTAAACTTTCGCGATTTTAACACATTATTATTTTATACTACGGGACTAATCGCGCACTAAAATTGCGAGATAAATAAATACCTCCTCATCCCGGCGTTTCGGCCGAGTTGCATCGACCGTGGTCACGGGTAGGATGAGGAGGTATTTATTTATCTCGTAATTTTAGTGCGCGATTAGTCCCGTAGTATAAAATAATAAAGACCTATCTTATTCAAAATACTATCAGTCCTATAAAAAGTTGATGGGAAACAAATATGTAGGAAATCAAATAATAAACAACTTTAGTTCTGACCATTTCTCGTGTAAAATTGAAATAACAAAAGTTATTTAAGATTCAGTTAGTGGTTCAAATCACGAACTACCAATACCTACCTATTATTTAACTGAATGAGCTCCCATTTGGAGTGATGCGAAATCTTAAGTAAGATCGACGAGTTCGATCGATAAGTTTTTCAAAATATCCGAGATCCACAATTCAAGTTATCATCCTAGCCCGCTTCCTGGAGATTCTGGCACCGCTTAGTTGTAAATTCCACCCGTCACCCATCCGATAACTAACCGAGCCGAACGTTGCTTAACTTTGGTGATCGCTAACAAACACCCAGTCAAACTTCCCAATTCCTTTAGTTATTTGTACAAAGTCACAAAGCTATCTAGACAGCATTAAATAAACTCGTATCAGATCGCAATAAACATGAACCGTCGAATTACTCCAATAACGAACGATATTTATAACTTTTGACACACATCTGATATTTTCATGCGTTGACTGTAAATTGGAAATATCAAAAGTGCCATTAAACAAATTGCAAAGTATTAAGTTTATCTATAACTGTGAATAACTGTGTTTGTAATAAACGTTGATTTAAATTTAGGTTTTATTTCAGTATTGACCTGACTTTATAACCTTAAGCTCGTAGGCTTTTCAAGGTCAAAGGTTGTATTTTGACTCGATGACGTCTTATAAATCAATGAACGCTGGCTGCACGCACAAAAAATCATGACTCATTGTCACGTTCCGCCTGAGCTGAGCGTGCAACCGAGAGCGCGGAACATGAGATAGACAGTCTCGATGGGTCAATCATACAGTTTGTGAAGCATAATATAACGTAATCACGTAAAGTTTACGTCCCCAAGCCAATTTTACAGACAACGAATTTTTTGTCCAACCACGAAAGGCCTAATTGTTTAACAACCAATTCTTTATCCAACCACGAAAGGCTTAATTGTTTAACAACCAATTCTTTATCCAACCACGAAAGGCCTAATTGTTTAACAACCAATTCTTTATCCAACCACGAAAGGCCTAATTGTTTAACAACCAATTCTTTATCCAACCACGAAAGGCCTAATTGTTTAACAACCAATTCTTTATCCAACCACGAAAGGCCTAATTGTTTAACAACCAATTCTTTATCCAACCACGAAAGGCCTAATTGTTTATGATCAACCAAATTATTAATTTGAGGTCAGATTTGTTGTTAAACTTTCGCGATTTGAACACGTTATTATTATATACTACGGGACTAATCGCGCACTAAAACCTATAGCCTACCCGTGACCACGGTCGATGCAACTCGGTGCGCGCATATTTAGTGCGCAATTAGTCCCGTAGTACATAATAATAATTGAGGTCAGATCTGAACCTATCCGTTATTTCTTCTCCCTCTTTTTACACGAACGGCTTCTAATAATGAGAAGAGGTATGCCATTGTTCACCATGCTGGCCAAATTTGGCTTGATAAACTTTACATGAAGTTAGTTGATTGAGCTATGCCACTAAACAACTAACGATATCCAAATAACTTTTTAAAATCACGACCTTTAGATTTTAAATCCTCTGGTCACGTTACGCCGCTATAACTTTATCCACCCATTAAAATTGATAAACCTTAGCAGCGTTACCAATTTGTTAGGAATTTAAATACGATTTAGACGCAAATTCCACATTTGAGGATTTTTTTGTAATTTTTTCGTACATCAAAAATCTTTTACTTTGTTAGACGATTGTGGGAAATTCAGTAAGTAGTGGTTGGCAACTCTGCACTTACCTATGTGGCATGCATAGAATAATGTAGCATAGGTAACATAAATAAGTAGGTAAATATGCGTGTTTTTCAAAAACCATTTAATTCCAATAATATCACTTCCGTTACTATCAATGTGATTCATATTACATATCTCGTAGTCCAGTCCCATGTGGGCGGCAGTAATAAGTCGGGGGCCATGTCACGTCACGCGCTGTCGCCGTCACGGTCGGCGGGCCACTTATCAGTCAGCGGACTGTCCCCGGCTGTCACGCCCGATATTATGTCGAGGGATTCGATCAACAGTTGCTACCAGGAAACTCATTTTGGAAAACTGGCAAAGCTGTATACAAATAGATAGCCACTAAAATTAGTTTTACGAGGAACTGCATTCCACACAGAGCAACGCCCTCTCTGCCAGGCCTAATGCCGTCTCGAGACAAAACGTGAGGCTTTAGTACGTTTGAAGTCTCGGCTGATAGGCGGGCATGCTGCAGCAAATTATATTATTGACGCCGTGATGTCGTGGTCTCCGTCAGGTACTGTGGATGCAGATCAAGCCATGATGGCCCGTCGCTTCCATTCTCGCAGCACAAATGCAGATGTACGGGCTTGCAGACGTCATCACAGATTTAAAATGTAATACAGATGAAGTTGCTTCCGTCACCATCAATGTCATTCATATTACATATCTCGTGGTCCAGTCCCATGCGGGGAGCAGTAATAAATCACGGTCATGTCACGTCAGCGAGTCAGTATACGCGCTGTCGCAGTTACGGCCGGCGGGCCACTTATAAGTCTGCGGACTGTCCCCGGCTGTTACGCCCAATATTAAGTCGAGGGATTCGATCAACAGTTGCTACCATGGTATTAAGTACCTTAATCATTTGGGAAACTGATAGTGCTGTAGACAAAAATATAAGTACCTTATAATTTATTTATATAAGTACCTTAATCATTTGGGAAACTGATAGTGCTGTAGACAAAAATATAAAATGACAACATTTTATGTGAGTAATTCCGAGTTTTACCACCCTAACTTGTAATATGAAGCAAATATTAGTTCGGTCATATGGACAAAACATACTTAAAAGAATTACTAGTAGTTTCCATTCATTCATCAGCCATAGGACGTCCACCGCTGGATATAGGCCTCCCATATGGATCTTCAATAAGACTGGTTGAAAGCGCTTGCATCCACCGCGATTCTGCGAGTGTTTTACGTGTGACCAAAAAGATGGTGATTACTTGGCTCGACTTGAAGCATTGCCATTTTGCCACTCAGCGGGACAAAGTTGCCAACACGCTTGAAAATTTGAATTATGTCTGAAATTTAATCGGATGCGTAGATCGTAAAAAAATTTAGATTATCAAATGATATTGGAAACGTATTTTTTCTTTTGTCAATCAAACAACAAATGACAAAGATAAACCTTGTCAACGTTTGGGAGTGGGGGTCGTGAAGTCACTTCTCATACAGAAGCCCATACAATTGTATGGCACTTGTGACGTCACGCGGAACTTTGACGGGTTGTATCTTCATTAATTTTTGTTTAATTGACCAAAGAAAAAATACGTGTTTAATATTTTTAATGGTCTACTGACGGACTAATTATATTTTTTTAATCATCATGCCTATTGCTTTTTATATATTATTTATTTATTGGTAGCAAAAAATAATACAATTTTCTGTTGTGGTCTACTTTAAGGTTTAACAATGATGTCAAAGTTCTATAAAATACTCTGCACGAATTATAGCTTCAATACCGACGAGTTCTGTTCATATCCGATACCTAAATAAGGGTGAAACAGGGGGGAGCGCAGGGGGGTTAACTTTGATACGGGCTAATGTATTACTTTAATATTTTACAGCTGAAACCCGCGCGGGGGAGCGTTCTCTTGATTTAATGACGCAGGTTTAGTGTGGCACGTCGCTGTTATTAGATTAATGCTAGAATTTGTCACGCTGGTTCCAGCCTAAAGGTTAGTGGTTTTTGAGTGAGCTGAATTTTACGAGGCCAGACCTTAATGAGATTAATTATACCTACTGATGTACTCGTAGCAAAAAACAGCTAAAATAATAAAATCGTTTGTTTCATCGGAACGTATCTTTTACATACAATACAAGTGAACATTTTTATAAAAAATGTCTTTATTAACTACACCAATACTACTTACTTAATACTTATGCTAAAACTGCTTAATTTAACTACTACTACACACAAAGCAATTTGATCAACGATGGACGCTTAAAGGTCTAGAGGTAAAAAAAACAGATGTCTATAAAAAATAATATTTTTACTATTGCTTTTATAGACAATACAAGTAGTGATATAAGTAATCAAATTTTCGTATGCCATATATTGGCTAATTGTGTCGTAGCTAAAAATATAAAAATAAGATCCTGTCACCACAATTTAGCCGAATAAAGACTTTTGATTTTCGAATTTGAATAATTATTATGATTATTATTTTATACTACGGGACTAATCGCGCACTAAAATTACGAGATAAATAAATACCTCCTCATCCCGACGTTTCGGCCGAGTTGCATCGACCGTGGTCACGGGTAGACTGCTATAAAATAATAATGTGTTCAAATCGCGAAAGTTTAAAAACAACAATTATTATGATTATCACAGAACAGCAAAACCTTCTCTCTTCTGTAATGATTATGATATCAACTTTCAAAATCAGTACATTTGTTTAGAAACTAGTTAACTTTCGAGAGCGTTTATTAATCTTTTTAAAAATTACAATTTAAAATTAATTCTAACTTATATTTAATGTACCGATGCTAGGCACGTCTTAACCCTAGTGAAGCTGATCTTAAACTTGTTTAAACCTACACCTTAAATTCTAATGAAACCTCGGGCTTATCTTTGCTGACACTGCGTCTGGGCTGCGGAATGCAGTGGCGTGATATCGCGTGGGTGGTCGCAGTATCAGCATAGAGGCTAGTTCGGGGAACGTAACGCCTTCCCCCTTAGACCGAAGTTATCGGAAAAATGCAGTTTTTCCGAGAACTTTGTTCTTTACAATTTCCCGACATTTTCTTATGCTACTAAAAGGGGAATTGGTACCCCATTAACATTTTCTTCAATGTTCTGTTCCATATTGTCTCTTCGCATGAAACACTTAAATTTCCACCAAATGGCGTACACTAAAATGACCATAATCACCATATATAACACTATGGTGGCAACACTAACACTTTTCACACTAATTTCGCTGTTTCCGCGGCTGGGGCTTTTCTTCACTAATTCGTTGAGGCGTTGAATGGCGTCCAGGTCCACACTCTTAAGGCTTACCGGATCGGCATTCGCTTCGACGATTTTCTTGTTGTCGGGTAAATTGGGCAGGTTAACTATAGGTACCTGCTTATAGTGCGGCATATCTAATGAGTGAAAACGGTGTCCGTAGATCAATAAGTTATCGATGAAGACGTCGCACGGCTTCTGTATAGTTAATATATATGTTCCTCGGATTCGTTCCTGTGTTACGTCATCTCCACATCTCTGGGCTATGGTTTTCTCAATTTTCACAAATATTATCCACATGTTTCGGCTAATTTTCTGGATTTTCACGTTTTCCAGCTCGACTCTGTGGGGGTAGCATTTCGTAGCATTCTGTTGAAACTGCATCAGCTGCTCCTCACAGGTTTCCGCTGTGTGCATGGCTAAGGCTTTCTCTGGGCATAAAAATTCTCTAGCTGTTATTTCTCTGCATTCCTGGACTATTGGGCGGTACTTATTACCTTCTACTATTAGGTAAGGGAATTCAGGGATAATGGCGTAAACTTCTAAATAACTATATGTAGTGTTATCAACTAAAGGTACATTAATTATAAATATAACATCAGTATCTCTAGCATATGTCTTTACCGTAAATGTCTCTTCTAAGTTTACTAAATTTTGCTCATTTACTGGATACATTAATTGTTCAACCTTACTTATTTCCGTTAATAACATTAATAATTCGTCAGAGTTTAAAACTACTTTATGTAAAACTGAAACCTTACTAAATGCTATCGCCGTCTCTATGTCACTGAGCTTCATAGAGATGGTTCTGAAATTTATAGTAAATAGGTTAAATACATTTATTATATGTGACTGAAGTAATTCCGTGCTTTGTCTTTTTAAGTTATTCTTATAAAATTGTTCTAAGTTCATAATCTTATCGCTTAGCATCTTAGTGTTTTCATCAATAACCTTAGTGGAATTAACTATATGATCTAACATTTCAGAAATGATTGTTACTTTATTAGATGTCGCGGATTCGCGGTTATCTAGATCTGCTATAAGTGTATTAAAATGAACGGCGTCGTCATGGTCTAAATTGCCAGTTATAACTTTAATCAGTGAGCCTAATGGGTCAATAAGTCCACGTTTGACTCTTTTCTGAGGGATTAATTGCTGTAACTTTTCAATTGCTTAATCCCTTACGTATTGTACCTGAATTTTATTCCCGTTTATACCGCTTACTTGGGAAATATTTTGAAAAGTTTCTAAATTTGTACAAAAATCGGAAAAGTGTTTTGAATTAAGCTCTAAGTCAGAGGCTAGTCCTTCTAATTTAATTTTTTTAACAATAGACCATTCGTTTCGCTCTAAAAATGCTTTTCCTAACTTCACGGGTAGAAGACCCGGATTATCTTTAATCCTTTGCAGTTGAAGGTCCTGGTCTTGGTGACTGTATCGATCCAGAAGGGCCTGGGTCGATGTCCATAACATCAGGAGTAGGCAGCACCACCTGTGGAGGACGTTTAACATTTTTAAGGGGAACCTTGGTATTCCTGTTTCTGACTTCCACGGGGACTATGTTCCTAACTACTTCTCCTGTAACAACTGCTTTTTGGTATTTAGGTTTGTCTTTTGCCTGTCTTTTATTTACAGCTTTTGCGAAAATTACTTTTCCTGTTTCCAAATTCGGTCCTATTTCTCCACCTCTTTTCCTAATTACATTTTCTTTTTCTTTACTCATTTTTAGGGAAATATGTTTGTATAACTCATTAATCTTTTTTCTGTGGTCTTTTATTAATTGTTGTTTATATGCTTTATCGAAGTCTGTATCGAAGGCAGAGTTTACTGAGGTGTGCCCAAATACAATTTCAAACGGAGTTAAATCGGTAGCGCTATGTATAGCGTTATTGTAGGCTAGTATAGCATATGTCATTACGGAGGCGGCATCTGTGTATTTTCTCTCATATTTAGCTATGCGGTAGATTTCTATAAGGGTGGAATGAAAGCGCTCTACCATTCCCATAGAGTTTGAGTTATTGGGTGTTCCGATATGTAGTTTAATTTTATGTAAATCTGTCAATTCCTTCATTAGTTCGTTATTAAATTCAGTTCCGGGGTCACAACTAATTTTTCTGGGGATTCCGTAAAAACTGAAATATTTTAATAATGATCTAACTATTTCCGGGGTAGATCGGGACGGTACTTCTAAGGCTTGTCCTAATTTGCTGAAGGCATCAATTATTGTGAGATAATGTTTCGACTCTATTGAGAAAATGTCAATGAATATTTCCTGAAATGGGGATTCTTGAGTTTCCTTAAGTTGTAGTACCGGTTTAATGGGTTTACGGTCATATTTGGTAGTTTTACATTTTTCGCAAGAATTTATAACAGCTGCTACTGTTTCCTGCATGTTCGGCCAGTAGTAGTTTCGTTTGATTCTTTTAACCGTTTCTGATATGCCTCTATGACATGTTTTACCGTCATGTATTTTTTCTATTAGCTGTTTTTGCTCGGTCTCATCGGATACATTTACTACGCGTTCGGTGCATTCATAAAAGTTAACATTGCCTTTCTTAAATAGAGTAATTATTGTTTTTCCGAAATCGCGCCTGTGTTCGAATTTTTCAAAATAAATAAAATATTTAACTTTTGGTTTTACGTATTACGTATTTCTTCAAAAATTCTTTTATTATTTCAAAGTTATTTATTGGGAGAAATACTTCCAGAATTTTCTGGTGTTTCGTGGATAAATCGGTTACTTGCATATCGTTTCCAAATTTCTGAAATACTAATATTTGGTTTGGTTTTGTGTCTACGGCTTCTTGCAAAATGGGAATACCGGGTGAATCTAAATCTTTACCTGAATGTATAGTTTGGCTGTGGCTAGATTCGGTTTCGGACCTAACTTGCCAATGGGATTCTTTACGTAATAACTCTTCGTTTACGTCTTCGTCATCGGATAAGCTTATAGGGCTAGCTGTAGCGGTTCGATTCGAGTCGGAGAGTATAATAGTGCCAGAGTCACTGTCGTTCGATCTGTTAGTCGTTTGTTCGGTTGGTCTATCTAAGTTAACTATCATAGAGCGGTCGTCGTTTTCGTCGGATTCCAGGGCATTTACCTTAAGTCTAGATAAGGCGTCGGCATTTGTATTTTTGCGGCCATTTTTGTATTTTATATCAAAATCGTATTCCTGGAGGCGTAATCTCCAGCGCGTTAATTTACTTCCTGGTTCTTTAAGTTGGTAAAGCCAAAGTAAAGGTCTGTGGTCTGTTACTATGTCGAATTTGTGCCCGTAGAGGTAGGGGCGGAAATGTTTGGTCGCCCAAACTATAGCCAATAGTTCTCTTTCTATTGCGCTATACTTCCTCTCGGTTTCTGTCAGCGTTCGGCTGGCGTAAGCTACAGGTTTATCTGAGCCTATGGTGCCCTAAGAGAGAACAGCGCCGACGGCTACTTCTGAGGCGTCTGTTGTGAGGATGAAAGATTTCGTCATGTCTGGGTACTGTAAAATTGGGGCATTTACTAATAATTCCTTACATTTTTGGAAAGCTTCTTTGTATTTTTCGGTAATTTCTACCTTTTTACCTTTTTTCAAGCAGGCGGTTAGGGGTTGCGTTATTTTGGAAAAGTCTTTTATAAACCTACGGTAATATCCCATAAAACCTAGGAATCGCTTTATTTCTGTCTGAGTCTCTGGGATAGGATAGTTCAGTACTACTTTTATCTTGTCGTTATTTGGTTTGAGTCCGTCTTTAGTCAAAGTATGTCCTAGATATTGTACTTCTTTTCGGAGGAATTCGGATTTGTCTAGTTGTACTTTTAGGTTGGTTTGTCGGAGTCTGTCAAAAACTTTTCGGAGTTTTTCTAGGTGTTCTACTAGACCACTTGAATAGATCAATATGTCGTCTAAGTAGACAAGGCAGTGTATTCCTTGTAGACCTCTCAACACATTATCCATAGCGCGTTGGAACGTCGCTGGTGCGGTCTTTAAACCAAAGGGCATTCTAAGGAATTCGTAATGTCCATTTTGGGTAGAAAATGCGGTTTTTTGTCTGTCTTGTTCTGAAATTTCAATTTGGTGGTATCCGGAAGCTAAGTCAAGAGTTGTAAAATAGCTACTTTTACCTAATTTGTCAAATAAGTCGCAAATGTTGGGAAGTGGGTATCTATCGTCAGTCGTAATTTCGTTAAGTCTGCGGTAGTCAATAACCATTCTGTATTTAGGCTGTCCGGAAGCATCCATTTTTTTTGGAACTAGGTGAACGGGGGCGCTCCAGGGTGAATGTGACTCCTGGACCACATTGTCCCTGAGTAGTTTATCAACTTGTTCTTTAATTTCCTGGGCTTGGGCTGGAGCCTGTCTATACGGTTTTATATAGATAGGGTCCTCGTTGATTGTCCTAATATGATGTTTAACTTGATTGGTAAATGTCAGCGGTAAGTTTTCACAGTAAAATATATCTTTGTATTCCTCACATAAGTCTCGTATTGCTTTATTTTCTTCATAATTTAAATGGTCAAGTCGTAATTTTCTCAAGTTTTCTTTCAGTAATTCATCTACGTCTACGTTAGTCATGTCGTTATTGTAATTTACGTCACAAATTTCATTTTCCTCACAAATTTTAGTCACTTTGAACGGTCTTGTCACTGTCATAGTCATGTTTCTGTCAGATGCGTTTTGAATCACGGTTGTCGCGAAATAGTTTTCACACTTAACTAGAGCTGAGGGCATGCGTATGTTTTCGAAAAGTTGGGTAAAATTGATAATAGCGTCGCCATTTTCCAAATTCACGGGTAATCTTACTCGGTGCTCTGAGCGTGCTTCTAGATTTATTATGTATTCGCGGTCGTAAATTATAGGTATAGTGGTTTCTTCAGTTTTCAGAATTTTCCTGCCTAAATCCATGTTTGCTTTTAGTTTCGACATAAGGTCTAATCCAATCACACCATCATTTTTTCTGTCTACGTCATATATGAAAAATTTATGAAAACCGGGTTTGTTAAAAATTTGAAAATTCGGAATTTTCACGACTTCGTTGTGGGTGCTGGTAGCATGCGTACTAGTTACTGTAAATGGTTCGTATTGTTTTGATTCACTGTAATACTCGTTAGCCTTTGTGGGGCTTATAAACGATCTAGTACTTCCTGAATCTAGCATGAATTTTCCATCTATGTCTGGTATGTATATGTATGGTAGTTTTAAGGTGGCGTCATAGTTTAACTGAATTATTTCGGGTTGTTTGGGGAGGCTGTCATATAAAAATTTTCGCTTTCAATACCTTCGTCGGCGTTTTCCGCTGCATTTTCCGGGATTTCCTCGGGTTCCGTGAAATCGTATGTAGGGTATTCTTCATAAGGGTAAGGGTCGTAATATTGCGCATACTCACCGTATTCAGCGTTGTAGTCCTGCGCGTCTGTAGTGTACATCTCATTAACTGGATGTCTAGGCGGGTGTGCAGGGGCAGTGCGCATTGTGACGTCATTGCTCCCTAGCTTTGGTGCTTGAGGCTGTGGTAGGCGGTAACCAAATTGAGCTGGTAGTGGGCGGTACCCAAATTGACCAGGCTGAGGGCGGAATCCAAATTGTGCAGGCTGCTGGGGTCTGAATCCCAACTGTCCAGGCTGCTGGGGTCTGAATCCGAACTGTCCAGGTTGAGGGCGGAAGCCCTGTGGACTTACCTGTGGCCCGAAGTTGGGTTTAAATCCAAACTGCGGTCTGCTTACTGCTTGGTTTTGTACAGGCTGTCTAGGCGCTGGCGGCACATATAAATTTTGGTTTCCGGGAATTCCAAATTTAAATTGTGTGGGAATTGTTGGTTTAAAGTTATTTTGAGTTTGAAGCGGCATTGAATTTTGGGGCCTATTCAGTAATTTTGAACGGAGGTTATATTGTTCGTGGAAATTAACCTCTTTAAAACTATTTTCAAAGCGTCCTCTAGAGTCGCAGGATTTTTGAGTCTGACAATTCGTACCATATTTTCCGGTAAATTATATAAAAATATGTTAAGCGCGGTGTTGTCGTAAATTATTTTCTTTGCAATTCTCATTTCTGGAGTGTTGGTTTGGAAAACTTTGGAAAATAAGATAGCGCGAACATCTTGAATTCGGCTACAAAAATCTAGGTAGGTCTCATTACTTCGTATTTTTAATGACTCGAGTTCGATTGCGACACAACCTTCGCTACGAGGGTCTCCAAAGTGTTGCACAAGGACTTCTCGCAGGTTATCGTAATTTTCAAAATGGTTACGCTCACTGATAACAGCGGCGGCTTTTCCGGTTAATTTACTTGTGATGTATTGCATCAAGAATTCATTACGGGGCTGTGTGCCTTGGAGCTGACGCAATACATATTCGCATTTTCTCAAAAATAAATTTAGCAATTTTGTCTCGCCATTGAACTCGGGAATCAATGATAGTACTTCTTTAGGAATCTGAGCTTGTGGTAGAACGGGTAAAGGCAAAGGGCCTCTGTTTTCTTGAGCCATTTTAGTAAATTAGGTAAATGTGTTTAACTTATTATTATACACTTAATTAATTAATTCACTTAATCTACACAAATTTCCAATTTAAAACAATAGATTTTATATTGAAATAATTTTTTGGAAATTAGTAAACTATATAAAGTACTTTACTTAATTCTGTGCAATTTTCGTCACAAACTACTTAATTACTTAACTATGCGCAGTTTTCGTCGCAATTACTTAATTAATGTGCAGTTTTCGTCACAAAATACTTAATTATGCGCAGTTTTCGTCGCAAATACTTAATTAATTTACAAAAATCAAGGAAATGATGGGAAAGAAAGGAAGTAGAAGGATTTTACTTGTACTCACAGTCCAATCGCCATGTTTCTCTGTACTGCTCGAAGTAACGTATTTCTTTGGTTCGAGGATAGCTGGTAAACGGGTGCACTGACTCTAGGTTTTTCTAGGTAGGCCGTTAAAACTTTTTGCTGCCACTCACTAGAGAATTCACTATTTGAGAAATATACTCCGCGATGACAACAGCCAGCTATCCTACCGGCTGCGCCAGTTAACTTTCGAGAGCGTTTAATAATCTTTTTAAACATTACAATTTAAAATTAATTCTAACTTATATTTAATGTACCGATGCTAGGCACGTCTTAACCCTAGTGAAGCTGATCTTAAACTTGTTTAAACCTACACCTTAAATTCTAATGAAACCTCGGGCTTATCTTTGCTGACACTGCGTCTGGGCTGCGGAATGCAGTGGCGTGATATCGCGTGGGTGGTCGCAGTATCAGCATAGAGGCTAGTTTGGGGAACGTAACGAACTAGGATGGCAGAGACATAAACAAACATACAAGCGATAAGCATTCACACAAAATTATTTAAAATAGTTTTTTCTTTCGTCGAGGTTCCAAATATGTGGAAAATTAATTTTTCATCCCCCCATCTCGGAAAGTGTATTTTTGCTCTTCGAAATGTGAGTGCAAAAGCCGTTTTTATTTGTTAGAGGGTAAAGTAAAATTGAATTAAGAACATCGTGTGCACTGAGTTTGTGAATACAAAACATTATTAAACCTATTTACTTCTACCTCCATGGTGTCGAATTTATCATACAACCTTTTTTAATTTGTTCAAAACTCAGACTCGGAAACTTCTTGCTGTACTTTTTTAATTTGCTTTGCGCGCCATTTTTATTATCATGTATATCGTATTGTTAAAACCTTATGTTAAAAATAAGAAAAACAAGTGCAAATTTAAAATGAGTGATTCTAGCGACGAGGAAGTTTATTTGATGCCAACAGAATAGACCGAAACTGTTAATAATAGCTTTCTACTTCAACAATTGCGCGAGAAGTATTTGAATTAGTGTGGTATGTAGACGACTTCAGTAATTTCCTCGCTGAGGTGGGATGAAAAGTTACATGTTGCACTCGAGTGCAAAGATTTTTTACCTTGTGTAGCTTTCTACCTCAACAATCGCGCGAGAAGTATTTGAATTAGTGCGGTATGTAGACGACTTTAGTAATTTCCTCGCTGTGATGGGATGAAAAGTTACGTGTTACACTCGAGTGCAAAGATTTTTACCTTGTGCTCTTTTGATTCCCTCGCTAACGCTCAGGATTCTAATAGTTGAATCACTCGCTGCGGATCATACGGGCGTACCAGTCAGCCACGGAGCTGAAATAGTGCAATTACATAGATTCAACTAGATTGACCAAGCTGTCCATATAACAGAAGATAACCAATCTCCACGGAGAGCCGATGAGCTATTTCCCAACGTGTGTGTATGTCTGTGTACGGTACGTCAACAGGACAATCGAGAGATTAGCGCCAGGTAATTGAGTTACCTCGCCCGCAGGGCTGCCATTTGCTATTTAAATGGAAAATAAATAAATATTATATATTTTGTAACATTTATTTGCATTCTGTAAGTTAAACCCGAAACCTCCATCAACCACAACAGCTTTTAAAACAGAAAATACTAAATCAATGTCGATCCATTAGTTTATTAGAAATCACTGACAGAAAAGAGACACATATGTATATACACAGAGCCAAAAATAAGGATGTTGTAACTTTGACAGGTTTTGTGTATCTTTAAATAAGTCCAATTGTCCATCTGTGGTATGTGGCCATCTGTGTGTGTATCAGCCAAATTAATGAACTAATGTAATCGAGTAGGTACTCAATTATTTATTGCAACATAAAAATATGTAATACTAGTTTTTACCCGCGGCTTCGCCCGCATGATATTTTGATTTTTGACGCAATATCATTATAATTTATAGCCTATGTGTTGTTCTGATAAATAAGCTATATTATTGTTTACAAAGTTTCATCTCAATCCGTTCAGTAGTTTTTGCGTGAAAGAGTAACAAACATCTATACATCCATCCTCACAAACTTTCGCGTTTATTATATTAGTAGGATTACACGCGAATATTGTTTTTCATGTAATCAGAACTTCAATCGCTAGGTTTATATTATACCTCTTAGTTTTGACAGCTTTTTAAATGACTGTAAAGTTGTGAGTCGCTAAAAAGTTATATTTTACGCTATACTTTGGCTGAAAAGTACATAAACGAAACCTTTACTGAAAAAATAAGACGTACGTGCAGTATTTCTTACTCAAGCGATTGACATCAAAAGATAACATTTTGTTACAATTTAAAGGGTGAGAAGAGTTTCCTCCCAGAACGTAAATTTTATCAAAAATGTACCGCAAATTTCCTCGACGTACTACAGAAAACGCGAATACACAAATTATTCACGATCTTCTTAAAACCGCGTGTGGCCCCGGCGAAAACCTTGTTGAAAACAAGGGCTCTATTTGGCGTGTATTGAATGGTATATTATTGATATTCTACATTTTCTATTGTTTATATGGGATGGAGTTGTGGGACAGCCCTGGGTGGCATTCAGGCCGTGTACCGGCGCGTGATTGCCGCGAATCGTTCGCAATTAACGACGCGCCGTGTATGGGGACTACATGGCGACACAGTGACTTCACTTAGCCTTTTGACATTTTTAAGCACGAGAAAATTCGATTCTTATTTACATAGCTCTCGATTTATAAAATTTTGCTGTAGTTAATTTACCGTTTTAATAACCCACGAAGGGCGATTGGGCAATATCTACTTGTTCTTCACAGGTCAAGTGCGAGTTGTATTAATGTAAGTAGTATATAGGTTTAGGTTTAAAGATATTTATTATTATAAAGACAAAAACAGTTTGTCACTTACATGATAACATAATTACAAAATATTTTACAATTTTAGTCGTATCTATTCAATTATCAAAGTAAATTAACTAATTGAACATACAACATAATACAGACTTACTTCACAATTATTTATTTTACTTATACCAATACATCTTCTATGATGTATTCGGCTAAAGTTTTTTTAAAGGCATGAGGTGAGTTAACATTTTTTATTTGTGAGGGTAGTGAGTTATAATGTCTGGCACCTTCAGTTGTGAGCATTGTCTTACCGTAATTTGTTTGATGCTTTGGAATGGCGATATAACTCGCCCGTATGTATCTATATAAACTATATATGCCTCAGACTGCAATACTCTTTGCGTAGCTCGACTATAGGTGTATAGTGGCCATCAAAATAACGCAACAGCCAGTATTATCACACTATCAATCAATGGCTTAAGGTACCGCCTTAGCCAAGATTAAGTCATTCATGAATTTGACATAAATAGTAATTACATAATTGTTTTTTTTTTATTTTGAATAGGTTCGCGTTTGACTACACACTGCCTGATGTTAAGTAGATGTGCGGTCTAGGGTGTAGCACGTTTACCTAGAAAAGACCTATTTACTCGGGATTTGAAGACATCCACGTTGTACTTTAACGGGAAGACAGACCCAGGCAAAGCGTTCCACATTCCGGCTGTTCGTATGAGGAATGAGGATTCGAAACGCTTGGTTCTATCGCGCGGAATGTCCACCTTAAAAGGGTGGCGCTTTCGTCGCGTCTGTCTAGCCGTACGATAGAAGAAAGGGGCAGGGTTTGTTTAGAATAATTACATCATAATTACATAAGTCTCTGGATTTGTTCACCAGTTACACGCTTCACGTTAAAAAGCCACGTCTCTGACTCTACTTCCACTTCTCTACATCAAACCAAACAGAAAGGAATCCGCAGTTAGCGAGTATTACCTCCCTGGGAAACGATGAACTCTACAATGAGAGTGGAGTCCCGGCAGAGGGCGTCTTAGGACGGGCGGAATATTGCGCCAGGAGATAAAGGGTTAAGTAGACAATTTTCGCTGAAAAAATCTTGCTCTCGAAATCTGGGTTTTGTTTACAAAGCACAATTTGTTTTTTTTTTGGTAACGAAATTTTCGACCTAATTTTAATTTCTGTGTACTCGACACTAAGGTGATTTGTAATTTAGTTTTTTTTTTTAATTCAAAATTGGGGTATATTTGGGCACCAACTCGCCTGATGAAAAACGAGGTTGTAGTCGAAGAAGATGGAGCATGTAGACATAGAAGGTACCTATTCACTCCTGTCTTATGAAGATAAGATGAAAAATCCGTGGTGGTCTAGTGGTAGTAACACCCGACCTGCAATCGTGAGGTCGTGGGTTCAAATCCCGATCCCGTACCAATGAGTTTCTTTCGGTGAAGGAAAACATTGTGAGGCAACCTGCATACGTCCGTAGAAGAAATTTGATGGGTATGTGAATCCACCAACCCACACTGGGCCAGCGTGGTGGATATGGCCCAATCACTCTTCGTGGGTAGGCCTACGTCCTGCAGTGGACTATTAAAAAGGCTGGTTCAGTACACTTATGAAGATACTCTTATTAAAATAAGATTAAAAAATAATAAAGTATAGATACAGATTCCTGCTATCTGTCTATGCCACGCCATACGGACGGAGCGTTTCAACATAATATTTTTTCATTAATTTTTTAAATTATCTTTATGTTTGCTATTATTTGCCATACAAAACTCTTCACTCATTTATCTACGTATTTTGGCACGAAATGCGAATAATAATCTTAAAAGACAATATATATGAGCATTATAATTTTCATTACCGAACTAAATATCCGACAAGTAATATAGGGTCATCGCAGACAAAGTAATATTCAAGTAAAGCTATAAACTTGTCTCTCGTGAGTAAACTATTAACTCTGTGAATGGCAACCCTTGTAAAACATACGATATTGTCCTATAAGGGGTATGCAAGTTATCAAAATAAATAGGGCATGAAAATTTTTATGTCGTCATAAAATTATGGCGCAGGAATGAGTGGAGTGGCTCGTTTGTCATGGGAATTGGCCGTGAATGAGTCATGTGCGGGACATGCTTGCTTTGGATATACGGACCGTAACAACCGAGTAAGATTATGGCTGATTCTCTCAGTTAGCGCGGGTTCTTTTGCCCTTTATAGATAAACTACGTATTTTTAACCGACTTCCAAAAAGGAGGAGGTTCTACGTTCGTCTGTATGTATTTTTAGGGTTCCGTACCTCAAAAGGAAAAAACGGAACCCTTATAGAATCACTTTGTTGTCCGTCTGTGTGTATGTCAAGACTCTTTATCTCGGGAACGCGTAAAGATATCGAGTTGAAATTTAAACTGTATACGTATATCTATAATTTCTTACAGTTGTGTAAAGGAAAAACTTCTCAATTATCATATAAAGAAGTTAGAGCCGTTTATGTCTTAAAAAACCGCATATTTCGACACTCACAAAAATCAAAACCTACAGGGTACTTTCCGTTGACATAGAACTATGAAATTTGATGAAAAGCATTGTCTCAGAGTACACATATACAAATAAATCTGAAAATCGAACATTTTTATTTAAATCACAAAAAAATAGGGCTTCAGAATTCACAAAATATAGGTTTAAAATTCAAAGTGGGTAAATCGCATCATGTAAGATATCGTATAAAAGAGCTTTATTAGCACATGCTAAAATAGGTTTTTAATTATTTTAACAATTTTCGATGAATGACGAGGAAAGTAAAATAAAAAAAAAACTTTTGTCGATGATGATGATGAGTATAAAGATTTTAACAACGTACTTCCCACTTTTGTGAAATTTTCTGGATTTGTACGGAACCCTCGGTGTGCGAGCCTGACTTGCACTTGTCCGGTTTTTTTTGTTTATATCGAAATTTTTGTCAATTGTGAACAAAATCAACATTTTTTTGTTTAAAAGGGTTTACTCCCAAAATAGTCTCAGTTAAATATTACCAAAATGGCCTGAGCTGTTTTTGAAAAATCAACAATAATGTAAAAATTGTATACATCAATTCGAGCAAACTATTCAAATTTTACTCGTTGGAATTCGGTTTTACCATTTTTTGCGAAAAAAATTATGTATTAGGTTACGAAATACTCATTTAGGGCCTACGAATAGATGGTTTTTATGAGGTACATACGAGTAAACTTAAAAACCAAATTAAAAACCAAATTAGTGGTTAGTCTATCCATGAAAGTGCATCAACTGATTTTCACCATAGTTTTTAGTTGATGCACTCATGTGCATTTACTGATCTCTTATTTGGTTCAAAGGTGTGTTCGGCCTTTTTGGGGCCCTATATGAGTTTTTGTAAACTTACAATGAGCAGTTTATCTGTAATGCCAAAAAATCCAAAATTATTTGAACTTCGTGACCTAGTGAATCCACCTTAAAGGTCTGTTCAGTGTTCATGAAAGACGAGACGCAAAGCGACGGTGCTTGTTTGAAGAGACTAGTAATTGTTTTGCAGTGATGTCGCTGCTGTTGGCAAACGTAAGTAAAGCTAATGTCCATACATTCTACACAATAAAAGCGGATTCACAGTGGATCATCAGTGAAGCATAAATATTTAAAACAGAAAAAATTCCAAGTCGATGCAGTGAAGTCATTAAGTACTTAACCAAAGTCAATTGCAGTACCGGCACAGTGAAAACTATTCTTTCATTCGTTCTCTATGAACGCATTTCCTCTTGTCTCGGTGATTGCCGTAATCGGCAATTTTTCACTACTGACACGGACACTGATACGTTGGGATGCGTTCATAGAGCATATATGAAAAAATATTTTTCACTGTGCAGATAGGTACGGTGCCGGAACTGAGACGGAAAGGTGGCTAGACTGTTATGTGTAAATTGGCCTTTAATGATTGTTTTTTAATTTGATTGCGCACGGTGAATTGATTTAACACTATAGTTGCCACTGGCCGCTTCTTCTTCTTCTAGCGCCTAAATATGGTTAAAATATTCCTAAGCCTTATCCTTCAGTTCATTAGTCCAGGAGATAACTGATATTTTTAGCCCGGAGAAGGCATTCGGCGTCAGGTGGAGGCGCCCTACAATCGCTATGATAATTAAATATTTGGAACGATATTTGGTATTCCGGTGCGGGAACGGGAATTACTTGATATTTCTATTCGATTGTTTGTTTCAAGTTCTGTAGCGTTTTGTATCGGGAATAATAGCTTAATGTATAGTCATATAGTCATATAGTCATTTATTCATAACACCATTTGTTACAAGTCAATAAGTAAAAATTACATTAGGGCACTATACAATATAGCACAAAAAAAATAAAAAAATAAAAGAACTTGACAATTACCAAATAAGTCACAAAATCTTAAAACAATTCAGGTAATTTCAAAAAGTCATTTACGTCATAAAATAGTTGTTCATGTAGCCAACACTTTAATTTATTCCTAAACGACCCAGCGGAAGGTGCATCCCGAACTTCTACGGGTATTCGGTTGTATATAGCTGGCCCACCAAAATATACAGACCTCTCCGATTTTGCCAGCCTATGAGAAGGAGTCACCAGTTGATTTTTTCTAGCATTGCTTCTTAAATTTAACCTAGAATAGGTACCTTTCCTCTCAAATAATCCTAAATGGTTGTGCGTGAAAAGGGCTACCTGATAGATTAGTTCGCACGGTAGTGGCAGTACGCGCAGTTCCCTAAAGAGCTCCACACAAGATACGTCGTCCGAAACCCCGAAAATGGCTCGCACAGCCCGTTTTTGCATAGAGAAAGCTCTCTTATACTCCGCTGCGCGGCCCCACAATTCTAATCCGTACGTAATATTACTATGGATTGTGGCAAAGTAACAAGAGCGCACAACGTCCCGCGTGGCCGTGCTCGCGAGCCGTCTGAGCGCGAAGCACGAGCGGCTCAGCTTCCCACATAGCTCCTGTATATGTGACTCCCACGTGAGGGCGCTATCTATGTGGAACCCTAGTAATTTCGTTGAGTTGACCTGCTGAAGCGTGGTGTTTCCGATCGTTACCGAGTACTTAGCTTCCGATCTCCCATTCAGATTGAAAGTCAAAAAGCAGGTTTTATCCTTGTTCAATGCTAGGCCATTGGACTTAAACCACTCATCGAGTTTACTAACGGCAGAGTTTATCTTACAATGCAGCTGAGTCGATGATGGCGCAGTAATCACTGCGGCCACATCGTCAGCATACATGTATATCTCAGCGTCTTCGATGGCACCCGGCAAGTCGTTCAAGAGAAGACTGAACAAAGTATTCGAGAAACAGGATCCCTGGGGCACGCCTATTTCGTTCTCCAGCTCGTCGGATGAGACGCGACCTTTGTCCCCTACCACGACTTGCGTTCTTCCTGACGTAAAGGAGATTATCAATGACCCGGAAGGACCGCGCATTCCGTGGAAACCTAGTTTCTGGGCAATAAGTCGATGGTCTGCCGTGTCAAAGGCGCGCGATAGGTCGCAGCAGACCAGAGCGACCTGCAATCCTGCTTCGCGAGCTTTCAGAATTTGCCACACTACTTCGCGCACTAAGTCTGTGGTTGAGCGCCCGGCCCGGTATGCGTATTGCCTGTCAGATAAGATGTCTCTTTGGAGCGCATAGTTTAAAACTCTTCTATTAAGCCCTACCTCAAACACCTTGCTAATAGCTGGAACAAGAGAGATCGGACGGTACGACTTAAGGTCTGACTTTTTCCCTTTGCCCTTGTAGAGGGGGCTAATTTTTACTCTTTTAAGAGCTGATGGGTACTCTCCGTTACGCACACATAAGTTGAAAAGTCTACTTAGAACAGGTGCCAAAGGCACTATACCCGATTTTATAAGATCGGCTGATAAGCCGTAAAGGTCGGTACTTTTTTTTGGGGCAATTCGCTTAGTAGCTATCGTAACAATTTCGGTAGGTGAGAAGGGTTCAAGTCGGATTGATACATCGCTGGCGGATGACTCGCCACCTAGCGCAGCTAACGCGCGACTATTGTTTGCCACAGGAGCCCCAGCTCTTTTCGCAGCTGTAACAAACTCAAGGTTCAGCGCGTCAACCAAATGTTTTTTGGTCTCGTATTGCTGACCACACTCGTCCCGTACCAGATCAGTGAAGTCAGCTCTTTCGCGGTTCCCGCGCCCCAGCTCTGTGTTAATTACTCGCCACATACAGCGCGGGTTATTTTTAATAATATTTGAGTAAAAACTAACACGCTTAGTTTTTAGTAACTTGAGATATTTGAGCGATATTTCATCATACTTGACCCGTAGTGGTTCGTTGGTGGGAAATATTTTTCTTAAACGGGCGATATCATTTAATAGATGTTTCAAATTATGGATTTCGGTATCGACCCAATGCTTACTACTTAAATTGGACTGTTTTTTTTGCGGAAAGCACGTATTAAAATAGCTAGCTAAAATAGTTATGAGTGAAGTTGCTAAGGACTCACAATTATGGCCCGCTTTGTCTATCACGTGATCCCAATCAACAGATTCAAGGGCGTTGATAAAGTTATTTTTCTTAGCCGCAGTAAAGCTGCGGGTCAGCCGGTGAGCGGGGGTGGAGGTGGCACATTCTTCGACTATTAGACGCTGAGCGTTATGGTCGCTAAGCGGTTGTGTGTTTACGTTAACTACGGTGCAGACGCGCTCTGTTGACATATTAGTATATATATGATCCAGAAGCGTTCCACCACCTCCGTCCACTCGAGTAGGATGATTGACTAATTGGACAAAATTATAACTCGCTATTATATCTCTAAGCTTTTTTTGAGCACTGGATTGTATTTTATTCTCTAAGCTGTTTTAATAAACAGCGTATATCTCAAACAGCTACAACAATAGTGACGTTTAAAATAAGAGAAGATAATCTTTATTAGGTTTAATAACATACATGGTTTGCAGTTAGTAAATGCTGTGATTTTTATCGTGCTTCACGTTCCTTCGTTAATAATTTCACATTAAGTGACTAACTGGTTTAAAGCAGTTCTCACAGATGGCGCTTTCAGCAATGTAGTAGTTGGTAAAAATAATAAAACACTTTAACTAATTCGACGCCTTCGCAGACAGCGTTTTAGCTTAATTTGAACAAAGCATCTGGGCCGGAATCCCAGAGAGATGCAGGTTCAAATCCTGCGAACGCGTCAATTTTTGAAATGTTTATCGCAAAAAAAAAGTTTTTTATAGTAAATGTTGATGTTGCTTAAAATAGTGTTAGATTAAATTTACAGACTTCCAAAGTGAAACCCTAATGTTAAACCCTATAAGTTTCACTCTAGGGTGGTCCTGTGTTGTGTGGTTTAGTCTCTTCCGTTTTTAAGTTGGGCATCTTATATTAGCTAGTCTAGTGTAATGAATAGTGTGATATAAAAATGTGTTTTTATTGTATTTAAACATGCAAATTAAAAAGAATAGCTATATATAAGATACTCGTATGCTTTAGCCTTGCAATTAAAGTCCTGATTTAAACAATAAATAAGCGAAAAAGACTAAATCCTGCAACACAGGCACAGCCTAGTGCAGGGTCTAGGACATAACTGTTACTTACTTATATAATTACTACTGGTATTATAATGTTAAGAAAATTGTTTAATAAAGTTAATAAGAAATTTGTTTAAATTAGTTTAAGATGAAACGTTTAAGATTTTCTACAATGTATTATCGATGCTGAATACAGATATTAATAAGTTCATATATTCAGTTTGTAAATCATTATTCATATATTAAAACTACTCGAAATATTATTATTATATACTACGGGACTAATCGCGCACTAAAATTACCAGATAAATAAATACCTCATCATCCCGACGTTTCGGTCCAGTTGCATCGACCGTAGTCACGGGTAGACACATACTCGAAATACTCGAAAAATTACTTCTACTCGTAAGAAGTAATTTTCTTGTTTCGATTGCGTAACGTGTTTGATGGAACGTGAGTGTAGGGTACATGTTGGTAAGTGAGTGGATGGAGTGGATTAAAATCGAATTACTAAGCGCCTAGGTATTGCACATTTCAGCCTGATACTACTATCAGGTGTGTCATCGTGTCTACAAGCCTAAACTAATGAAATAGGCATTAACTATTTTAAGCGTAATAACTGTGCTATTATCGCAATAGATGGTATGAGAATCGCCTCCATATTTGTCAGTCATCGGTTCAGTGTCACTTCAGCCATTTTCAGTCACTTTACAAACGAAATATCAAAGCAGAGGCTCAAAAAACGCCAGCAGCGACAATCTATCCAAACAGTATCGTCACCCAAACCCGTTCAACCAACAAAAGGACGCCATTTCTGCACGATCACACCTCAAACGTGTGACGTGACGTCACACTTCAAAGATGGGAAGTCGGGGCAACCCGCAAACGGTTGAAACAAAGTGTCATGACGCGAGCGGTGACAAAGGGAGGGTAGTTTGACAACGGACGGTCTCAGGGGTTAATACAGGTTTACACTTAAATTGACACTACAGTAGTTTCCGTATGTCTCTATACATTTTAGTACAGCGCCCCTGGTGAAAACGAGGAAGAACTAACAAAAATGTATGTCACACGCAAACGCGCAAGTTTAAGTAAACTATGCATTTATACGTAAACACTAATTTTCGTGTACCGCAGCCTTTTTTAAATACCCACTGCAAGACGTAGGCATATCCACGAAGGGTTGGGTCATATATCCACTACGCTAGATTCACATTCTGCGGTCGTATGCTAACGGGCTAGCATACACGCCATGAAATAATTCTTTCGACATGTCAGAACGTGCTGAATCGGGATTTGAACCGACGACCGCTGAATATATCTAACGATAGCTGGGCGGGTGTTACTACTAGTTGACCTGGTGGTCTAGTTACGTGTTTCGTGTAATTTTCGTGGGGCTTCATTTACCTATTTATGTACAGTGCCCCTGGCAGAGATGAAGGAGAACTAACAAAAATATATGGAGCATCACGAAAACGATTATAGTTTTCTTTCAAATGCAAATTCATACTAAAGCTTTAGAATAATAATGTAAAGACGATTCTTGTATTATACCAAGTGAAATATTCCAACTACGTCAAACAAAAGTAATTTTTGGTTTTCAAACCAAAAAATAATGCCAAGACTATGGTTTTAAAAAATTGGGGAATTAGGGAAACAAATACAAATGTTGAAACAACCGATGTTGAACAAACAACCTTTAATATGACGTCATATTAAAGACAATTGTTTCGTTTTTCGCAGTGCTCAAATATATTTTTTTACTTACATAACTTATAAAAAATTCAATGACAATTGATAAATTCAACATTTTGATTCCGCGATTTTGCCGGTGGTACCTAAGTCTCTAGTATTTCATAGAAGGATAAAGATGTAGTTATAGATGCACCTTTGAAATACTTTATGCTACGCAAAACAATACCTTGTAGAGTTCTGAGCTTGAAAATTGGCACTAAATTGGCCCTACACTCATACGAACCTTTCTCTACTTCATAATTTCTTTCAATTTCACTCCACTTGAATATTTCTTTTCAAGTAAGCAAATGAAAATTAACGAGCTAGACTCAAAAAGAGTGTATTAAATATTTTGAGAAATGTTTTTCTTCTTGTAATAGGTTCGTCACAAAGGACTCCTTTTAATAAAATGTCTTCAAACGGTTTAATTTTAGCTCGAGTGTACAAATATGCCTTTGATGTAGACTTGTATGCTTATGGAATATTTTCCGTTAATACAAAGTTACCGTTCAGATGTGATGTGATGTTTATCTTCCAGTCTGATACATATTTTTATGACGTCTTAGAAAACTTCCTTTTATATTTTTTGGCCTTAGCAACGTATTTCAGCTCACTACAGAGCGAAATTTTTCCCACCATGTCAATATATAGAATTTTACCGAACCCGCACGAAGCTGACCTGTAGGCCGGATATTCACCTAGCTTTCTTACTTACTTATTATTACTTTTAAGTAATAAGCATGAAAGCTAGGTGAAGCGGGGTATTACTCTATACGGAGTAATACCCCGCTTTATGCGAGGGATACGTTCCGGAAAAAATCGTGTTAACTGAAATTCGCGTTTATGATTAAACATAGTCAAAATTTAATACTAAAAATTTAATATATAGATACGAGAACAAAGAAGAACGGACAAAGAATATAGAACTAAGTCGAAGGACGGGGAATTCCCAATTTTTCAAACGCGACCATAGAGAATTTGATGACTACATTATGTTTGTATGCACTCTTTCGCGTAATGCGAGGCATTTGAGGGTGAAATTTGAAATTCGCATTATAGTAAAACCGCGCATAACGGGGTCGCGTAAAGCGGGGTATTACTGTAACAAATTACGAGAAAAATAAATACGTCATCATGCCGATCGAGTTGCATCGATTGTGGCCACGGGTAGACTGACGGGTCAAAACGCGAAAGTATTTTTTATTCATATTTATATTCTTGACAGATAAATACTAATTTTATTCGACACTGCTTGATATAGTCACATCAGTATACACTCATCATCATCATCATCATCACTTCCAATTTGATTGATCCATTCCATTTCCATTCTTCCATAATGATTTCCAATAAGACCGGTTGGTAGCGGTAGTTCTGAAATCTGTCTATTGAGCCTCCTGTATGACTTTGCATCATCGGAAGACTGCAGTCTTAGCGAACGTCGTTCGGCCATGAGATTTAGAGCATGATCGGAGAATTTCTGAGGTCTGTCTGAACGGCAGGGTCTAAAGAACTTAGAACCCACCGTTTAGACAGTTTCTACGAACCCGTTATTGATTTCGTTCACCGACGCAAAGTTCTCCAGGCAAGCAAAGTGATTTTAGAGCTCGAGTTGAAAGTTCTCGAGGTTTTGTATGTGGGCACGAGTAGGTCGGAGCGTAGACTTCATCAGACTGGGACCTTTCGAGTTCAACGATAATATTCAGTTTGCCTCGCACGATTCTGTGATCACTGCCGGTTTTTACCCTATGAGGTGGCTTCTGGAGGAAAGTGTTCATCATAAAAGTACTTTTTTCTCCAGAAAGTCTGCCAGCATGTGGCCCCTGGGGTTCCGTTGCCCATATCCAAATTGCCCCACTCTCAACTCATCATCGCTTTTTTTGCCCAACTTTGCGTTGAAGTCTCCTTTAACAACCGCGAAGCGGGTCTCAGACGTATGTATGGCCCGACTTACGTCCTCATACATAGCCTCCACTTCATCATCTGGGTGTGACGAGGTCGGTGCGTATACCTGGATGACCTTCAACGAATATCGTTTCGATATTCTGAGTATCAGGTATACAACCCTGCTCGACACACTTTCGATGGTAATGATGTTGTTAACGAGAGACCTGTGAACGAGAAAGCCGACACCACCTTGGGACCGTTGGTCACCTTCCCGGTAGTACAGTAGGTTGCCGGATTTCAGGGTTATCGTGTCCTCGCCCTCTCTACGGACTTCAGATAACCCCATAATATCCCATCGCAACCTACCCAACTCTTCTTCCAGTTCCGCATCAGTATACACTGCTCGCCTATAAACAAATAAATGTATAAATATTTATTTAACAAATAAATATATAAATATTTATTTGGGGAGTTTTGTCGATTTTCGACCATTCCGATAAAAAGTTAAAAAAGAACAACTTACATCCTGACGGTTAATAAAACTACTAGATTCTGTAAATACGAGTATATGATATTTTATAGGAAACATAGGATCGCTTTGGCTGCTTGAAAATTTGTCGTACCTACATATTTATTAACAAAATTAAAACCTCTATTTTGACATCTATATTTTGCCACACACCCATACATGATTGTGGTAATTTATAATGTTGTAGATGGTTGTAGTATTACGTAGAAACAGAGGTAGTATATTATTTTTGAGCACGTCGCACCTCAAAAGAATTGTATATTTGTGTCTAATTTTCGTAGCATCAACTTCCTACGATGTAGCTTAGACGTAGCAAGTGCTACAGGACTCGTAGCGTTACCTTTTTCGTGCGATTAAAACGTTGAAACATGTAATTCGATACGATAAATATTTTTCGACGTCAATCAAGATTCTTTAAATATTTTTTGTAGCGATAATATTCTATTTTACTGTCTATAACACAACCAAATATTTGGATTAATTTTATCTGGTTAATTCTGGCACTGAAAAAACTGTTGCTACATGTGAGTGTGTCTAATCGGTCAGTAAAAAATCTTATAATGATAATGTCTACTGAACAAAACAATCCTATCTCATAATTAATTTATGTTCAAACTAGCTTTTGCTCGCGGCTTTGCCCAAGGGATAATTGTTTTTTGTACTAACCCATTTATTTTTCCGAGATAAAAAATAGCCTTTGTCACTCTTCAAATTTTGAACTACAAAAACCAAGTCTGTCTCTTTTGCTGCGTGAAAAAGTTACCAACCAACAAACACTTACGGTTTTAGTCTCTTTGCTCTGTTGCTGCGTGAAAAAGTTACCAACCAACAAACACTTACGGTTTTATAGTAATTTATTAGTAAGTAGGATAAAGAAGTAAGGATTAAATACCTACCTAGCTATAATTACTTGTAACTCACCTTAAAGTACCTAGTAGTACTTATTATTGTTTTGAGCCTGTATTGTCCCACTTCTGGGCGAAGGCCTCCCTTCCTTCCAGACTGCGCGATCTACTGCGTTGGTGGTTCAGTATTTGTCGTGCGAGCTCAGTTTGTCACGCCACCTACGCCTGGGTCGGCCTAAAGGACGTTTGGATTTTGGGATCGAGTCGGTGGTGACCTTTGCCCAGCGGTGGTCCGTCGTCCGGCGACAGACGTGTCCCGCCCAATCCCTTTTCAACTGTCCGGCTTTTTAACAAACGTCGGCGATGTTGATTTTTGCGAGCAGCATTGTTTCTAATTCGATCGGGTTATTTGATTCCTAATTGCTTCGCTCCATTGCTCGTTGACAAACTCCGAGCGCGGTTTTTTGATCTTTAGTCAATTAAAAACCAAGTCTGCAGTAGAATGCACACATCCATGAGTTTACGTTTTAGACATAGCGGTAATTTGCCTTTCATAAGATTATTCATGACCCTATAGCTTTTCCAGGCGTTTTCGATGCGACGAGCTACTTTTTTATCTTGTCGCGCTTGGAATGAGACGCCTTCAACGGTGATACGATGTGTAGTGCGGTAGGTCATGATTTTGGTCCTTGATACATTCATTTTCAAGCCCGCTTGGAGTATAGCTGTGCTTAGGTCTTCTAGTATTTCTGTAAATTCTGCAGCTGAAAAAAAAATGTACCTGTGTGTTTTGCTGAAATAAATAAATAAATCAAAACTATGTCGTCAGTGACACGAAGGTGGGTGAGTAGTACTTTAAAACAAAATCATTTTCTCACAAAATAAAAGCATATATTTTATGTTATTCCATTCTGTTCTAAATATAGCGATAGGTTTGTAAGCAGAAGGTCGAGGATGCAGTCACGGTCCGCGTCCACTCGGTCCATTCCTCGGATTACCATACCTTTGACCGGGCGCGAGTGCCCCGACCTTACATTAGTTGTACTTTTATGTTCCTAAAGTACTTGGTTGAAAGGTTTGTTTTGATTTTATTTACTATTAATGTAACTATGAGCCTTATTAATAAACTCCATGTAGGCCAACGAGCTATGGAGCTCGAGAGGGCTATGCTCGAAGCCTCTCTGCGAGATCGAATCAGAAATGAAGAGATCCGTAGGAGAACCAACGTTACCGACATAGCCCAACGGATTGGCAAGTTGAAATGGCAGTGGGCAGGGCACATAGCGCGGAGGACTGATGACCGGTGGGGTTGAAAAGTTCTCGAGTGGAGACCACGTACCAGCAAGCGCAGCGTTGGGACGTCCAACGCTGCGTGCCAAAACCCAAAGGTGGACGGATAACCTAATTAAGACCGCGGGATCGCGCTGGATGCAAGCCGCTTACAACCGGTCTAACTGGAGATCCAGAGGGGAGGCTTATGTCCAGCAGTGGATGTCCTATTGCTGATAGATGGATTAAATACTAAAGTTTGTCAATTATTTTGTAACGAAAACTTAGCGATCGATTTCAAACAATCTAGCTTTAAAGTCTTTAGAAGGTGCTCGTGTAATGTTGCTATGACATTTAATCAGACGTTTTAAATTATCAATTTACTAGTATTACAATTTAGTGGATTGAAAGGCAACGTTTCCAACAAAATATCAGTACAACATGAGGCTTAAGATTCATTCATTCTACAGAGCTACACATGCAGTGCTGTGTCCACAGAGTTTTGCACTGGTATATGTACTTAGTTGATAATTCTGGATTTTACTGAGCTGTCATAGACATACTTAACGCTTAACATCAAGCAACGCAGGTAAAGCACGTCTTTCAATAATGTTAAATAATCATAATTACAAATAAATTAAAAGCAAAAAAAAATATTTTTGATAAAAAGCTTTTATTTAATTATTCTAGTAAGAAGAAATTAAGATTTTGCTTTAAAATTTTACCTATCAACTTATAACCTCATTATACACAATTTATGTGATCATAAAAGCTTATCGCAAGGTTTGCGTAAGTACCTATAAGTATTTAACTAAACTGAAATTAAAAATATTAAACTTAGCAGATTAAGTTACTTAATCAAATAGGTGCTACTTTATTTACACAAGTAAATCGCGCGACAAGCTTAAATGATCATGTAAATAGTGTGTAATGAAGTTATAAGCTGATAGGTAAAATTTTAAAGGAAAATGTTATTTTCTTCTTTTTATAACAATTAATTTATTTTTTACGTTTTAGTTATGTAACCTGCATTTTTATTATCAGCGAACTATTTCATTTGATACCCATACTATAGGAAAACATAAAAAAATAATTATTATTTTATATACTACGGGACTAATCGCGCACTAAAATTACGAGATACCCGTAGTCTACCCGTGACCACGGTCGATGCAACTCGGCCGAAACGTCGGGATGAGGAGGTATTTATTCATCTCGTAATTTTAGTGCGCGATTAGTCCCGTAGTATATAAAATAATAATGTGTTCAAATCGCGAAAGTTTAAAAACAACATAAAAAAATTAAGACAAAAACGAGTGATGTCAGAATATTTTTGTATGTATATATTTTTATTCAGATTGCTCAAGTTAGACAGCTGTCATCCGAAATGTAAATCTTGTCGATCTCTATCACTTTTGTGAAGACAGCAGTAGTCAAGAATAGATAATAACAGAGATAAATTGCGTTGAAGTTGCCATCCAAAATGTAGATCTCATCGATCTCTATCACTTAGTGTAAAGACAACAGTAGTCTAGAGTCGATAATAACCGAGAAAAATCACTTTTAAGTTTAACAGCTGTCATTTGAAATGTAGATCTCGTTGAGCTCTATCACTTTTGTGAAGACATCAATGGTCTAGAATCGATAATAATCGAGATAAATCACCTTGAAGTTTGATAGCTGTCACTTCGACAGCTTTTACTGTGACACTCGTCGTGACAAATCTCACGATCCGATTTCGAATGTGTAGGAGGGATTTTACTCATCTTCAATTTAAGACTGAACGGTTGTCGTTAAAACCTTTTTTTCCCGCTAACCATTCACAGAATACTCTAGATTAAATGTCTTAGACTCTACCGGCAACACTGGTCGCCGCGGTGTCGTTGCGGTTCAGCGGCAGTGCAGCGGCGGTGCAGCGGCGGCGCCGCTCGTGTGGCACCAACCTAACACCCCAATTTTGATATCATCCATCTCGCCAAATTACACAAGTCAAACTTATTTCAGCTTGCTCAACTCTCAATAAACCCTTTTATTTGATACCCATATTGCAGAAGTGCATTACAAATAACTATACCTCTATCTTGGATGATATGGCAACATTGGATTTAGAATAACGTCACATTATTTTTTGAGTTACTTTCAACCACCCCTTTCATTTAACACCCATTTTGTAGAAGTTCATTAAAAATAACTAATCCTCTATCTTGGATGATCCGCCATATTAGATTTAGAATGACGTCACATTCTATCATCATATCATTATATTTTTCAAATTATTCTCAACCATCTCTTTCATTTGATACCCATATTGTAGAAGTGCATCAAAAATAACCATTTCGCCATCTTGGACTGTCCGCCATATTGGATTTAGAATGATGTCACACACTATATCGTGCATTGTCATCAAAACTAAACGTGTATTCAAAATTTTAGCTCAATCGGTTGAAGATATCTACTTCAAAATTGAGTTCGCGGAGCGGGATGACATGTCAGTTTGTCAGACCTTGATACGACTTATACCCAAAAATTTTACCTAATACGCTGTAGCATGGTGCGGGTGACAGTTGCTTCGTCAAATTTGACTAGGGTTTAATTTTATTTACTACTGTTATTAATTATTTCATATATTACAAATGCGGCACAGCTAAAATACTAAGTTATAATTTGTAAATCGCGGCAAGTTAAACCCTAATTATTATTTTTTTAAAAGCTGCTGTCACCTGCACCTAGCTGCAGCGCAAATAGACTGTAGATATACTTTGACAAAATTAACCTTAGATACTCTGACAAAGTGAACCTTAGAAGCTCTGATATACGAAATTAGGTATTTATCTACAGAAATTATTCTACCACTTACTAAGTAGCGAATGTTGTGAGAGCCGTCACCGAGAGCAGATCAAAGAATACATATTCATGCGAGGCCGCGCGAGGTATAATTAATATTATCATTTATGCCATATTCGGTGCCGCCATGAATACGGATGCCCTACCGGATTTATTCCGTTATTTCTGAGGAAAGTTAAGCATACTTGCTGGTAGATACGTAAATACGAGATAAAAGGAACGTAAGTACATAATTTGTGCTTAAAGAAGTTGATTATTCTTAATATCTCGTGTCACAATGTTTGTCCTCAATGGACTCCTAAACCACTTAACCGATTATAATAAAATTCGCACACCATGTTCAGTTCGATCCAACTTAGGATAGTTTAAATCTCAAATTATAGTCGCAATTTTAATTTATTTAGCCACAGCAACGCGTGGCCGGGCAGCTAGTACTCTATAAAATTTAACTTGATCTCTGCGACAGCTGTCAGAAAAATAACGCCTATGAAGTTCTGAATTTCTTAATAGTACAGACAGTACCTGTCAATGTCATACTTTATGGGCATGCCGATTAGTGATGGGCGACGAATGACCGTGACCACAGAGTTTTAGATATAGTTTTAATTAAAATATCAATAGTTTATACTAACGATATTTTAAATAGAACTTAATTTATCAATAATTTTACTGTATATTTTAATATTATAACATTTTTTACATGTGTAATTAAATTAAACCCAATTATATGTTACATTAGCATCGATAACAGTGAAAAACGTCGATAAATAGTGGATACCTGAATTAAACTGTACCGGCCATATGAGGAATCATACAGGAGGCCTATGTCCAACAGTGAACGTCATATGGTTGATATTGAAAATGAAAAACTCGGCAATGCTGATCATAGGCCTTCCCAAGAATGGTAATTGGCCCATATCTAGAAAGCTGGTTCATAATGAAATGAAATGAAAGCATTATCACAATAGTACATTTATTTATTTTTTTATTTTTTTTTTATTTTTTATTTATTTATTTATTTACATTTTAAACAATTATACTTACATTGAAAACAATTAAATAAAATAATAATATGCTCATCAATGTTCCTATTAATGGACTCGTCCAACAAAAGATCGCAACATAAATAAATGATTAAAAAAACAAATTCAATAAAATAAAAAAATACTAAAAACTATGTTTCTAAACCAATTTCCTGTCTCAGTGAGAGAGCGACAATACTCTGAATGTAGATATGAAAGATATTATGATCTACTCACAAGTGTTCTACCGCACATAGAATCGTCGATAATATGATTTGTTGTGGGGTCATACCTAAGCAATAATGTTAATTTTAAAGCCATGACTAAATAGTACGGATAGTGGATTCACATACGCCATTGAATCTCTTCTATGTGCGAATGTTGGTTTTCTTATGTTTTCTTTCACCTAGAAGCTAAGGGTGTATAAAATATAATTAACAAATTCTAAGGAACACATTGGTACGGGACTGTTTTTTGATTTTAGAGTGGCGTGTAATACACAAACTCTTCTTCCCATTATTATACTAACTTGATTTTACTGCAGCACTCATATTATGATATAGCATAAGTAGTTGGACTAGATGATTTTATATGTTCACAAAGTTCAGCAACGTTTGGCATGATCAGTTTTTGGAAAGGTGACCGCGAGTGGTTTTAACAACTGACCTGAGCCACTGTAGAGTGGCTCGAATGACTAGCTAAATTGTGTGTCCCGGTTGTTTTAACCTTTTAGCCCAGTCGGAGGCTTTAAGGCGACTTAAAAACTCTACCACCAGAGCTATCCATTCAGCCCTCGCGTATATACTTACATGATTTTATTGAAATAAAATATTAGCAGAAGTCTCAAGTTTCATCTCCACTCCATAGCAGTGACTAGATGGCGGCTTACAATCTATTTCACAGCGTCAACAGTGGATCCTATCCGGTGAAGAAAAATATGGTAAGAAATACATAGTGCAGTCGATCGAGATCTGTGGTAGCGGAGCACTTTCTTACTTCTTTCTTTTGTGGGTTTACTTCCAGAAATAATGACGTTTTAGGTGAATATTTGAAAAAGCATTCGTGTTCGTTCATGTTGTGTGAAAATTGATTCTCATTTTAATGTTAATTCAATTTTATTATGGCTTGATTTATCTAAATAATTTATGAATTGATTTGATACATTTTATTTAATTTGTATTTAAATTTCACTTCATTCTGATTCCAATTTTATTTTCTTTTATTCTTATTATTTGAAAAGACCCCTGTTAAAGCACGAAATCGATCAGACTAATTTTACTTGTAAGGACTCCCAAGAGACCGGCCTAGCCGAGTTTGGGAGCCACTGTTAATTTAACAGTATAGTTAAGTAGAATATAAAATAGTGTTCTTTTTTGAAATTGTTAATTTATCTTACGTTTTTGGTAATACATTTTTCTTACCTTCTTTTTATTTTCACAGGACAATATTCTAGTATTTATGCTTGACTAGCTTAAAACCCACGGCTTCGCCCGCGTTGTCTTAGTACATAGGTACTTGCTTAAAATGAAAAAAAAAAACAGTTCGCGGTTTCACCTACGTTGTCTTTGTACTTGCTTATAAATAATATCTAATAGTCCGCGGTTTCCCCGTGTTGTCTTAATACTTGGTTAAAATTATAATAGTCTGCCATTTGGCCCGCGTTGTTTTAGTACTTACTTGCTTAAAATAATAGCCCGCGATTCAACCCGTATTATTTTGACACTTGCTTTTAATAATATCTAATAGTTCGCGGTCTGGCCCGCGTTGTCTTAATACTTCCTTAAAATTATGATTGCCTGCTGTTAGTCTGCGCTGTTGTATTACTTGCAATGATAATAGCCCACGGTCTGGCCTGCGTTGTTGCGTTGTCTTGGCACTTACTAAAAATAATAATAGCTCGTGGTTAAGGTTCAATAGAGAGTACACTTTTTACGTTGCTATAAAATTTACGATGGAGCCTTCATAACTGGGCCTACTGTCATATTACTTGCAAGGATAATGCCCACGGTTTAGCTTGAATTGTCTAAGTATTTGCCTAAAATAGCCCACGGATTGGCCTGCATTGTCTCCATCCACCCCTCAGCCTTAAGAAGTCCACTGCTGGACATAGGCCTCCCCAAAGGATCTCCGATAAGACCGGTTGGAAGAGGCTTGCATCCAGCGTGATCTTACGGTCCTAATGAGGTAATCCGTCCACCTTGAGGGTGGGCGTCCTACGCTGCGCTTGCCGGTACGTGATTTCCATTCGAGAATTTTCGACCCCATCGGTCATCAGCCCTCCGCGCTATGTTTCCTGCCCATTGCCATTTCAACTTTCCAATCCGTTGTGCTATGTCAGTAACTTTGGTAATAGATCTCCTTATTTCTGATTCGATCTCGCAGAGAGACTCTGTGCATAGCCCTCTCCATAGCTTGTTGGTGGGCTGCTTGGAGCTTACTAATAAGGCCCATAATATAAACCGTGGTGGTCTAGAGGTAGTGACACCCGCCTTACAATCGTGAGGTCGTGGGTTCAAATGGTCCCGTACCAATGAGTTCTTTGGAATTTATGTACGGAATTTCACACCACTGGCTTTTCGGTGAAGGAAAACATCGTGAGGCAACCTGCATCCATCCGTAGAAGAAATTCGATGGCGTATGTGAATCCGCCAACCCGCACTGGGCCAGCGTGATGGATATGGCCCAATCACCCTTCGTGGGTAGGCCTACGTCCTGCAGTGGACTATTAAAAGGCTGGTACAGTACAGTACAGTAATAAGGCACATAGTGAGAGACCACGTTTCTGTGCCATCAGTCATCAATGGTAACACACACTGGTCGTAAACAGCATTGTCTTAGTATTTGCGTATTTAATTTACTCGTACTTGTATCTAAAGCTTATCACGGAGTACGTGAATTTTTGAATGATAAATTGCTGAATTTTTGTAATTAATTCAATACTAATAATAATTGTATGAGTGCCAATGTTAGAAATTTCACACAATTGGCTTTTTATTGATGGAAAACATTGAGGCAACATGTATAGGTACATCCGTAGAGAAAAATCAATGTTGTATAATTATATAGATCCCGCAACCCGCGCTCGGCCGGCGTGATGGATATGGCCGATGGCCTAATCACCCTTCGCGGGTAGGCCTACGTTCAGTAGTGCACTATTAATTAAGCCGGTATATGTATTCGACATATTTCATTCAGTCATTAGAAGTTTAATTTCGATTATTCTGACCTCATTTTTCCCGAGAGATATTGTGACAATCTCGCCCAAAACCGTTCACCCAGTTAAAAGTGATCGAGACACTTGTAGGACTTTCAGACGTTGTCTGATAATGATAATGATAATTTTATTGATAATAGGAATATTACATGTCAAATTATAATAAAAGAAAATTGACGAAAATACCTACATGAGGTGTACAATATTTTTTTAAAATTATGTAAATAATTTACATTTCTATTCAACTTTTGGAATGAATTCCTCGACGCTATAGGGCGCCATGTCAGTCAGGAATATTTTAAGCTGCATTTTTTATAATATTTGGCAAGGCATTGAAAACTCTAACCCCAAATATTCGAGTGCACATATGGGATTTAGCTAGCTTTAGGATGGCGGGAGTGGTTAAATGTCCTTCTCTCCTGCCCTGTTTTCGATGCCCTGTCGAAAATGAACCCAAGTTTTTATATACATATATACTTGTATGGAATAAGTATAATGCCGGCATAGTCATTAATTTAAGTTCGATGAATAGTTGTTTCGCTGGTGTTAGCGGTTTGACTCTGGCAACCACTCGCACCGCTCGCTTCTCGAGAACAAAGACTCGATGCCAGTCCGCGGCGCCACCCCACAGGTCGACGCCGTAGGTCAGCAGGGACTGAATTGTCGCAAAGTAGCAATCGCGCACCGCTTGCTGCGACAACACGCAGACCCCAGGCAGATGAAAAAATATATTTTATTACTGTCGAGAAACACTTAGTGTATATCTAGACAGTCAGTCAGTTCAAGGATGCTATTATACTCATCATTTGACGAACTTTTACTATGGTACCAACCCCAAAATCACGTAAATAAAATCAACTGTTCAACACAAAAAGTTCATCGACCCGCGACAACATCTATGGAATAGGTAGGTAATCTTCGCTTTTTAGGGTTGATCCCATAGTAAAGTACATAATTATGTTGACCCGTATGTACCCTAAGCTTAAGATTATTGGCTCACAAAACAGAAAAAAATCGTCAACTATTAGGGACCCATTTTGCCCCATATAAGGATAAATCATTATCTTAATTCTATTCTAGATATTTCAGTATATTATTAAAAAAAAAACTTTGTGATTATTTTTTACGCTTATTCAGGGTTACGAATACGGGACTTTTCCCAGAACGTCAATAGTTAGTAATTTATTAGTTAAAATGGTGGCCATTTTAACATAAAATTGAATTCATTGAGATTTTCAAACAGTTTTTTGTGTTTTTTTAAGAAATCGACATCCCGAAGGACCCACTCAAATTTTCCGGGATAGCAGTACCCTAAGTGGTAATTTGTGTTATTGTTTAGTTTCGTTCTAAATTTCGTTAGAATTCATTTAACCATTTTAACTTAGCTTTACATTATAATTATAACTGATTAATTTTGGCTATCCCTAAGAAACCTGAAGATTTTCCGGGATAATAATCCGGGGTAATAGTTCCAGTAATTAAACATGTCGTGTGCTTTCTACATAACCGTTTTCATTCGTAACCTTTCAGCTCCTTGGCTGTATCGATGCTTTTGCACCAACTTTATTATTCCTTTAACCCCTAAGTAAGTTTTTTATGGAAAATTCAGAATAACAGGAAGAACTATATTTTTTATTTAGTATCAAAAGCATCTTTACAAAGTTTCATGTCAATCGGTACAGGAAATAAAAAGTTACATGCAAACGAAAAGGGCCCGTTTTACCCCATAAGAGGTCGATTTTTCAAAATTTTCATCCTTTGTGCTTCATGATGTTGTACGATGTACGTATATTCTAAATTTCAAGTTTATATCATCGACGGTTTGGGCTGTAGCCTAAACTGGTTAATATTGGCTATCCCTCAGGAACCCTACAGATTTTCCTGGATATTATTAGTTCCTGTATTGAAACCTGCTGTGTGCTTTCTTCATACCAGATTTCAACCATAACCGTTCAGCTGGTTCGATGTAATTGACGCTTTTTTCACCAACTTTGGGACCTTATTTGACCCCTTAGATGAGGAAAATTCGGAAAAACAGGAGAAAACGTAACTTTTATTTTGTTTGAAAAGCACAAATACAAAGTTTCAACTCAATCGGTACAGGAAATAAAAAGTTACATACAAACGAAAAGGGCCCGTTTTACCCCCTTAGAGGTCGAAAGTTCAAAATTTTCGTCCTTAGTGCTCCATTACGTCGTTCAATGTACCTATATTCCAAATTTCAAGCTCATATCTTAAGCGGTTTGGGCTGTAGGCTGTCTGTCAGTCAGTCACTCAGGGAAGCCTTTTATATAATAGATGATGAAATATACAGTGTAATGTAACATTGCACAGATAAGGTGTAGGTTAGTACTAAGCTAAAAGAGTAAATCCTAACTACCTTACTATGGGACCAACATGGCAATTGTGATTGAATTTTTCTCGAATTCCAGGTAAATCTTAATTATAGTTGTTTGTAACGATGGCTTTAGTCACCTTTTTTCGATTCAGTACTTACATTTAGTACTCAATGTACAAATTGTATAAAATGTTTAATTAAGCCATCAACTTACATTTTCTCAAAGAAAAACAACATTTATCATTTAATATACTTTAATAATTAAAGCGATATTTAGTAAATTTGAGCCCAAAGGCAACAGTTATTTGTGAGCTCTGAAGTAAGTAATTCCCAACGAAATTATAGTTAAGGTATTCCTTATTCTAGTCCACATTCTAGGTATCCATTTTGTTCTATATCAGATTACTAGCTTTCGCAATTATTCCGTGTATTTGATTAAAGCTCTTTGTTTGATTAAGATGTGATTACATGATGGGTACTCCGAGAACCTAAGAAAAGGTAATGAAATTATTATCAGAATCAGCTGTGTTAGGTCAATAAGCCCGATTACAGAGGCGGCATCGTAATTATAATAGCTAAATAGCATAATGCTGTTTCTTTTTCACTTTAGGCATACGATACAGAGAACGTTTTACATTTTAAAATAAATAAATATTTTGGGACATCTTACATTATGGCCTCTGACCCCAAACTAAGCAAAGCTTGTGATATGGCTGCCAGAGACTGATATACTACATATACATATTTTTAAGTACATACTTATATAGATAGTAACGAAATAACACCCAGACACAGAGCAAACACTTATGTTCATCACATAAATATTTGCCCTGGGTGGGGATCGAACCCACGCCTCTTTGATCCAGAAGTTAGGGTAACTAACCACTGAGCCACCGAGGCAGTCGAATTGAGTCGAGGCATAGCTATTAAATTTACGCTGGCGCCTCTATAATCGGGCTTACTATCTAGTTATAGATAGCGTATCTCATAGCGTAGTTTAACTAGGTGTTCGTAAGCGATCATCGAAGTTAAGCAACGTTCAACACGGTCAGTCTTCGGATGGGTGACCGCGGGTGGTATTTACAACTGAGCGCTACTGTAGCTCGGATGACACGATAAATTGTAGGCGCCGGTTGTTTTAACCGTTTAGCCATGTCAGAGGCCTTCTAGCGGCTTAAAAACTTTGACACCAGGGCCAGCCACCCGGCCTATACGTACTTACTTTTATTTATATTAAATTTATTATGTAGTTGCTAGAAAGAGCTAAAAGCGGCAGATACACAATAAGTTTTAAATTAAAAAGCCGTGGTGGTCAAGAGGTAGTGTCACCCGCCTTACAATTGTGAGGTCGTGGGTTCGAATCTCCGGTCCCGTACCAATGATTTCTTTGGAATTTATGTACGGAATTTCACACCACAAGCTTTTCGGTGAAGGAAAACATCGTGAGGCAACCTGCTTACGTCCGTAGAAGAAATTCGATGGCGTATGTGAATCCACCAACCCGCACTGGGCCCGCGTGGTGGATATGGCCCAATCACTCTTCGTGGGTAGGCCTACGTCCTGCAGTGGACTACTATAAAGGCTGGTACAGTACACAATAAATTTATGTAGTCTGTTAAATTAAGTAAGTAACTAATTTTAGTAATAAGCTGCTCTGATGCAGCTTATGGAAGCACGTTCTACGCTATGTTTGTTTAGTTCTGAAATAAAACTAGTACACAAATATGAATATTATAAAATATCCTGAAACTAATACACTGCCTAGTTGCTACATTGTACTTTAATTGCTAGCATGTATAAATAAACTATTTGTTATTCATGCCAGTTAGCATAAAATGCTATTACAAAAAGCCTAAAAGAGGCTAGTTACATTCTCTACAACGTTATCTCTTCCATGCACCTCCAGTCTGGAGAAAAACTAGTACAAGCAAAAGGTAACACTTTAGGCTGTCCTAGAACACATTAAAGCATTAAAGGAAGCTAAGAGTAAATATTTTCTTTGAAATAATGGTTTATTCAATTCTAGAACTAAATGTCGAAAGAGGAGCCTAAGTTACGACGTCGTGACCTGTCCTTAACACCCAAAACACTCGCTCAACAGCAGAATATTCCGAGTTTATTGCTCTCTGAAAGATCCAACGAAGCCGCAATCCTTTTACTTCGAACCGAAAGCGAAACAGCTCTTAAATTTCAAGCCACGTCCTTAGTTCCCCAGTTAGTAAAGCCTTCTGACACGGGGCGACGGCAACTTAAACGAAACTGGTTGCCAAACTGTACTGACAGTTGCGATTGACTGGACGCCGACTGACGTGTTCGAAGACTCAAAATTAAAAAAAAAGTCATACATAAATGGTACTCACAATGGACAAAATTATTGAAATAAACTCATTTGAATGAATCATTCAAAACAACGACGATGCAGGGCTTCCTACCGGGCTTATTGAATACTTATAGGTGAGCCCTACGTCTAGCAGTGGACGTGTAGACGTTCTCGATGGGTGGAATGAAACATTAGTTACATTATCACATCAGGAAAACTGACTGAATCTGCGTAGCTTCATACATTTTTTCAAAGCGCCCAGATGAGCTTAAATATCAAGTTATTATTCTGGAAATAATAATTTTATGGCACAGAAACGTGGTCTCTCACTATGGGCCTTATTAGTAAGCTCCAAGTAGCCCAACGAGCCATGGAGAGGGCTATGCTCGGAGTTTCTCTGCGAGATCGAATCAGAAATGAGGAGATCCGTAGAAGAACCAAGGTTACCGACATAGCTCAGCGGATTGGCAAGTTGAAGTGGCAATGGGCAGGGCACATAGCGCGGAGAACTGATGACCGATGGGGTCGAAAAGTTCTCGAGTGGAGACCACGTACCGGCAAGCGCAGCGTAGGACGTCCACCCACAAGGCCGCAAGGTGGACGGATGACCTTATTAGAACCGCAGAATCGCGCTGGATGCAAACCGCTATCAACCGGTCTTATTGGAAATCATTAGGGGAGGCCTATGTCCAGCAGTGGACGTCCTATGGCTGAAATGATGATGATGATTCTGGAAATTAGCAGACGTCGTAAAATTGGGCGGATTTTCAGTCATAACCATTTCTACTTACTAATTGTGACTAGCAAACTACATTACCAGTAAATATTGGTAAAACACTCTTCAGTGACAAGTATCCGGGACCGAAGTCATGTTTGCGTATCGTAATAAGAGACGAGCCTTATCAGGGGTAAGTAGTTTCAGTTACGTTGCCATTGAAAAAGTTTCATCTCGCGTCGTGTAAGACTGGCCTAAGTAGGTAATTTTATACCGCATCTCGGGGCTTATTATGTGGTTCTTTGTACACAATTTAGTGAGTAATCGAGGCGAGTCGGAGCCGCGGCCGGTTTATATCCGGCCGGTGATGGCCGGAATTACCTGAGTGCTTGCTGAACGTCCGGCTACACTAATATTCGGCTCGCTTGTTGGCTAATGGACACTCGAGTGCTTGCGTAGAAGAATGAGGTAGATAAACGTGCGGTAAAAATGTACGTAAGTATTTTTGTTTTCGTTCTAAACGTAAATATCGAGCTAAAGTTGTCAGAAATCATCTAACGTCATGCAATCGAACGAATTTCCGATTAACGAGTACAATTATTCTACAACAACTTAAAACTATTTTTACCCGACTTCCAAAAAGGAAGAGAGAGTTATTCGAATTTTATACACGATTGAATTCGGTTGTGCCATTTTTTGTGAAATTAATTATTATTCTATGCCTACATTTTTTACAGATATTATTATAAGACTAGCTGACCCGGCGTATTACGTTTCAGGCAATATCTTTATAAATTACAGCCTATGTGTTATTCTGATGTATAAGCTTTATTATTGCAAAGTCTCATCTCAATTCGTTTAGTAGTTTTTGCGTGAAAAAATAACAAACATCCATACATACTTACATACTCACAAACTTTCGCGTTTATAATATTAGTACGATTACAAAAGGTTGGCGGGCCACTTGATGGTTAATACGTCAACGTCACCTATAGCCAACTGCAACCCGAAGGCGTACCAGTGCGTGGCAATTGTGACGCTCATTGACTTGTTTTTTTTTTGTTCTTCATATTGATGGAGACGCTATAGCGGCTACGCCACTTCAGCTAAGCCATTGTGCGGTACATTCATTAAATGTGTTAAAACGTACCTATAACTATACGCCCGTTTATGATAACATGAATAAATGTAGTTAAAAAAAAACTTTAAAAAACTCGCTTTCATAGCACGTCAAACTAAAAAGTAGAAAATAATAATAAACGAAAAATATTAATACTATTGTATAAAAGCGTGGAGCGCTTTGTGCCCTAATTTTTCGTAAATCGAGCACCTCAGGCATTTTTTACAATAGTATTAAAATGTTTCGTTCATTTTTAGGATTCCGTAGCTCAAACGGAAAAAAAGGAACCCTTATAGGATCACTTTGTTAGGGTTCCGTACCTCAAACGGAAAAAACGGAACCCTTATATTATAGGATCACTTTGTTGTCCGTCTGTCCGTATGTGTGTCGTGTCAAGACTCTTTATCTCAAGAACGCGTAAAGATATCGAGTTGAAATTTAAACTGTTTACGTATATCTATGATCTCTTGCAGTTGTGTATAAGAAAATCTTCTCAGTTATCGTTTAAAAAAGTTAGAGCCGTTTATATCATAAAAAACCGCATATTTCGCACTCACAAAAATCAAAACCTACAGGGTACTTCCCGTTGACGTAGAACTATAAAATTTGGCGAGAAGCATTGTCTCAGAGTACACATATAGGAAATCTGAAAACTGTACATTTTTATTTAAATCACAAAAAATAGGGCCTCAAAATTCACAAAATATGGGTTCAAAATTCAAAGTGAGTAAATCGTATCATGTAAGGTATCATACAAAAAACTTCATTAGCGCATGCTAAAATAGGTTTTTAATTATTATTACAACGTGTTTGTACGGAACCCTCGATGTGCGAGCCTGACTCGCACTTGTCCGGTTTTTTATTATTTTTTGCCTATTTTTATTTATTGAAAATAATTTTACACTTTGTAGTTTGATATGCAATGAAAGCGTGTTTTTTAGATTTTTTTTTTAATATTAAATGAAATTAAAAAGGCTCTTTCTCTTCTTAGTAATCGAATAAATGCATTGTCATCGGTCTTTAATAGGTGAGCAAAGTTTAAAGAAAATCTGATCGCTCAAAGTAGGGAAAAATCGAGCTCAAAAGAATTGGTTACAAGCAAGCAAATATACAGGTGAAACTAATAAAAGCGTGATAAAAATCGCTGCTTCAAACCAGCTTCACAGCAGAATAAATGGAGCTCACGCTAGTCATGCGAGCATCATCCGAGCCGCTCCAGCAGCTAAAGCAGACCTAAATCCGCGCGGATCCCAAATCTGAGCCGCGGTGAGCCAGACTGAGCTCTGTTCCCTCCGCAGTAGCCCCATAATCCAGCGCTAAGTAGATCGCACTTTTACAGGTGGCCCGGCACTTAGGTACTACGTTTTTACCGACACGTCTTAGGGTAGGGACTTACTAGCATTTATTTAATTGATAGTTTTTGACGTGATAACGTCTTATTAATCGATGAACGCCGGCTGCACGCACGAAAAAGCGTGATTCATTGTCACGTTCCGCCTGAGCCCAGCGTGCAAACGAAATGGCGAAACAAACAATAAAGGCACGATTTTGACAACAACCAATTGATGACAACCAATTTTTCATTGCGAATAAGTCTAGACACACGTCCAGGCTTATTCACCACCAACCACCTTGCTTGAAGTTATAGGCCAAATCAACCTCTTAGCGGATGTAATGGTAGCTACAACCCCGCGCAGCTGTTAAGACGCTCCAACCGTAATCTTTTAGGTATTTTACAATAATGTCTTGCAGTATACAAACAGAGTCCAAAATCGCGTATCGTTTGTTTTTAGACGAAACTTGAGATGAGAATTCGTAAATTTTTCGCAGTTTTAGTTCGTTTAAAAAGAAATGAAGCCGTGTTAGCAATAAAATATATAGATATGTCTTTTGTTTAGTAAATTTCCTATTTATTGATTAAAAAAATATTGTAGTTATTGATCTAAATATTGAGAAATGCGAAAAGAAAGATTTTTTTCTAAAGCTTTTTTGTGAATTTTTTTCAAGATGGCCGATTTTTTTTTGCAATATTATTAAAAAAGTCTCTTTTGTGAACTTTTATTGTGTGTTGTGATTTTTATCAAATTTGTATCAGTAACAGTTACACCTAACTGTGCAACGAATAACATGACGTTTTACGGATTTTTACGCGCCTTAAGTGAGTATCAGTCAGAATATGATAATTCCGCAGCTTGTAGCTGTTATCACAGACGTCAAGAAATTTGATTAGGGCTATAAGCGACTTTGTGGACGAAAATAAAGTATGCATTATTGTAGATTTAGAAGATAGCTATCGAATTCGTAGCGGCTTTTAGACGGCTTAAATATTTATATGGGAGCCACTCCATACAAAAAACGTAGGTTTTTTTGCTCGATATTAATAACGGCAACAGGTACATGCTTAAAATATTCACAGAATATTTAGTTGTATATTCACTTCGGAAATAAATAATTGAAATAAAATAAATTAAGGGTTAGGACAGGTCCTATACGGTTCCCTCCGTGGATTTCCGCCTTGTGCTGGTGTAGTTCTTATCCATATCGCTAGTTAGATAGTCCCGCATTGATGATACAAAAGGGTGTCCTTTGAGGCTGTGTATCTCCTTCCACTTTACTCCGATCATGCCGAGCGGCATAATCTAGAATGGTTAATCCTTCTTTGTTTAGAATTCCGTATCCATAACCCCCATGGGTACAACGATTAGAAAACTACAGTTTTGTCCCACGTGACCATATAAATCCCCACAAATTTATTTGTTTTTGCTATGTGATATGTTATGTAAGTTCATCTAAGTCCTCCCAAAATGCTTCCTTTTCTGTGGCCGGGCACCCAACTTGAGGAGTATAGACACATATGATGTTCAATATGGGTTGTTTGTCAAGCGCCAGCTAATGGACATGAGACGGTCTGTTTTTCTCTCCACATTTATGATTTAGTTGGGCCGCCTCTTTGGGCTTTTTGATTAAAGCAGCTGGGAGGCTGGCCGGTAGTAGTAGGCGCAGGGGCCACTTTAATTGACCCGTTGCACTGGGACTAGCGCCAAAAACTGTTTACTTGGATACGTTACGGTTACATTACAGCTCCCAGTGGGCCCCGACCTTCGCAGGTGGATGTGTAGTTACACCGTTTTTACTGTCCGTCAAGAGGAAGTGTCCCGCGAGATTTATCGGCGGTAAAAAAGAACGAAGTGGCTCGAGCCTGCCCACGCCATGGTTAGCTTTATCTTTACGTTGTTGTTTTAGGTAGCCGGCTTCTTTTGGGCCATCAAGGTGGTCGGATACTTTGGGTTTTGGTCGGAGATAAAATTGAAGACCATTAAAGAGAAATATAGATATTTTTTGGTGTCTACTCTGCAAATATAAAATACCTATAGGTAGGTAGGTTAATAAGGAGTACCTACATAGAAAAGAGTTCTTGAACAAGGCCTCAGTTATCGGGAAAAATGTTATAGGTAAATTAATACTAATCATTAAGTTTGATAAGACCCACATCTCTTGTTTCTATCCTGACTTAACAACAACTTGTTCTTTTTTTCTGATTACCTCTGTAACATGCGATAGACTAATTTTAGCAATTTATTCCATCTTTTATTGTATAATGTAGGTATAGTAGGTACATAAGTGTTTGAGTAATAAACGAATCTTTTTTTTAAATTATAAATATTATCGGATCGATTATTTTTATCATTAGGTAGCTATTAATTTATTGTATAATATAATTATCTACAAATTAAGATGAGAAAAGGAAGAATTATAAAATTGTTATATGGACAAAATAACTTCAATTATTAATGAGGATAAAAGTAACATAATTATTTTGTAAAGCACAGTTTGTTAATAGCCGACATAAATATCTAATGATTCATGCAAATAAATCCATCCATCCGTCAGCCATGGGACGTCCACTGCTCGACATAGGCCTCCTCGATGGAAACTCTATAAATGTAGCGTACTGGATGTAAGTCTGTCAAGCTATATTTATTGTAAATAAATGGTATTTAATATAGGAGATATTAATGCTTTTTCGTAATATACAAACTACAAGACATTCTTGGACAGTCGGCTAAAAAGGAAATAAAGTATGGACGGAAGACGAGGCAGAAGCAAAATGACGAGCGAAATTTATCGAGACTGCAGCCCGTCTTGATTTACGAGAAATTTGTAGGAAAATAGTGGCAGTAGTGTTCAGTACAGGGTGGACCAAAAGGCCGTTTACTTCACATCGGAATCAGTAGAGCAGCGACAGCATTACTAAACGCAAAATAAGCCTATGGGAAAGCCTTTAGATCCATGGCGTCTGCGTAGGTACGCGAGTAGGTACGATCGAAACAACGGCTTTTGATTAGAGCGCAAAGAAAATTTTCGCTCCCTCCAACATATGGCATAAAAATGACGTTCCATCAATTCATTTGGTTAGTAAATGGGTGCTAAAATTAGAGAAGACATAAGATCTGAATAGGTACAATGAATTAACCATGATACGCCCGATCTAAAACCTTATGGGATCTCGAAAACGTAGAGCGTGTAATAACGTCTGTTCGTGAACAACTTGGCCTCACTACTTGTATGCGGTCTAGCGTCCTTAATGTGTCTAGAAAATCTTTATACATAATGCAGTCTCGAATACGGGATTTCGATGGTTTTAATCAACGATCTTGGCTTCAGCAGGCAACATGTCACACCTGAAATGGTTCGTTGATTGCTTTTTCGCGATATTTCATAGAGAAAAAAACATTAACTGGCCAAGATGGCCAGTAGACCAGATATATTCCTAATGGATTTTTTTATAATAAATACCCCTGGGGAGAAGGGACAATAAGTACTTACCTAGGTAAAGATGTAGACTAAATCACTACTAAATATATTTTCAAAATTCATCGGTATTTTGCTAGAAATCCCTATGAATTGTGATCGAAAAATAATACATATTGCTTATACAGAACCGCCAATCTGTCGTGCCGATCGCAGCTGACTGGAGTGATTCCCGGGTTAAATAATGTCAATAAACAACGTCGTCGAGGAGGGAGGCTAAAAAAATAACAATCCAGAGACAACTGCTTTATTTATTCTTGGCGATGGCTTTTATCGGGAAAGCGGGAATTCCATGTGACTAAGTGCAGTTAGGCGGAAAGTAAAGTCTGCATTATCGCTATGGGTTTTGGAATGTTGTAGAAAATCATACTATGACGAAACGTAGTCTCTCACTGTGGGCCTTATTAGTAAGCTCCAACGAGCCATGGAGAGTAGGACTATGCTCGGAGTTTCTGAGATCGAATCAGAAATGAGGAGATCCGTAGAAGAACCAAGTTACCAACATTGCCCAGCGGATGACCTCACCAAGACCGAAGTATTGCGCTGGATACAAGCCGCTTCCAACCGGTATTTTTTTGGGAATCTATTGGGCAGGCCTGTGTCCAGCAGTGGACGTCCTATAGCTGTAACGACGATGACAAAATACAAAAATTATACCTACTTACTTACCTACTCAAGTTACCTACGCCTAGAACGCCACCGCCGTCCGATTCTGCTGTTAAACTTGGCATGAGGAAATTTCATGCTGAGGCGCTTTCATTTGGTAGAACTGTTTTTACCAGCTAATAAGTGCAACGTGATAGCATTAAGACAGATAGATAGATAAACACTTTATTGTTAACACTAAAATACAATTCAGAAAAAATACAGAGAAAGGAAAAAAAACAAGCGACATAAAATAGTGCAACAAAGGGCGGCCTTATTGCTTATAGCAATCTCTTCCAGGCAGACATAATTATTATATAGGTAGGTAGGTTATATAAGTACATAGGTATATCACTACATAGCATAAAGCAGTCTGTCTTATACCTTTCAAACTAGACAACAGATTTTAATGCAGTTTTCACTATATTTTAGAATATTTGTTCTGAAAGATTTCTAGCTACCTATAACGGTTACGGATAACCGGGTAAAGTACTAAATTCATGGAAATGCCACCGATGCATCAGCATGCCTAACCGAATCAGATATCCAAAGCGTCCCGTATAATAAATTCCTTGGATTAATGTTGTCATGTGCCTTTTATCTAAAGATGTGTTTAGACATTCGGAAGCTGTCAGCGGGCTGGCGCGCCGCCATGGCCGCCATCGCGCCGCAATCAATGGGGAGACGGATGCTCCCCATTAGTTTAGGTAATCGCTGGATTAATGGGTTTTTTCCCTCCATTTCCAATTGATGGAGGATTATTCCCATTTCTTCATCGGATCAGTTTGGCTGCTAAAATATGAGATTTTCAGAAATAGGTACTCTACTTAGCTCAGGGCGCGTTCCCACTATGTCGTAACGATACACAGAGATAAACAGAGGTATAATGTAGTCGATCGAGAAAAGAAAGAAGGAGATGCAATGATTTAATATGACATGAGTTAGAAAGAGACATGAAAATATCTCGATTCAGTAGCTAGTTACCGTGATTTTTCTCTCAGTAGTGACAAAGTCCAATTCATATTTGACAGTTTTGACAGCCATGGGCAAGATTTTCCATACACTTTTGTGGTTGAGAATTGTCTCAAGCGACAACAGCGCTACTCTCTAGTTGTAATAGCTCTGTGTAACGATAGATTATTTATTATCGTGTCGTATAAATAAGTATAGGTATATCTCAGACTAATGACAAGTACTTAACATTATTTTGATATTTAAATGGTGTGTAGCGAGTTAGCGACGTAGCGTAGTTTATGACTAGGTGTTTGTTAGCGATCAGCGAAATTAAGCAACGTTCCGCACGGTCAGTAGGTATCTGTTTAGATGGGTGACTGCGGGTGGCATCTTCCAACTGAGCGCTACCGTGGCTCGGATGACACGTTAAATTGTAGGTCCCGGTTGTTTTAACCGTTTACCCAATACCCATGTCAGAAGCCTTCAGGCGGCCTAAAGATACGAACAGACTTAATGGAGGTAGGTATTCATATTATTTTATTGGTATCAAAATATGATACAAGTCAATTACAATTGTTGTTATAATAATATTAATCGTTAAAATTTCAGCTTTGCAAAGCACAGTTATCTTAAAATTATAATTACTTAAAATTAATAGGAAAATAACAAAGTTAAATGAGTTATCAAATATTAAACTGTATAAACAACATAATTATCATTCAACATAAATCTGAACAATGCTTTAATACCAAAACTTATAGCAAAAATTGCATAGTTCACATAGGTAAGTTTACTTTAAACATAGGTTTTTTAATTTTACCTTTACGACGAATCGTATCGTCGTATACAGACAACTTCGAGCAAATATCTATAGAGTCACAATCGTGCAAAAAAAGTGTCCGAGCCAAAACTCTGCTCAAGCTACGCAGTGGGCAGACTTTTTAGTTAGTCGTAAGGCGATTTCAAGCCGACTAAAACGCCGCGCCAAAGTGCTCGGTTACAAGCACTAATTAGGTGACATAACGTCGACATTCGAGAAAACGGGCCATTGTGATTTTTTTACATATTTAATGTAAATATTATCTAAGTCGGTATGTACCTATGACGGCGCTCGGACATTTTTTTACTACTTTGTTTTAGGGACAGTGACTCTGTAGATATTTGCTCGATCGAAGACAGACAACGACGTTTTCAATTTCATTTATTTTCTTAATAAGTAACTTTACAGTCAAAACCAAACGGTTACTTATTTTACACTTAATTACACGTTGATTGGACATGACGACAGAATGTCAAGTCTAATGGTTAAACGGGAACAGCTAGAGACAGTCGCCCAACGATATATTATATTATTGGCCCGACATAGTGGGAACACACCTTTAGCTGTTCATAGAAAATGTTCCATGCTACGGCTACACTATGCGGCCTAATATTCGCGAAGACCGCATAGTGTAGCCACAGCATTATGAAAACCTAGGTACCTTTAGCAAAATAATGTAATGTACCTAGCTATATAGTAACCTACCCTATAGCTACATTGCATTTGCTAAATACCTATTTACATATCAAGACACCAAATGACTTGCAGCCAATAGGTATTTAACCAAAAGCAGTCGACACTCCTAAGCACCGAAGTCTGCCAAGTCAGTGGGGGGTGAAGAAACGAACACAAACCAAAATATAAGCAAGTTTGCACGCACACAAATTTAATTAACTAACACTAGCGGAAAATTAACGCAACACAAGCGCAACCAGACCGATATAAGTATTTATATAAAGAGCATGACCGCCGGTCCCGTACTCTTTGCAGAGGTACGCTTTGCAGTGTCGACTCCTTTTGGTTATGCTTGCAGCCTTTTAATGTAGGTACAACTTGCCCACTTAATAAATATCACAAAACCTAATTTATAACTTAAAATGCAATCTCCAGCAGCTGGGAATTTTTCTTTGTAGCTACAATATTGATCGACAAGAACTCCCGGAGCTTGTAAAAGTTGAAGCGAGCGGCTTAAAGTTGCAAATCACAAACTATTACAGTAAAGTGATCAATTAAGCCCTGTAGAGCGAGCCGGGGCAAGTTGCCTCATTACGCAGCTTGGGAGAAAACTGCATCGGTGGCCTCGACAGACAGGGCGCATTAGCCGCTTTTAACATGGGACCCACTCGTTACAACCCTATTTCTATTTACCCTATCACTTGCCTACACTCATGCACGTAAATCAGCTCATAATCAACGAAATGCCACCATTTTTCAATAATTATCACTGATAAAAACACAAGTTTAACAAAATAATACAATGAGGCGACATGATTTTTCCGCGTTCCCGCCAAAAACCATCATATTTTCTAAAATGGATATTATTATTATTTTATACTACGGGACTAATCGCGCACTAAAATTACGAGATAAATAAATACCTCCTCATCCCAGTCAGTCTACCCGTGACCACGGTTGATGCAACTCGGCCGAAACGTCGGGATGAGGAGGTATTTATTTATCTCGTAATTTTAGTGCGCGATTAGTCCCGTAGTATAAAATAATAATGTGTTCAAATCGCGAAAGTTTAAAAACAACAATGGATATTATGTTTTATTTTTAATTATGTTTGCACGCTGTTGCTCCAACAAAAGCCTTATTGTTTTTAATATTCGCATGAGATGTCACCTGCCGGTCCTGCCGGAAGACCAGCGCTGGTTGGTCCACAACCAGCATACTTATGCTGAGGTGGGACCGGGTTGTGACAAAAATAAAGTTAAGTAATTAAGTAGAATAGCATTGTAAAATAATTAAGAGTAATTGCTTATGATGTTTATTTTGTTTTGTTTTGCTGTGTTTTTTGCTTTGTATTTAATTTTATTTGTGTAAAGAACTGTCTATTGTCTATTTAAACACGCACAAAAACAGAATTTTGAGGCTTAGGTACTAACATACCTACTTACATACAATACCTACCTACATACTTATAACATAGATTGCATTGCATCCAGCGTGTTCCTACTGTCTTTATTAAATCTGTTAGTTTCACCTTCTTGGCGGACGTCCAATGTTGCGTACGCCTGGTGGTACACCGTACAATACATGGTCTTCATTCGAGAACTTTACGGCCCCATTGACCATCCGTCCTACGTACATTGTGCCCTGCCTACTACCGCTTTTTTTAACTTGCTAATCCGCTGCTGTCGCCAATTTTGGTTCGTCTAGGAATCTCCTTAAACATTAGGTAGATATGACCCATCAGTTACAATTTTTATAATATTTATACAGAACATATACAAAAGGTATATTTCGAGACCTACCTATTTCACCAAGGCTAGCCACCCGTAGTGAGCTAGTTCGTACCTAAAGTAGGTAGGTTACCTATTCATTTGATAGGTTATACCTACCTACAAAGTTCGAAAATCAGATAGGTAGTTCTCGAGTCACTGCTGAAAATAGGCCTCCTATATGGATTTCCAACAAGACCGGTGGGAACTATCCAGCGCGTTCCAAAGTATGGAGACTGGGTACCTTTCAGTCTTTAATATAGCCAAGCATGATTGCTTTATCTCGTAACAGGAATGACATTGAACCTTTTTACCTATTGACCTGTCTGTACACTGAGCGCCACACAAATCGGCAGATGAGATGTTAAGCTCGAAACATACTATCAGACGCGGCTTACGGACGCGACCTAGACTATGAAAGTACACTGAACCGTGCACACTATCGGACATCAGTCGCGGACGTCACCTTCGGACGACCTTGAGCGTTCGGACGTCCGAGAGCGATCTGGCACACCGGATGTTATAAGACTGTGCACATTGCTAAGTCGCGGCTGTCAGTTGCGCCCGTCAGCCGCGTCCGATAGTATGTTTCCGGCTTTAGCCGCATATGACACTTCACCGTGATTGGCTAATTATTGCGCATGTGTGCACAATTCCGACGCTGATTGTCGTAGTGCGTAGGGAGCGCGCGTGAGGCATGAGGTTGGCGGGCGGGCGTGCCCCGGCGTCTCGTTTCTCTGGCTCCCGCGAATGCCTATACCTATTTCGGCTTTTGCGCATAACTTCCCATCCGTCGATTTGTGTGGCGCTCAGTATACCTATGCATAGAACAGCAAGCTCTGTAGATACAATATGTACATTCGATAACATTTACATAAATAGAAATCTCATATCTTTTACAAAACCTCTCTCGTTTGGTAAAGGGGCGTGCAGTATTAGTAAGAAAGATCTCATTTGATTATAGTCATCAAAGAAAGAAGAGATAATCAAGACATTCTAGACTATCTTACAAGTACTTACCTCAGTACAGAGGCTACAGAAGTATTAGCTATCTAGGCAGGTAGTCATAATAACAACTAGGCACTATCTCCCACCTACTAACTCGCAATGCAGAGCTATTTTGTTAAGCACCTACCCCTACAAAAATACCTACAAGTAACATAAGCATCTCGCTTACCTCTCTAAGAAATAACGTAGCAATTTCACAGCTAACAGACTGCCGACTTGCTATTTTTCTTTCGCAAACGAGTCCGCGAACAATTTGTGGGAGTATCGGGAAACAGAGTTATGTAAATTGCCACAATAAGCAAACAGAACTTGGATTAAAAGTTAGCGCCCGGAAAATAGTTATTTTCCGTTTCCAATGAGATTGGCGTTCTTAATTTTACAGCTCGACTTTCGAGAAGGATTCTGTTTTGTTTTATATTTTTTGGCTATTATTTTTAGATCATTCAAATATTTTCAAATAGCTTTAATTAGTAAGGTAGGTCAGGCATATAAGGCCCGGTTGCAAACTAGGCCCAGTTTGTAGAAATAACAGTTGCATAAAAATCTATTCGCTTAAAACTCACGCATACATAGAAGTCGCACGTACAGCGAGCTGGCAACATCGAGCTCTTCCGCGCGGCCCGCCATTTCGTCAGTACCGTCCACACAGCCACAGAGAGAGGTCGCGGCTGCCGTACGTAATATTTTTCGAGCGTAAAGAGGTTCAGTTTTCATCGAGTTTTTTTGTTTTAATCCGAGTTTTTCCCATTTCAATGTGAACTATTCTTGTATTGCCCCACGGAGAGACATAAGTACACATTCTAATTGCTATTTTTTTACTAAATATATGACACTGATTGTAAAGCTTGCTCTACGGCTAAAAAGGCCCGGCCCTTGCGCAGGTAATAAGGCCCGGGCCTTATTACCTTTAGATGAACCTCAATTTAATTTAAGTACGAGTATTACGACTGATTTGATATCTAAAGAGTACCTTAATATTATTTATTGCTTTTTTATTAACTGTTCTTAATTTGAAGTTGTAAAATTTACCTTTATATTCGTTGAATCTTCAGTATTTGAAAAGTCTTTAGTGTAATAAGGCCCACAGAAGTTTTGTTAGCTATCAAAGTGTTAGCGATTTTGTTGTTGTTTTTTGAATAACTTTAATTTAGTAAGATTATACTTATCTAATGTTCAAATTTGTGTTTAGCAACATATTCTAAAGGAACGTAGGACATTTTTAATACCTATAGTTTAATAAGGCCCAAGGTCTTTTATTTCTAATAATTAAGAAAATATTCATGTTTTAAAAGGACCAAATGTTGTTTAATGTTTACTATTATAGTTTAATATCGTTTAAACTTGTTAATTTTCTTAGAATGTTAATTTCTATTTAGGGCCTTTTTATACTCATAATGTTCAATAAGGCCCAAAGTGATGGTTTTAAAAAACACTTCATATTTCAAAAATAACGTTATAATTTTATGTTTTTTTTTATTTCATGACGGAACTTAAATACATTTATAATTAATATGGAGAGTCTTTTGTTTATTACCTCATCAATGGTTAAAATATTTTAATTTTAATAAAGGTGGGCCTTATATGCCTGACCTACCTTAGTTACATATAGAGCTTGTGCAAAAAGTCGTGGCGTTAAGGTGAACTAACAATAAGACCAATAAGATTTTAATCTAGCTACATTTCTAAAAAATATAATACTCAACTTAAAGTTTATATAGTGGAATTGGTCAATTATTTTTCTTAATATCATAAATGTTAAAGTTTTTCATGAGCGTATTGCTCCCAAAACAGAATATACCTAAATTAGTTAATATATGTACTACTAGGATTTTAACGTACACTAGTAATTGTGCATAAAATTATTATTTTTATGTTAAATAAAGAATATTTGAAATTGAATTGAATAAGATTTTAATCAGCAGCCAAGGTAAAGACTACTTGGTAGACGCGAGTCTACTGATGAAAACCGAATTGGTGTCTACCAAGTATCAAACATTTTTACGTACTCGGTAGACGCGAGTCTACTGATGAAAACCGAATTGGTGTCTACCAAGTATCAAACATTTTTACGTACTCGGTAGACGCGAGTCTACTGATGAAAACCGAATTGGTGTCTACCAAGTATCAAACATTTTTACGTACTCGGTAGACGCGAGTCTACTGATGAAAACCGAATTGGTGTCTACCAAGTATCAAACATTTTTACGTACTTGGTAGACGCGAGTCTACTGATGAAAACCGAATTGGTGTCTACCAAGTATCAAACATTTTTACGTACTCGGTAGACGCGAGTCTACTGATGAAAACCGAATTGGTGTCTACCAAGTATCAAACATTTTTACGTACTTGGTAGACGCGAGTCTACTGATGAAAACCGAATTGGTGTCTACCAAGTATCAAACATTTTTACGTACTCGGTAGACGCGAGTCTACTGATGAAAACCGAATTGGTGTCTACCAAGTATCAAACATTTTTACGTACTCGGTAGACGCGAGTCTACTGATGAAAACCGAATTGGTGTCTACCAAGTATCAAACATTTTTACGTACTTGGTAGACGCGAGTCTACTGATGAAAACCGAATTGGTGTCTACCAAGTATCAAACATTTTTACGTACTCGGTAGACGCGAGTCTACTGATGAAAACCGAATTGGTGTCTACCAAGTATCAAACATTTTTACGTACTCGGGTAGACGCGAGTCTACTGATGAAAACCGAATTGGTGTCTACCAAGTATCAAACATTTTTACGTACTTGGTAGACGCGAGTCTACTGATGAAAACCGAATTGGTGTCTACCAAGTATCAAACATTTTTACGTACTCGGTAGACGCGAGTCTACTGATGAAAACCGAATTGGTGTCTACCAAGTATCAAACATTTTTACGTACTCGGTAGACGCGAGTCTACTGATGAAAACCGAATTGGTGTCTACCAAGTATCAAACACTTTTAGTTGTACTAGCAATGACAAAGCAGTGTTGTCCACGTAACAAATAATCAGTAAAATGGCACACGGGCGACCTCACCTACGACGCTTCTCTTTTTGCACTAACTGGCAGATGCACCAGTTGTAGCCACTGTCCCGGTTTTGGCCATTTGATGTCAAAATTAATTGCACAAATAGTTTATAAACGATGGAACACCATAAATATGAATACAATTTGTGTGCCAGTTTTACAAAAATATTATTTTAACCTTAGATTAGATTGGTATCGCTGCGCTTGACTAGATAGAGCCATCATACTTGGTAAATTCGGCAATTTACAGCGTACCAGAACTGACAGATTTGCCTTAGCGGGCCAGTCACATTGAAGGCTGTGTTCATACACACGTGGACATAACAAATGTTTTAAAAAATCGACAGTTATCACAAGACTTCAAACACACAATTCAACAATGAGTAGCCGCATTCACAGAGGTGTTTTCAAATAGTACGGTAATTATTAATCTAAGATTTCAATGTTAAAATTTTCTACACAATAATTAAAATTCAAAGTGGCCAAAAATTTTACTGAGTGACCACAACCGGTGCATCTACTCTACTCAGAGCAAATTACCTACCTAAAACATTTAAGTAAACGCAATTATTTTTTAAAACAAGGTCGTTGTAGAAATAAAATACTAAAATGTACTTAGACAATAAAAATTTAATAACTCATTTGTTATAATAACTTCACTTAACATAACACATTACGTCGCAGCTAACTAGTTGAAATAGGCATTTGATTGCATGACTAGCCCTTTCATTGAAGATCGGCATTTAATTACACGTCAAAATGTCGAACAGCCGAAATCACAGAGGGATAATGTGAGAAAATTTGATAGAGATGCAATGATTTAACATTGCACGAGTTAGAGACATGGAAAATATCTCGTTTCGGTGGCTATAGCCCATACTCTATCAGCATCAATTTTTGTTTGTGACTTCTGTGAGGGTGTTTCACAATTTCGCCAATGTCTTGTGTAGTACTGCCATCAAACGTGGAGAATTTGTATGGTGTCTAATGATATAGTGTATTGTATCGTGTCTAATGTACTGTATTAATTAGTCTACAGTTGTCGGATTTTTTGGCACGAAATGTCAAATTCTATAACATATTTGTCAGTTTTGACAACTCGTGGACAAATTGTCTATTTGCGCAGTTTGCAGCGAACTTCACATCCGCCAACTTGTATGATTCGGCCTATAACTAGCCCTTGTTTGTGTCTTTGTGTTGGGCTTTTAGTTTACATCATGTCAACAAAACGAAACTGGCGCTATGGTAGCCCAGAAATAGTCTTTCACATACTGTGACTTTTCAGTTAGCCAGGGCGTTGAACTTTTTAAATGCAAAAATATCAACAAAACTAGATTTTCTTTTTTGTGATAAACATTTCAAAAATTGACGCGTTCGCAGGATTTGAACCTGCATCTCGGGATTCCGGCCCAGATGCTTTGTCCAATTTAAGATTTGAAATGTTTATCACAAAAAATAAAGTTTGTATACACCTAGTGTGTGAAGCACGATAAAAATCATTTCATCAAAACCAGATTTATGTAATTGATATTGTAGTTCAATATACAGCTAGCCATGCACAAAAATGGCTATTTCAACTAATTAGCTGTGACATACACAAGTACACAATCACACTCCCAATCCTATAACAAGAGGTAGTACCCGGCCTACACATATGTTATGTAGATGGTAGAACTCAGAATGTCGGTAATATTACCCAAAACAATGTAGTCAGTAAGGTAAAGCTTTATATTGCAACAAATTTTACACGATTGAATAGGATATCTCTAGATATAATAATTATTTTTTGCAAAAATGGCGTGACTGACTTCAACCGTGTACAGAATTCGCTAATATTTCGCATGTAGCATTTTTCACATTATTGTTGATTTATCAAATATGGCTGATTTCAATAAAATTTAAATGGAACCAATATCGAAGTATACTCTTTCCAATAAAAAAATTATTATCGAAATCGGACTACTACATAAAAAAATATGTATTATACATAAAAAATTAAAATATACGCGTCGAATTGAATACTTCCTCCATATCATCAGTCAAAAATAAACCTTTTTACCTGGAAATATACTTTTGCAATTTAATTTTTTTGTGAAAATGCAATTACTAAACTAAAGTGTAAAACTACATTTTCTTCTTAACTGATTTGGCAATGCTATCTTTTAATTACTTTTTTATGTCAAAGAGTTATCTTTGTGATAAGCATTTCAAAAATCTGAAGCGAACGCAGGATTTGAACCTGCCCCTTCGGATCACTAGCCCGACGCTCTAACCAACTGAGCCAGCCCGCCTCCTACGCAAGCGTCAAATTTCTGAAATGCTTACATTTCCCAACTTATAGCGTTGGCGGCGCCACCTGTGATACCCGTATTAGACAGGTTATCACTCAACTAGAAGTTATTAGAACTTCTAAAGATTGACGAGAGATGACGCACTGCTGAATCAATTTTTATGATTTTATTTTGAGTGCTTTCCACACTAGAATTTTATCTCAAAGAGTTATCTTTGTGATAAGCATTTCAAAAATTTACTTTTAATTTACTTTTTTATGCTTACCGAAAACCAACGATTAATTGAAATGAGCACCATTTTCAAATGACACTGATAAACAAAATAAAAGTGCTATACACACTGTGTACATTCAAAACCACACATCTCACAATAAAAATCTGTGTCCCGTTGACATATCACAAACTTTGCATAGGCCTAACGTTGGTATTTATTCTTCTTCTACCTGCGATTGTCTCTTCTTCTTTTTCTTCTTTTCGCTTTTAGGTTCTTCTACAGATTCGGCGGGAGCTTCTTCGGGTTCCTCTTTTACTTCAGACTGCCTCTTTTTCTTCTTTTTCTTTTTTTCTGAAGTTGAGGTGTCAGCTTCTGCCTCTTCTGTGGGTTCTTCTTTGACTTCCTTTTTGATCTTCTTTTCTTTTTTTACTGGTGTGACCTAAGATAATTTTTCATTAGTCAACTGATATAATGTATTGAATAATGATGGATTAGGCAAAGAATGCCAAATTCTAATAATGCCCAAGTAGTCCGGGAATGCCCAATTCTGTTTAGTACATTCAGAAGAATAACTTTTACTATGGGACCAACCAAAGCCAAATTCAAATTCATTCATTCGAAACAGTTAGAAGTTCTACAGAAAAATTCTATTGTTAATCAACAAAATTACGAACAGCCGATTTTATTTCGCGGAATCTGCATCCATTGGCCCTATAGTCAAAACTTAAAGCTATGAAGCTTCTGTCTGTGTCGATAATGATTAAATACAAGTAGTTTTCCTAACAGTAGATTTCGCGACACATCTGTTTAACCGAATCTTCCATATGCCAGTGTCTCGACTCCCTCTTGACCGATTTGTTTCATACTTGCAAATCTTGTCAAAATTTAGATACAGTATAATTTAGAGCATCGAAAGAGCGCAACAGCAATTTTCCCTCGGTTTTTTAAGGGAAATAAAATACTTCCCCAGTCACAAATCACCGACCACAATTTTTATAAATTACAAAATCTGTGTATGTGTGTGTGTACTCAAAGGTGACGTCCACATGTGGTATATTATCAGAGAAAAATCGAACCAAGATGATATATATACATCATTTGAAAGCTTGTTTTATGGGCTTCCCAAAAATATTTAATTTAGATTTTTTCACCCCTCCATTTTTTTTAAATGTTAAAAATAAACACACACATTCATCACTTAATTTGCTAAAATTAAAAATTATAATCTACCAGTGTGACCAGTTAGTGACAAAAAACACTTTAAGTGTTTCTAATTGGCAAAAATGCTTTTATTTAACAATTTGGACGTTAATTAATCAGGGTTGATAGAGATAAACTACATATTGAGCCAAATATATTAATTTATCCTAATAAATTCAAAATTAATATTAAAAAAATCGGAGGGCTCTTTTTTGTTTTTAACTGTTGTAATAAACTCAGAAAAATATATTCTTTCTCGAAATGTAACAAGTGTTGTGGTTAAAATTTTTGATTATTATTATACCAGCCTCCATACATTTTGTGGACATATCCTTTCGTCGCGAATGGTTGAAAAATGCGACACAGTCACAAGAGAACTATACTGCTTGTAATGAAAGTGTTAATTCTATTTAATATAATATACTGTTGGTGTTTCTTATATGAATAAATAAATTAAATAAATAATACTTACATCACTGGGTCCGTCTTCCAGCTTGATCTTCTTGGAGGGCATGTCAGTCTCGTCATCCGGCGAGTGTTCCCTCTTCACCGGCTTCTGGCCGAGCGTGCTGTCTCCCGCCACTTGGTAGCTGAACACCTCACTGGGATAAACAGACAAAACCATTCATATCTTGACTGAATAACATTCACTCTTTTGTCAGTGTACTCACTAAATTGATCAGAAGCTGATTCTGTGGTAATACTACATAAAGGCAGAATCATAGTCAGCAGAAGTGTGAATTAATTGCAGCTTTATGTGTGCTTCAGTCAGGATTGAATATTGCACAGCTTGTAGCTAACTTCACATCCCCCGACTAGTATGATTTGGCCTATAAAAGTTTACTGAAAACACCTGTGTACCATCACCTAAATCCTTGCCCTGGATGGGAATCGAACCCACATCTCAGCTCAGAAGTCAGGTTCACTAAGCATTGAGGGAGTTTTTTTAAGTAGCTTTGAACTGGCATCCACTGTTTTAAAACCAAAAGCTTCTCCTTTAAAATTGTAACAGTATAAAGTTATGCCAAAGTAGAATTAATTTAGGAAATAATTACACAATTGAATTTAGAATAATTTTCATATTAGTGTACTCAGTAAATTGTTTGTAGATAAGCATGGATAGCATGGCAAACGGAGAAAACCACTTTTAATGTCTTGTCAATCCATACCTACTTTATTTCATCTTTGAGAGGATATAATGGTAGAAAGACAATTTGTCCCTTTGCCATGCTACCTTTGAATAAGTAGTGATACTAGGCCCAATTTTAAAGGCGCAAACAGTAAATCAAATCAATCAAAATATTTTATTCATGACAACATCGGTCCATGGTTAGTAAAACCAATTATTTACTTAAAACACTATGTTAGTACTTATTCTAAAAAAGATAAAAAGATTTTATTTATCCCTGCCAATATCGTGCGGGACGGATTAAGGCCGTCGGCTCGACCGTCATAATCCGCACAAAATGCCGCAGCATGGGAGCATTAAGGTCTTCGGATATGGCTTTTAGGATGGTGTTGCGGCTCCCTCGCAACCTGCTCATCAATGACGCGACTTTCTTCCGAAGGACAGCATGAAAACCGTCGGTTCGGGATTGAGCGAACATTTCTGAGGCGCTACAAAAACGCGGGAGTCCCAACATCACCCTAAAAACATTATTATATTGGACACGCAGGGTGTTAAGCGACCTCTTGGTACCGCCGAACCACAAACTACCCGTGTACAGATTCTGACAGTAAGCTTTGAAAAGCGTAATTTTAACTTGTTCTGTACAGCGGGCAAATCTACGGGCCAGCATATTCCCGCGAATCGCCAACGCCCTACGCTCCCTCTCTATATCGACATCGTCTTTAAGGTCGTCAGCAATATAATGCCCTATATATTTTAACTGAAAAACCCTGTTTATGTTCATACCGTATAGGGTGACGGGTGGGATAGATTCAGGGCATTTACCAGCGGCCTTAAAGACCATGTACTGACACTTTTTTACATTGTACACCAGGCCATGCGACGCAGCGTAGGCCTCACACACTTTTAGGAGCTTACAGAGAGCGCCCACAGTTGGACTCAACAGCACCATGTCGTCCGCGTAACTGATGTTATTTATACTAACACCCCCCACCCGACATCCGACAGGCATGCTGCTGAGCCCAACTATGAGATCATTTATGTACAGGTTGAAGAGCTTTGGCGAGGATAAACCCCCCTGCCTCACCCCGCACTCCAACCTATACGACTCGGAGAAGCTGTTCGACCATTTTACAATGTTCCTCTGATTACTATACCAGAACTGTAAGATGCTCAGCAATTCTCTGGGTACACCCCTGTCCTCAAACTTTTTCCAGAGCACTTTGTACGAGACAAGATCAAATGCCCTGGATAGGTCCAAGAAACAGGCGTATACGGGAGTCTTCCGGTCTGTGTAGTACTGGACAGTATGCTTTAGACTCAAAATTGCGCTCTCAGTTGATAGTCCGGGCCGAAACCCGAACTGTGCGTCATGTAGATCCAAATATCTTTCTAAACAAGAATCAAGCAAACTGTCCAGCACCTTGGCGATGGTAGATGAAGTCAGCTGGAAGATATGAATGACTTAAGCACATAGAAAAGAACATCGACAAGACCCTCGGCAGATGCACACCCGCGTACCTTAGGTGCTCAATACTGAGTCCGTCATGACCGGGAGATTTGCCACTGTTCATGCCTTTAATGGCCTCTCTAACTTGCTTTGCTGTAAAACGTAGCAGTGGCTCCTCTTCCTGCCAGACGGGCTCCAGGACGGTTGTCGCCGTCGCCGAAGGGCCAAGAGGGGAGTAAAGGAGTTGGTAAACTTTTTATATGGGAGGCGGTCCTTGAAAAGCGGCAGCGATGCGAGCTATATTAATGTTTAGTGCCATATTTAAGAATATTATTTCACGCAAAAACATATTTTTGTGTATCGCCGTTTTATTATAATATCTCTTTTTTATTTCACTAAGTAGAAAATATTTAGACTGAACTGGAATACTATGAGGTCTACGTAGTCTACGTATCAGACAGGAATCTTCAAACAACCAATAGCGGGCTGGTATTTTAGAGTTTGACATTTATTTATTTTTTAAAACATGGCGACCAGCCCTCTATTGGTTGTTCAATATTGACAATGTCATTTCCTTTTGCTGTTTCTTAATGTCACTGTCAGGTTTTTTTTTCAATTTAGGCTTAATGCAGTTATTTGGTGTAGCACATAGTTCATTTTTCTAATGTTTTTAGAACCCATTTGAAAATTAAATGGCGATGAAAAAAATTCTAAAAAATATGTCTTTGAAAAGATAATTATGTAAGCTTTCTATTGGTATAACTTTTGTTTCTGCAAGATTTCAAAACCCGCATCTTTTCCATATCCTTTAATAACAACGTAAAAAGTGTTCTCTCTATATTTCGATAAAGATGCCTAAAGTGAAAAAGCAGAAATAGTTTAATTAGCTATTAGAATTACAATAGTGCCTTCATAATTGGGTCTACTGTACAGATAAAAGTTAACCTACATATAGGCCCCGGCACGTAAGTTGAACAAAAAAATATCACTGTCTCCCTTTCGTTAGCAGAGAAAACAAAAGAGAGGTAGCTATGGTTTAACGTTCAAGTTGTTTGCCGGCTACTATACCTACCATAGTTACCTAATTCTTTTTATAAATGTTTCAAAAAAACAAAATTCTAAAGAACTTCCTACACTTAGAAAACAACAGATACATGGCGATTTGTTGCAATAATAGCTGCAGAGTTCTGTTCGAGTATCCCAGTAAAACAAACAATTTTGGAAAAGATTTGTCAAATTACTATAAATGAACTCACCTCTTGCTGTGGTATTTTTCAAACTTGGCTTTTGCTTTCCCCGTGCCACTGATCCTCCTCAAGTTGCCTTCCTCCATCAGCCTCAACCTATTCTCCAGCTTCACTTTGTGTTCCGCTCCCAGTTCAAATGACACATCTTCTCCAAATGCATCAAATCTCGTTGCCAATGCTGCTTTAGCTGCCAACATTCTGGACATCTTACCCTTATTCTTTGTACTACACTGACCTACTAACTGTGCGTGGTATATCAGACCGTATTTCGGAGTATCTTTCTTTGTTTTTAAAGCTCTGAATAAAGCTTTCTCAGCACCGAAGATCTGTAACGTTGATGCAGGGTGTTTAGCCAGGTTCATTAAAGATCCGGCATGAGCGATTAGCCGGGCTCCGATGTGCTCACCAATGAGAACAGTTAAATTAGGAGCCATTGCCATCATCCTAGCTTTTAGATAGTCCGTCAAATGTGTTCTATAGTCCGTTGTGGCAATGATCTCATCACACAAGTTCTGTATATTAGAAATGTCATCTTCGGATATTTCTGTACCCATTGAGATCTCAGCTGCCTCTTTGACTTTCTCCTCCAAATCTTCCGGTAAAATGTCTGACAGGTCAGTCTGAGAGGCATTGTCTCGAGTGCCAATCAACTTGACAACTTTGACAAATAAAGTGTTGTCAGTGATGATCTTTCCCAGTTCGGGGAAATGCCAGCCGTACCATTCTCGGCATCTCATTACGTAGTTGTTCAATTCTTTATCAAGATCGTCTAGAAGGCACTGGGCTTGGACGATCATTGTGTCTATTTTATCAGGGGAGAATTTAAGCTTATAGCGGGAGAGAGAGTGAGCGAGACCTAGTGCCATAGCTGTCATCTCTTTCTTGGGGAGTCCGGCGAGTAGACTGTCCATCTGTGAACGAATGCAGCGGAGCAACTCTTGGACATTATTGTTGGAGACACATTGAAGGTCGAACTTCTCTCTGATGGCACTGCCAAGCTTGGCATCTCCGACTAGCAGTTGGTCCTGAATCTCTTTGCTGACATATTTCTTCAAGGCTTTCTTCAGTGGTTTGGAGATCTTGCCTTCAATAGCTGCTGTTGTTGCTGCCAACGCTTCTGTGGTGTCTTCAAATTTGACGAAGTTCTTTAGCTTGACACTGTGAATAAAATACTTATTGTAACAGAGGAATCTTGCACATTTAGTAAATATTCGCTGTTAGGAGCTGGATAAGTTGATTGATTGGGCATGCATAATGTTTTATTTAACAAAAATAGTATAATGTGAATTGGTTTTTTTCTAGAAACCATCACTTAAATAATAATTCAAATAACTGAAGGTCAGATCAATTTGTGTACTAAAATACAATATTGTTAAAAGAAAGCCTGCCAATGCACATGTGCTTACAAACATAGGTACATCCCAAGAACATTAGCTTCTTTTTCAGGCAGTCAGGTATAAATAGTAAAAGGATGCTTTGGCATAAATTGCCTACAATACATTAACAATTTTTAATATGTTCACATGAGTTTAAATTTGTATAGAACTGAAACATTTAGTTATAGTATAGGTTGTTCCATCCCATCCATACATCAGCTGTAGCATGTCCACTGCTGGACATAGGCCTCTTTTATGGATTTTCAATAAGGCTGGTTGGAAGCAGTCTGCATCCAGCGCGTTCCTGAAATCTCAATTATATTATCTGTTCACCAAGTACCAGACAATTAATCACAGACAGATGTCCTATGCTGTGCTTGCTAGTGCATGGTCTTCATTCAAAAATGGAGAACTATACAGCTCAGCCCACAGCCATTTCAGCTTGCTAATCCACAGGGATAGCCCTGTCGGTTACTTTGGTTACAAATCAGGGGCCTTATCGTGTAAGCGCTCTGACATTCGGCTTTGCTTTTTCTCCCGCTCGCTCTCGTGGCGTTAGTAACTGGCGCGAGCAAGAGAAAAAGCGAAGCCGAATGTCAGAGCGCTTACACAATAAGGCACCAGGTTGTTGTTGTATAATAAGTAAATTATCAGGGCTGATAATGCTGATATACATGTGTAAATACTTACACAGCAGAAGCCCCCTCCGCAGTATTGAATTCTTGATACAAATCATCAATCTGAGACAGCTTCGACTCATCCAGCAACTAAAACAAATAAACATTATTGATAAGGGTATACAGTGGTATACATAGTAAAGAGTTTAAATCATTGTAAAAGATATAAAATATATCAGAGGGATCCCAATGGCCGTAAGGCGCATACTGTGTAGCTCTTGCAGAGAGCAATCAAATGTTAAATTCCAACTGTTAAGTCTACAAGGGTGTCATCTTAAAAAACCCCATATAAATAATAAAAAATAAAGTATTAGAGGGATGTGCTGAACCACCACTAAACATGGCAATTTTATTTCAAAAATACTATAAATAATGAAACTATACTTATGTATTCTTATTAAGAGCAAAGGCAAGCAATGTTTGCGGAGGAGCATGCAGTTAGATTCAGTACAATAAATAAACTCTGTTTTATTTTGACACAGGTGAATGGTGTTTATAAACATTGCTGGGCAAGACAATAGTTGAGTTTAACAATGAACAGTGGTGAAAAGTTTTATTAGTAAATATTTTTACATTTCGAATCCAAGCATGTCATGGGCTCCTTTAGTTTAACAATAAGTAGATATCAATTCTGAAGCACTATTTGAACTAAAATATACTCTCGTATGTACTCTGTAATATTAAACCACTACCATTTACTAAGGTGCACCATAGTATTAAAATGAAAAAAGAAATAATTCTGGACCTGTGATACCTACTAGTAAATCAATCAAAAATATTATGTTAGGTTAGGTTAGAATCTTCACTAAGAACAACCGAATTAAGTATTTATGTGGCCTCATCACAGAGTTTATAATTGGTCGCGGTATATTAGATATCTTGCCCTAATTAAAGAGCACGTTGGGCTAATTTTATGTATTAATAGGGCTACTTACGTACTTTCTACATAACAATTGTGATATAGGTTGATACGCAATTAAGAGGATGGATTCTCTATCTTCAGAGGCACTTCAATAACTAGGGGCTTCTGTTTAACGAACTTGGAAACTATTTGTAATATGAATTTTCAGTAAATAATTAAGAGCATACCAGCATTTGAGGTTAGAAAAACAACACGTGTTTACATTTACCTTGAAAATTGCGTACCCCGCTGGGGTCTCAAACAACACCAACATTTTATAAATTCACTACTTTATCACCGTGTAATTTTAATTATTTTGAGTTAGTATTTAACTCACAAAAGAAAATTAGAAAACGACGCGAGTACGACGGCGGCGTCGCTCGCTGCGCGGCGGCCGAACAATTAATGTTGCCAGTTCGGGTTTTAAATAGAAGCTACTTTTGCAGCTGAACATTAAAATCTTCATGAAAACATGGAGAGAATAATATTGATTGATTAATATGATTCAGTGACAAGACATTGTTTGTGTTCACTTCATACAAAACGTTACGCGATGCATGCCCATAACAGGTTTGAACGGATCACAGTTTTGAATTACTTACCTACTTGAAAAGTCTATGCATAACTTTTAGCAGAACAGCTCCACACCCGTCACTCATTGATCTGGGATCTGTGAAGATAAAAACACGTTAGTACAATTCGAAACTTACCCTTAATTATTGCTCCTCAATTTATTTATTTAAATCAAATTAGCACGGTAACAGTAACCAATTACACTAGTGATAAATAATATTACTTAGGTTAACGTCAATGTCAAATGATTAACAATAATAATTTAATACATTACAAATCACAAAACACACACAAAAAATATTATACGTCAATGTCAAAAGATCAATAGGTACCTACTTAGCAATGTAATAATTTAATTTCTCAGCGATTAGATAGCCGGTAAAATTAAATGTGTACAGACTGTGTATTTTTTAAGTAGAAAATAGACTCAATTTTAGAGGCACCATAGTATTTTTAATGATGGAAAAACATTTTAAATTGCTATTATAATTACGATAGTGCCTTTAAAATATGACCTAATGCAACATTACAGGTATAAATTCGCTTATTTTACATTGTGCCTCTGTAGTTCTGTTCAAAGATCTCGATTTGTTTTGCGCTACACGTTTTGGCTATATCTAGTTAAAATTGCTTGCAGTGGTAGCACAGGTGGGAGATTATTCTTTCAATTTATGACAGTGACAGATAGAAACATTGACATTTGATGTCAATGTTTGACAATTGCTTTCTTTTTTTAGTTTATTCAGTTTGTCATTTGCCAGTTTTAGTACAATACATAAAATGAAGCAAAACTTTTTTTAGTCTTATTGTAGTGTAAAATTAGAGTAGAAAACTAAACTTATTAGTGTAGAATTGAAGCAGAGTAGAGGTATTGTGTTTAAAATTGTAATTCAATAGCAGCATCCAATGCATAGTCCACAGACCTATTACAATGCATTATCATTGTACTTAAGTAATGTTGTTTTATTTGAAATCGATGTTTATTTATTTTTTTTGCTAATTTACAAAACAGGGTCAAAATCATTTTACCGATTAGGTAATCATCATATTGATCAATCTTATTGCAGTTCCCAGCAGCGGCTGACACTCTCGGTCAGCGCGCGAAATTAAACTTTGTGTCCGTATTAGTATTTACAATTCTATTATTATATACTACGGCACTAATTGCGCACTAAAATTACGAGATAAATAAATACCTCAGTCTAGGTACCAGAGACCACGGCTGATGCAACTCGGTCGAAACGTCGGGATGATGAGGTATTTATTTATCTCGTAATTTTAGTGCGCGATTAATCCCGTAGTAGGTATACCTATAATAATAATGTGTTCAAAACACGAAAGTTTAAAGACAACGATAGTATTTACAAATAAACTTTTCGTTATATGTTTCCGAAAACTTCTTCATCTAGCGGCCATGAATAGAAAGTGTTTCGAGGTACATGCACACAAATAGGTGATTAGTCTAGGCTATGATGTAGGGACATAATAAGAAAATGAATTGACTGATTTTCACCTTGGTTTTTAGTTGGTGCACTGTACATAAAACTGTCGGTTTAGTTTGACCACTAGGTACATCGGTTTATATAAGGGGTACTCGTTTTACACTATCTGTTCATGGCCACTCACATGTCCGTTAAATTTTTTTTTTACTTACTAGAGGTGCGTTCGGTTTGGGCTCGATGGCGTTTTTGGCATCTGCAAAATTATCGTTGATGTAAACTGTTGGGAATTTCACCCATTTCGCCAATAATGCTACTTTTGCTCACTTCCCAAAACGAACGCTGAAACGTCAAACTCAAACGATCACAAAGAACCCACCTCCGCAGATGGGTCAAAAGTGGCAGTTCACGATAGCATTTTTAACTGTTTTTGAGCTATCCGAACGGTGAACAAAAACAGTTAAAAATGCCACTTTTGCTCACACATTCTCAAAACGAACGCTGAATGTGAGCGTTGTTAGCATTTTTAACTGTTATTTTTGTCATCAGTAGGCTATCCGAACGCACCTAAAGAGCAGTTTATAATATCTTTAGATGCCAAAAACCCAATCAAAAAATTTAATTTCGCGCAATTTCATAAAAGTGAAAACACCACACAAACAGAGTTATAACTAAACAGGAAATTACTTACCTACCCACCTACAAACTCCACTTCGTAGGTACCTAACTACATTTTAAAAGAACCGTTGAGCCGTTTGCACCGCCGCCATAGGTAGGTACGAGTACTTACCTAGGTAGGTACATTGTGTGTTTAATGTTTGCGCAAATGGATTTTTATTCCCACCGCCCTCGTTGCTGGCGCAGGGCGCTATTTGAATTCGGAATTCAATAATTCTGCATAAAGCCATGCATCCACTCGCGATCGGGTGAGTGATTGAGCGAATGAACAAGTGAGTGGATCCCATCGAGCGCTCGGAGCTCGCGGAGTGAACGGAGCGAAACGAGACGGGAACCAGGGTTGGATTTCGTAAAAAAGTTATACTATTCGTATGTACCTACTGTACTATTTTTTACAACAACCGGCTGGCCTTACTTGTGGCTCGTGTAATATTGAAATTACTTGTGCTATTTTGAAGATTCTGTTTACCATCGAGGTCACAGAAGCGTTAACGAACTATTGCAGTACCTACCTACCGTCAATGGTTAACTGAATTAGGCCCCCGCTGGACTTATTCGATGAACTGATGCGATGATCGAATATTTATCGAATATATCGCCAGCTTTACAGCAGTGTAGTAACGTGGCAAAATAATGTACAAGTGGGTCCACGGAGACCACGGAGGATTGGCACGAAGACTCCGGCTGATATGCTAATGCCAAACCCAAACCCAACCCAAACATCACAGCCGCCAAGTTTACCTACAACTATATTTTCTCTAAAAATAAATAATTAAAATAACATAAATTAAGGGTTCCGCTCCGTATGAGCCTGGAAGAGATTGCTATAAGCAATAAGGCCGCCCTTTGTTGCACTATTTTATGTGGCTTGTTTTTTATTTTCCTATCTGTGTATTTTTTCTGAATTGTATTTTAGTGTTAACAATAAAGTGTTTATCTATCTATCTATGAGGAGCCCCATCAGGTGCGGAATCCTTAGTGCGCAAGTCCGACTCGTGCCTACTGAGCCGATTATTATTCTGTGGTCTGAGTCCACCCCTGGCAGGGAGCGAGCCGAGCGAGCGTCTGCGTCAATCGGACGGGCAAGAAACGTGATTATTTTGTGTATTGGATGTTCGAATTGGAAATGTACGTATTTCCATTTATTTTCAAAACATTTTTAAGGCGTTCTCGCGAAATTGAATTGTGACGAAAGCTTTTAGATTCGTATTAGGTACTAATTCGATTTCGACGTTTACGTGCTCGACGACTAATTACGCGCTTAATTTTATTTTTTTTACTGACTTCCAAAGAGGAGGAGGTAGGGACTATGTTCGTCTGTATGTAATTTTTTTTTTTTTTAATGAACATTAAAAAAAAAAAAAAATTCGGTATTTACGCCAATTGTGAACCGATTAAAAATATTTTTCAGTTTGAAAGAGTAACATCCGAAGTGGTCCCATTTAAATTTCATCGAAATCAGCTGAGCCGTTTTTGATAAATCAACAAAAGTTTACATGGATGTCACATCGATTCGTGCAAATTAAGTAGATGTTTGAATTCTGTGCAGTGTGGAAGTCTGTATTGCATTTTTTTGGGAAAAATAATTATTTACTTACGTCTCCTAGTTTTACTTAGATAATACTGTACTGTACCAGCCTGATTTTTTTAATAGTCCACTGCAGGACGTAGGCCTACCCACGAAGGGTGATTGGGCCGTATCCACCACGCTGGCCCAGTGCGGGTTGATGGATTCACATACGCCATCGAATTTCTTCTACGGACGTATGCATGTTGCCTCACGATGTTTTCCTTCACCGAAAAGCCAGTGGTGTGAAATTCCGTACATAAATTCCAAGGAATTCATTGGTACGGGTCCGGGATTTGAACCCACGACCTCACGATTGCAAGGCGGGTGTCATTACCACTAGGCCACCACAGCGATAATAATAATACTTAGATAATAAATAGTTTTTAATAATGGCTCCCTTATCATTAAATGCTTACTTAGCTGAACAACTTTGAAGAGTTTTTAAAGGATTTGCTGCAAGGTACACTTTGGTCAGCAAGTTATGGTCAGAAAAAAAAATGTTAAAAAATTGTAACCGGAAAATGTATTTCTTACATAATTTTATAGTACCACTTATGTGACTAGGCCTATACAATATAATTATTTGTACAAAATTCGAACAATACGCATGCATTGTAGCAGAACATTTTTAAATTAATGTTGAGTTTTCGAAAACTGCTCCACCGATTTTGATAAGGCGTACCTACCTATAAAAGTATTTATCAAACAAAAAGAAAACATCCTGATCAAAATAGTTTATAATTAGCGGAATAATCGCGAATCATACAGATAAAAACATCCGATCGAATCAAATTGTTTGCTCTCGGTTAAATATACCTTGAATGGTTTTCACCGACCAAAGGAGAATCTTAGCTTATTTTGAGGTTGAAATAGCATTGTGAATAAAAAAGAGCACCTAACTGAGTATTTCACCGTAAATATCTATATGGACTTTGTGGGAATGTAGGAACCAAGTAGGTACACAATTACACACCTTAAAAGTTAGAAGCCTACTCACAATAAGCACCTAACCCTTCTTGTTTGACCTGCCCCATTACCAGACCAGCTGGGATTTCGGTTGAGAAATCCATAGCCTACAATTCCGTGGATAGCGAAATGTTACATTTATATTCAGCCATTAAAGCAAAGTGCGGGGTAGTAATGTGGGCCGACGGGGCTGCCCCGGGGAGCGATTAGACGACGTATCGACGAGTGATCCCGAGTCCGACGCCGCAAACACCTGACGAGTGCGTGTGTACCCGCCTTAATACCCCCGTGCGGTGACAGGGGTTTATGAGATAAATAATGTCGTCGTTTAGCCCTCAATTTGTTGATCTGAAATTTTCCAGCGATACGCAGTTGGTGGGTCTGCGTTGGGTAAAGCTGGTGGTTTTAATCCGTTGTTTATGTTGGGGCAACGCAGTAAAACGCTTTTATTACGATGCGGTACGAGCGGAAATGCAACGTTTCGTAAATTGTTAATGCTTTGTTTAAAGCGTAGATTATGGTTTTAACAGACAGGCTTAGCCCTATTCACTTTACGTATGTCACTAGCTCGCGTCCATAAGCCCATGAAATTTAAAAATCTTTGGAGTCCTCTATAGACATGTTCGGCAATTTAGATTATTTTTATACGTACCTAGAACCCTTTTGTCTATTTCTTAACAAGCCACCGCCGAGCCGGATGCATCAGGAGAGTATTTTTATGTTACTATTAAATAAATTAATTCAACGATGGGCTACAATTATTTAGAGGCTTTTGATATTCCGAGAATGTTTCGTAGAAATCTAATATGCTGAGATTTTCGTCTGTACAGACAAAGTAAAGCAATCCAACTAGGTAAAAAGGTTAATAGGGCGCACATCGAACATATAGGATCTATGTACTTATTACTTAGTAGAAATGAAATCTTTTTATTTTTCGACGTTAATTTTTGTACCTACTGTGAGATTCCGAAAAATTATTGAGAAAAATGTTACTGAAAACAGAACGTTTCATGTTTCATTGCTGATTTACTTCTTTTTGGGGTAATTATAAATTATAGTATTAGCTAGCACTCCTAGCAAAATATTTATCAAATAGTTTTTTTTAAATATCTAATATCGTCTACATCATTGCGTTGTTTAATTACTGAGGTTCACATAATAATTATTATACTTACCTATCTAGCCGTGGTGACTTAGAGGTAGTGACACCCGCCTTACAATCGTGAGTTCGTGGGTTCAAATCCCGGTCCCGTACCAATGACTTCTTTGGAATTTATGTACAGAATTTCACACCACTGGCTTTTCGGTGAAGGAAAATATCGTGAGGCAACCTGCATAATTATGTCCGTAGAAGAAATTCGAGGGCGTATGTGAATCCACCAACCCGTAGTGGGCCAGCGTGGTGGATATGGCCCAATCACCCTTCGTGGGTAGGCCTACGTCCTGCAGTGGACTATTAAAAAGGCTGATACAGTACAGTACAGTACCTATCTAGATAATTAATAGGTACTTGATTATTAATAATGTTTTAATTTTAATATTTCATACCGTCCAGAGTAAGTTCCTACATTTGTAGTTTACCTAGGTACTTTCATCATCATCATTATCAGCTGAAGGACCCAATTGCTTAGATACTTCTAATGCGATGTACTAAATAAAAAATCTTACATACTTCGTTTGATCATTCCAGAGCTACCTGACAGTTATTTCCACATCCTCGACTCGTCGTAGGTAATCTGCAGCAATTTGTTCCGCCAGGGTAAAGTGCAGTCGCTTCTGTATGCAAATCCGTGCGGCTCCTTGCAAATGACGTCACAATCTCGGTTTGGCAGCCTTTCAAGAGCCCGCTGATCGCTCGTGCATACTGCATGTTTGCTGCATATAATATTATATGCAATCGGATGCAATTGAAACGGTTGGCTGTAAAAATGGGCCGTGACCGTCAGCAAAATGCTTTTCGATTGGAAAAATATTTCATTACCAATTTTTCGTCGTTTCCAGGTTCTGCCGTGTCCTATTGCCAAATATGTAAAATAATAAAAATACACCAATAAGTTGGTGTATTTTAATTATTTTATTTTACTTACTAAGGTAAGTATTCAACGTGCAGCTGAGGTGCAAAGATAATTAAACTAATAGTACCTAGAAATATTACCAAATTCTACTTCTTCGACTTCTCGTAAGTAATCTACAGCAATTTGTTCCGCTAGGGCAAAGTGCAGTCGTTTTTCTATGCAAATCCAAGCTACGTCATTATCTCTGTTTAGCAGTCTTTCAAGCTTGTGCATACTACATAATATTTGCTGCATACCTATAGAAAACATGCTTTTCAAACGGTTAGCAATACTAACTAATTGTAACCACCCATAAAATACTGATAATTTCTAATAAAAACCTTGGTCACCTACTTACTGTCCGTCTCCAGTTTCAGCTTTATTTCATTAATGATCGAATACTTGATGATATTTTCTTAATATTATGAGAAATAATGGGGGCTAAATAAATGGTACTCCATTAATTTACAGCAGTTAGCTAAAAAAATCTAGTCTTTAGATCAATAATATTACGTCATATTACCATAAAAAGAAACGAGCAGAAATGAGTTGACGGCCAAAAATAACTTAAAATAAGCTAAGTACAATATAATGGCAAAACGTCCGAGCTATTCAAATCCCCGATAACCGAATAGTTACTTTGCTGACCACCACCATACGCTAAGCCTGTAGACCTTCAGCTGACCATTTCAACAGCTCTAAGCATACATAGTTTCCATCGCTCTACCTCACCGCATCCCGAAGTGCTTCGTTACGTTTTGTTCGTAAACTGGTGCATTACTAGCTGCTAGAATATCTAGCTACATCATACAGGGTTATCCAGAACTGATGTATAGGCCGATTCAAACTTCTTGGCGGCTATGATGTTAGTTACAAGCTGCGAATAACCAATCCTAACTGAAGCTCACTTAACAGCTGCCCGAGGATTGGTTTACCTGCAGCTTGTAGCTAACATAACACCTGCCAAGTTGTGTGATTCGACCTATACTATACAGGGTTATTTGTAATCAATAAGCATGCTCTTATGGGCTTAATCTGTACATCAAAACTAACAACTTTTGTTCTACGACTTTCGTGAAAACTCAGAAAAAAAATCAGCTGTTCCATACATTTCATCGCGGGTGAACTATATTTTTCTATGGAATAACAAACATTATTTTTTGAGTTTTGACTAAAGTTGTAGAACAAAAGTTGTTAGTTTTTATGTACGTAATAAGCCCCTAAAAGGATGCAAATTAATTAGAAATAACCCTGTATAGAATACCTACCTAGCTACATAACACTGTTATCCAGAACTAGTAACGCTCAGAGCGTAGTTTGACTAGTGTCTGTCAGCGTCGGCACGGTCAGTCTTAAGATGGGTGACCGCGGGTAGCATTTACAACTGAGCGCTACCGTGGCTTGTGTGGCACGTTAAATTGTAGGTCCTGGTTGTTTAAATCGTGTAGCCATGTCAGAGGCCTTCAGGCGGCTTAAAAACTGACACCAGGGCTAGCCACCCGGCCCATACGAACTTACTTTTTAGACCTGATATGTGGTGTGGTGTAGAGGTAAGTACCTAATAAGCCGATATAGGAGGTGATCAGAGCCAGACCATATAGATAACTTTACCAACTCGGAATTCGAGTTGTATCGTTAATTTTCTCGATTCCGAATTGCAATTATTATGTATGGAACAGGTTTTTTTTCTTGTATTTTGGGTTGGCCCCCGCCCATAGTAAAAGTTGTTCTTAAAGACGGGCTTAAGGTTGTACTAATTGAGAATTGAGTAGGTATCTAAGTTGGTGCAAATAACAGGTATAAAAAATTGTTAGTTCTCATTCGACCATTCTCTTAACAAGTTTTTGAGTTAAGTATTTAACAGGATCGCTACTATCGAATTTTTTCAAAGAAATGAAACAAATTATTTTAGTTTTATCATTCGGCCACATGCTTTAATAAGTTTGTCATTGAAACAGCTAACAACAAAGCGCCACCTGTCTACATTTTTGTAACAAGTTACACCATTGAATTCGTTCTATCATTTCTCTATGTGCTGTTTAAGGAAGCCGTGGTGGCCTAGAGGTAGTAACACCCGCCTTGCAATCGTGAGGTCGTGGGTTCAAATCCCGGTCCCGCACCAACGAACCGAATTTATGTACGTAATTTAACACCACTGGCTTTTCGGAGAAGGAAAACATCGTGAGGCAACCTGCATGCGTCCGTAGAAGAAATTCGATGGCGTAATGTGAATCCACCAACCCGCACTGGGCCAGCGTGGTGGATATGGCCCAACCACCCTTCGTGGGTCCAGCGATGTACTATTAAAAAGTTTGGTACAGGTATAGGTTACTAAGTTTGCCTTCCCAACGAAGGTGTAAAAGCCATAATTTAGTTACCGCGCGAAGTTACCACCTGCCATAGGCCGCCCCTGGCTCGGGTGTTTTATTAAGGCGAAAGTTTAATCACATACCTACCTAGTAGGGTAAGTCCCGGATAGATGCCGCACTTTTTGAAAAAGTCTCACAGCTTCAATAATAATCACAATATTTAAAAACTGGTAAGGAGGTCGCAAAGTACGGTCTGTAGACTACAGTCTAGTATACAAGGTCAGTTGTCAAAGCCACTAATAATAGGAAATAAAACCATTTTTGTCGACCTCTAAAATTTCACGGATACATGCCCCACCCCGGATAGTCGCCCCGCCTGATAAATTAGACCGGAGGATAGATGCCACTTTGAGAAATACATTTATAATTAGAGTTAGTCTTGCGTAAATATGATCTATAATGGATTTATGATACACCTAAAGTACATAGATAAATATTGAAAGGAGCATTTACTATGGATCAAGGTTAAGGATAGATGCTCCAACGAAAAAACACATTCCACCTAATATTCGTTGTAAATACTCATGTCAAGTAAAAGCATAGCTCAATACTTTCGTTCGCAACGCCTTTACTTTACTTTTTTATTACAATTTAAGTATATTTAAACGTTTGTGTTGAGGCATCTATCCTTTATGTTGTTTGTTGAAAAACCATATTATGTTATAAAACCAAAGGATAGATGCCCTTTATATAAATGATCTAAAAATATATAAAAATAAATGAGATACCGACAGTAAAACACATTTTTATGATTACGAGTAGGTACCAAAATTAAACTGCTTAAAATATTTTTAATTAATAATTTATATTTACTCTCAAGAGATTCTTAAAATCTAAATGAAAATCTGCTAAGGCAGCTTCCAAATCATTTTCATTCTATTTTCTGGCACGCTGCTTATGGTTCCTGGTTTTTGTATGTATTTTCTGGGCATTTATATACCGCAACACATTAATTCTCATGTGGGTACTTACTATTTACAAGTTAAGTATAGATGCCTTGGTGGAAGGTTATGCGCCTCTAAAGGCATCTATCCCAACTTAAAACGAGGCATCTATCCGATTGGTGAAGGATATATGCCTTTTAAAATACTTAAAAATTAAGCAGATTTTTTTTTATAACATACACATTAAAACCTAATATAAAAGTTTAACTTTATCATTTATTAAGAATTAAAGCAAAACATTGATTAGAAAAAAAATACTCACGTTTTGAAAACACGTCTTTATAAATATGAAGGATATTTCCGCGCGCAAATTTTTTTCGTGTCACACAGAGTTGCACACGGTCGTCGCACACGCTGCCGAGCGACTGACCGGCGGGAGGCAGGGTAAGAGCAAGGTTATAACATGCATTAGAAGTGATAGGTAATTACGCATATTGGAGTTTTTGAAAACGTGGCGTCTATCCCAGTGCGGCATCTATCCGGGACTTACCCTACCTACCGCTCCGTAGGGTTGACGTCGTAAATTCTGGGGACGTTCCTATTTTACTAAGGTACCGCACCTATGTAGATAAAACTTATGATTGTATTATAACATTTATAACAAAGCCACTGTCTTCGAAGATTCACGTCCTGGGATAACGGGTAACAAACGAACCAACTGACACATTTTCGGATTTATAACCATCGAGCAAGTATCTATAGAGTCACAATCGTGCAAAAAAGTGTCCGCGTCAAAACCTTGTCCAAACTACGTACGTACCTAGTGGGCAGGCTTTTTAGTTAGTCATAAGGGGATCGCAAGCCGCCTACAACGCCGCGTGATGTCAAAGTGCTCGGTTACAAGCACTGATTGTAACATAACTTCGAGATTCGAGAAGATGGGTCATTGTGAATTATTGAATAAACATAATGTAAGTAGATCATATACAGGGTTATTTCTAATCAATTAGCATCCTTTTAGGGACTTATTCTGTACATCAAAACTAACAACTTTTGTTCTACGACTTTTGCCAAAACTAAAAAAAAAAATTGTTGTTCCATAGAAAAATATCGTTCACCCGCGATAAAATGTATAGAACAGCTGATTTTATTTTGAGTTTTGACAAAAGTCGTAGAACAAAAGTAGTTTGTTTTGATGTACAGAATAAGTCCCTAAAAGGATGCTAATTGATTAGAAATAACCCTGTATATATGGCAGCACTCGGACATTTTTTTACTAGTTTTACTTAGGGACTGTGGCTCTGTAGATATTTGCTCGAGGTAGCTACTTAAGCAAAATAGTGGTGTAAGATGTCCCTCTCCCTAATATACCTATTTATATACCTACAGATACCTGTACCTACTACCAACTAGACAGAGCTATTTAAGTTCCATAAGTAGATGGTTTACGCGAGCTAAGCCAAGTTAGGCTGGGTGGCTAGTCCTGGTGTCAGTTTGAAGCTCTCTAACATAGCAGGACGGGGCCGGATGGGTGAATAAGTGAACCCGCAATCTTGAGGAATTTTGCACGCCAATTTTCCGTTTCGTCCACTCTTTCCTCACAATATGAAAATAAAAGAATGTCCTAAAATTATATGAAGCTTAGATAATTGTTTATTTTAAAATACACACAAGTGATAAAGCCCCAAAATTGAAGCATGGTGCGGATCCTCGCAATAGGTATGCCAGCAATTCTATTCCCTTGTCGGTAGAAAATTGCAGAATTATACTAGCAATTAATCCACTAGGTAGATACAACGCGGTCACATTAACTAGACGCTTGACCATGTGACGTCATTATGGCGATGTGCAAAAAGAAAAACCGGCCAAGTGCGAGTCGGACTCCCGCACGAAAGGTTCCGAACCATCACCTATAAAAGATAAGATCGAGTAAAAATTGCTTAAAAATTAAGTTTGTATAATTATTTTTTGCAAAAAATAGCTTGACTTCACCCGTGTACAGAATCATTACATGTACCTATGCTTGTATCTTTAAAACTACGCAACGAATTTTGATGCAGTTTGTTTTATTTAATATATAGAGTAATTCAAGAGAAATGTTTATATGTATAATACACTTGTGCGAAGCCGGGGCGCATCGCTAGAACGCAAATATTATTCACGGATCGATGTAACATTTTTCACATTATTGTTGATTTATCAAAAATGCCTCCGCCAATTTCGATGAAATTTAAATGGGACCAATTTTGAAGTATACTCTTTCTAATAAAAAAAGAATTATTGAAATCGGACTATTATGAAAAAAGTTATGCATGGTTATACATAAAAAAAGTCGAATTGTATACCTCCTTCGGAGGTTCGTCGGTCAAAAATGAATAAAAAATATTTATATATTGTGGAAGGTAATATACAACTACATATTCTGTGAAAATTTAAGGTGTCTGCCTGTTACCGTCATTAATATTGAGCATAAAAATAGGAAAAACACACATTTGTTGTATGGCTACCCAATCAATATTTATTTATTTGGCATTTTATTTTTCTTCTCATTCTCGAAGAACTATAGCACTTTTAACACGAGATTTCTCCCTTCACTGTATAACTTTCCCCATGTTATTTTGGTTTGAACACAGTTCAACAGTAGTTATTATTCAACAATCAACAGTAACAAAAAACTTAACAAAACAATAATCAAAACAAAAACTACATAACAAAACAGAAAACAAGCCAAATTTAGCAAGAAATTAGCCAAATTATCGACGTATCGGTATCGGTAACAAAGATGCTGACCGCAGGCACGTATCCAGCTTTAAGTTTCGGGGGGGGACCATTTACAAAAAAAACCGCCAAGTGCGAGTCGAAACTCGCTTTTAGGTGGATAGCCTAAGGATAGGTGATCTAATTAGGATCTAATTAGAACTTAGCACTTTTTGGAACTATGTTTTCTACAATAATTTTACTATACCAATAACAACAACAGTGAAATTAAAATATTTTTTTATACATCCGAAAGTGTGTTTGTTTGTTACTCTTTCATGTAGCAATGGAAAGATGTTTGTTATAGATGCATTTTTCGTTTGTGTTTCTTTTTTAACTCTAGAAAGGTCTGTGTTTGACCACATCCGTCTGATCTGAAGCAGAGACGCGGTTCAGGGTGTAACACATTTAGGTACCTAAATGTTGCCTACTTGTTTAGATTCCCAGATTGTTAATTGACTAAGAGTTCCATATTTTAGCTGTTCTTACTAGAAATACCGAATCAAAACTCGAAGCTGTAGAGTTGAAATTGAAACTAGATCTACTTATGCTCCTTTGCAGCTGTTAACAATTGAATTTCTGAGATACGTACTGTGAAAAACCGTTAGGTACAGAGCGTTAGGGTGGTTGCCCTAGGAGACTAGGTCAACGTGTGAAATTCACATATTTTGATTTTTGGCATTTACACATTGCAGTTTCCAAAAAATAAATACTGTCTATGTATTAACAGATGAAATTCTCGTTGTAAGTTTACAAAAACCCATTTAAATGGATAGGTTTTTAAATAATAAAAAAATGTACTTAGTCTTTGTACAAAAGTGCATTAATGCATTATTGAATTATTAACCTAAAATTGAATTTCGCTCGCTGAACGAAGACACAAGCCATACTTAAATTCATACTGCACCAGCTTTTTTTAACAGTCCACTGCAGGATGTAGGCCTACCCGTGAAGGGTGATTGGGCCATATCCACCACGCTGGCCCAGTGCGGGTTGGTGGATTCACATACGCCATCGAAATTCTCCTACGGACGTATGCAGGTTGCCTCACGATGTTTTCCTTCACCGAAAAGCCGGTGTGAAATTCCGTATAGGTACCTACATAAATTCCAAAGAACTCATTGGTACGGGAGCGGGGATTTGAACCCACGGCCTTACGACTGTAAGGCAGGTGTCACTACCTCTTGACCACCACGGCTTGTTACTACTACGTAAATTCATAAATTCTTGCAATAGTGAAAAAATAAATGTAGTTAAAAAAAACTTAAAAACACGTTTTCATAGCATTTTAAACTAAAACTGTAAAATAATTTTCAATATAGGCAGGAAAAATAATAAACGAACAATATTAATAGATAATTATTGTAAAATCAGCGTGGGGCGCTTTGTGTCCTAATTTTTCGTAAATGGTGCTCCATTTACGACGCTACGCTTTTTTTTTGTTTACAATAGTATCAACATTTTTCGTTTATTATTTTTTTCTGCCTATATTGAAAATTATTTTACACTCTTTTGGTTTGATGTATTATGCTACGAAAGCGTGTTTTTAGTTTTTTTTTTAACTTTATTTATATTTTACTTTTTAGTAAGTAATATAATAAATGCATTATCATCCATCTTTGATAAGTGTGCAAAGTTTAAAGTTGGCAAAATAGAGTTCAAAGGGATTGGTTACAAGCAAGCAAACATACAGGTAAAACCAATATAAAAGTGAAATAAATAAATTTCTCTGTTATCGTGAAAAAAAGTTAGAGCTGCTCGATAATCGGTAAAGCCGTAAAAACCTCCATATTTCGTCACTCATCATGTTTAGCAAAAATAATTGGTTTATACTCGTAGTACCTACTCATAAAGAAAAAAAATCTGAGTAAACCCCTCGGTTGACTAGTCGGCCCACTCTTCACTCGCACTTGTCCGGTTTTTTTGTCACTAGTTTTAACAATTCGTGAAACGATTGAGCTCCAAAATAACTGCACAAGTGTGTAACATCTGATTTCTACAGAAAGAAACCCCGGAGAGTACAGATGACCCGGAGAGATGTGCTTTTTTGCTTAGAGAGAATTCTGAGGATTTGGAGAACAATAGCCGAAGGGTCGGTTTATGAGTCACTTTCATTTTTAGGGTCGTCTACATAGCAACAGCATTCAACAAATTGTCACCTTGTAGCCAAATAATCAATTTTATCTAGTGTATGTTCAAAAATTTCGGGGGGGGGACCGGTCCCCTATGTCCCCCCCCCCCCCCTGGATACGTGCCTGGCTGACCGTACTGACACTTGCCGGGCGAGAAAATGCAGGGGGAAGCGGGCCGCGGGCGGGGACCCACATTCCAGCGATGCGTCGAGTTAATGTGACCGCGTTGTAGCTTATAAGTTACCTATTACTTAAATTACCGACAAAATAGTTTACTCTCCTGTTTCTTATGTTTTAGAACCTATGTAGTTTACACGAGCTAAGCCACAAAAGTGATGAATCCCCAGAAATGAAGCGTGGTGCGGACCTCGCAATACGCCAGCAACCCTACTCCCTCACCGGTGGAAACTTGCGGAATTTGCGCATTAACTCACGCCCGTAATGAGACGAGCCTTGAGTACCTACATCGAGTGGGTAATAAGTTCATATAGGCAGAGTTGCTAGCCCTAGTATCAGAGTTTCAAGACATTATATGACGTAGCTGGATGGTTGAATTAGCAAAGCCGCAACTTAAGGGGATTTTATATGCCAATTTTCCATGTCGTGCACGCTTTCCCTATAATATAAAAAAAAAAAACAGAATTTCCAAAAACTAAAGCATACTACCTACTTATTACCTACACACGTTTAAATTTTAAATCTGTCCAAAAAGCAGATCCAAAAATGAAATAAATTATAACGTAACAAAATACGAAACACTCGGAGTGGTAGCAGCTTCTTTATTCAGGAACGATTCGGGAACGAATCGGGCGCAAAAATGGTTGAACACGGCATAAATAACTTTCCCCTCCTTTGTATCTTGAGTTTCAACATGGCGGCGGGCGACAGCATGGCGCGAAGGGGCGTGGCGACTGCAGTGTTGACGTCAGTTCCGTTTCAAAATTCTGTTATAGGTGAGTACCTTAGATTATTTACTTGTCTAGATAGAGTGTGGCGCTGTAACGATAATAAAATAGGTGGCCAGGCTGGGCATGCATGTATGTCTCCACTCGAGAACTTTTCGACACCATCGGTCATCAGTTCTTCGCGCTATGTGCCCTGCCCATTGCCACTTCAACTTGCCAATCCGCTGGGCTATGTCGGTAACCTTGGTTCTTCTACGGATCTCCTCATTCCTGATTCGATCTCGCAGAGAAACTCCGAGCATAGCCCTCTCCATGGCTCGTTGGGCTACTTGGAGCTTACTAATAAGGCCCATAGTGAGAGACCACGTTTCTGTGCCATAGGTCATCACTGGCAACACATACTGGTCGAAAACTTTCGACTTGAGGCACTGAGGTATGTCGGACGAGAAGACTTTACGCAATTTCCCAAACGCGGCCCAACCGAGTTGGATTCGGCGATTGGCCTCTTTCTTGAAGTCGGACCTACCTAACTGGACTACTTGTCCCAGGTAGACGTACGAGTCAACAACTTCAAGAACCGAGTTCCCAACTGAAATAGGGGTGGGTACAACATGAGAATTACACATGACTTTTGTCTTATCCATGTTCATTTTAAGACCCACCTGTTGAGAAACTCGATTAAGGCCTTCGAGCATCGTGCTGAATTCTTCCATCGACTTTGCCATGACTACGATATCGCCGGCAAATCGAAGGTGAGTGATGTATTCGCCATTGATGTTGATGCCGAGTCCTTTCCATTCCAGGAGCTTAAAGGCGTTCTCCAGAGTAGTAGTAAACAGTTTCGGAGATATTACGTCTCCCTGTCTTACGCCTCTCTTCAAAGGAATCGCCTTGGAGCTCTCTTCCTGTACTCGAACCGACATGGTGGCGTTATTATACAAACACTTCAGCACTTCAATGTACCGATGGTCAATACGGCATCGTTGAAGGGACTCAAGCACAGCCCATGTCTCAACCGAATCAAAGGCTTTCTCATAGTCCACAAACGCCAAGCAAAGTGGCAGGTTATACTCCTAGGTCTTCTGTATTACCTGCCGCAGCGTATGTATGTGGTCCATGGTGCCAAAGCCCTTCCGGAAACCGGCTTGTTCGGCAGGCTGGAAGTCATCAAGCCTGCGTTCGAGACGATTCGTAATGACCCTTGAAAACAACTTATAAACATGGCTCAGAAGCGAGATGGGTCTGTAGTTTTTCAATAAGGTGTTGTCACCTTTTTTGAAGAACAACACCACCACGCTTCTGTTCCACGCTTCTGGCGTTATGCCCTCGAGGACGACGGTGTTAAAAAGCTTCTGAAGGACTTTTAGTACCGGCGTTCCACCCGCTTTCAGAAGCTCTGAAGTGATTCCGTCGTCACCCGGCGCCTTATTGTTCTTAAGTTGGTTCAGGGCCATCCTAATCTCGTATAGGCTAATGTCCGGGATGTCTTCGGTGAAGTGTCGGGTCAGCTTGGCTCTTGGGTCTTTGGCCGTGCTGTGTACAGGCTTTGCTACTGAGGCGTATAACTGTCCGTAAAACCTTTCGATCTCCTGCAATACCTCTGCCTTGGTTGACGCTATACTGCCATCTTCTCCCTTCAGCTTTGTCAACTGGCTTTGCCCAATAGCAAAATGCCTCGCGATCACTTTGGAGCCTTTATTCCGCTCTATTGTCTCTTTAACATGTTTAGTATTAAAGAGA